>JAFMSR010000008.1:6902119-6919619 GCA_022818135.1 Saxidomus purpurata
TTTCCTGAAGGGGTAACTTGACTGCATGCTTAAGATAGACAACTATGGTTAACACAAACGCAACAGACGTTGCTAGTCGCAATCAATAGACTGAAAAGATTTATTTAGCTCTTGCAGGTTTGTGCTTTGAATTATTTAACATGTTCGGTTCTTGTTATTTATTTTCTCTATACCTCAGTCAGCAATTGCTCCTTGAAAAGAAAATTCAAGCAGCATACTCACACGTCTGAAATTCAACACTATCAGCAGTTGTTGCTGCCAGTATTACCCGTTCGTTTAATAAGAATATCACCATTTGCCGTCCACGTTATAAGAATGTAATTATTTCCCGTCTACTTATAAGAAAATGATTATTTCTCGAGTCAACTTTATTAGAGTAAAAAAGTGTGATTAAGAATACATGACACTATTGTAACTTTTTCCATTGTTGAGTTAAAAAAAATTCAAACTTCAATTCTTAAAGTTTTATTGATACAACATTGATATGAATTTAGAATATATCCATAAAAAACCCCGAGTCTACAATATTTACAACATGTGGTCTATGTGACGTCACATTTGTGTTATGACGACATAGAATCTCTTTTAACGAAATTCAGTCGCAAGCATGCTAGTGGTCCTCAACTGATTCAATCTGTCTTAATCTCTTCACAAGCTGTGTATTTAAAATGTAATAAGTTTATCATCTTTTGGACTTGTTTTTTGCATTGTTCTTATAACAGTAACCGGTGACTAACTTTCAACATAAAGTTAAACTATTTCTGCAGACTTCTGCTTAGACGTTGCCATATTGAATAAACTACACGATTTAAATGCCGACAGACTGTCGAAATAACGTCAATGTTTTCCCGTTCTTTTGACCACATTAAAACTGTAATATCTCCTGATTTATTGTATTTTGCCTCTGTGGCATGTACAGGTCTAACCCATTTTTATTATACAACTTTATTACCCAAGTCATAGTCATAACTTGGATGAAATATTTGTCTAAACCTGACCAAAATGGCAACGACCTTGCCCAGTTGTTGTTCAAGTGACTTGATTCCCATTGGATTAGTCACATTCGTGGTGGGTGTGTTTTATAACAGTTTGGCACTCGTGTTATGCTTTTGATTAGATACCTTTTCTTCACCAGAAACCATTAAGCACACCCCAATCACGCAAACAGGTAACACAGGAAATCCCTACGGACGTTATTACAAACCGCCAGTCAAAAGCCTGCAGTAGCATATATAAACACTGCAACGTCTTTATTTATTCACAGTGTTTCATAATGCAAGTTACATGTTCGTATCGTTCTACTTAACTCTTAATTTGTATAAAATTTTATCGTTTCCTGTTCATAAATTATATTGCTTTTCGAGAAAAGTTTACAATTCCCAGTTGAAGAACCTGTAACAACAGCCACTACTTACGGAACTTTGTATTTTATATCCATGTTTTGTCTGATTGGTTGTCTTATTGATTTGGCTTGCTCAAGGTTTTATTTCTACTTTGACTAGGTGTTTTATCCGACACCCCTCTGGGAACTATCATTGTTCTATCTAGTAGATACTTTTACACTGCTATTGTTGATGAAAGTAAGACAGAATAAAGTAGAATACTGTTTCATTAGTTAAGGTATTGGAATGCGAGAACTCCCAGGGGCTTTCAGTAACTCATGAACAACATTTAGTTTAGCATCTGATTATTTTCGTATTCTTTTTTATGTGATATACTACTAGATATCTTATTGAATTTTATGTAGTATTGTTTATCACAGGCTAACATGAAATGACATTATATACATAAATATGAACTTGCTATTAACTTTAAAATAGTATTGAACATAATGCTGGTTTACTTTAAACGCTTTCATTGTGTCTGATGTAAAAATGGAATCTTCTTGCTAATGACGTATGCTGTATTGACTCTCCTAGTTATGGAGTTCAATTTTCTTAATTCTAAGTTTGTTAGTATAGGTATACAAAATCTATTGAAACAAAACCTTTGACAAATCTGTTGTTTTAAGTTTAAACACATTGCAGGGCGGCTTTTCTTCACTTTAGTGCGATTCTCCCGAACTATATAGGGTATATGCAGATTTGTGCCATAAATTGTGAGCGGAATATGGTTGAAGCTTTTCTTATACAGTTGATACTTTTTAGAAAAAAATAACCGTATGCTTCTCAGTGTATGTGGTAATGGAGACCTTGATCTAACAATTTTGCAACTGTATTGTCCTAAAATACTTTTTCTAAAGTCTGAAACTGTAAACAATTAATCTGTAGCCAAACTGAATCATAATTCTACATTCTCGCATTTTCTAAGTGATCCATCTATAACCGGCACAATCAATAAAACATGTACAAGGGACAAAGTAAGACGCATACGATAAGAATTACTCGCAGTTATCAACTACGCAACGCCGTTCATTTTTAAATTCCCTCAAACGGAAGTTTCAATACACAATAACTTACTCCCTGTTCATGCTACCGAGATAGTTCTCATAGAGTGTTAATATCGCATGTGAACAACCTTTGCCCGTATTTGCCTCCGATTAGAAGCATGCAATTATCACTCACTTAATAGAAAAACAGCGAGTAAAGCAGTCTATCCATCTGGGATTGTATTGCTAATAAAACGGAAATATCATGCGTTGATTATTGTCTGAAAATAAATACTTTTAAGTTCATTATACTTAAGATTATCATTAATTTAAAATGCTGTCGAATTCACACGTTCAGATAAAAAAAGTATAACAAAAATTACGTGGAATTGTTTATTTACCACCTGAAAACGACCAATAACTGTTTGCATGGGCATTTATCAAAATTCTTTGAAATCTTAAGAAAATATAGATAAAACTGTAATTTATTTCCTGCATACTTAGTCTTGAAAGTAAACACCTAAACTGGTGTTAACTTGTGTACATCTCTGCTGAAACGCTTTTAGAATTCATTTGTATGCATTTGAAAGTTTTAACTGTCTAGATCGATTAAAAGGGCTTATACAGTCTTACCTTTGCCATACATGTAATACATTTGCTATACATGTAAATAATTGCATACAACTATATCGCTGTATCTTTATAAGTCACTGGACAATGTTGCAATTTTCTGTACAAAAGCAACATACATTAGGTTAGAATAAGGCCGGAATGATAAATGATGTGGTCTTGCTAAATCTACAAATCCTAATGTTTGCCCCCCACCCCCCCCCCCCCATCGCCCTTTATCAAATCATATGCTTTATTGAGAATAAGAGTGTTCAGTACTGCTTGTATTAAATTATTAAAAAAATTATGTTTTTTGCTACCCGACTTCCCTATTTGTAAAAATATATGTTCAGAGCCAAAATTCTATTTTTTGTTTAAATTAACTAAAACAAATGTTCGTACAAGAAAGACAGTTGTATTTGTCTGATCAAATCTTTATTTACCTAACCGACAATAAACCAAAGTTATTAGAAGAAAATTACATTTCTTGTGACCATCTACAATTTAGTCAGATCTGATCATGGGCATCATAAAGGAAATTAATAACAAAAAGCCCTATTAACACAATCGCAAAACGTTAAGAACAAAGATCAAAGTGTAACAAACTGATTTATTCAGTCGCAATAACTTTCTTTTGATCAACTGCAACAGATTCCGGCTACAAAAAAATCATTCCGTAATAAACATTGCGTGATACAAACGCAAAGCAAGGGAACATACTATACAATACTTTCCAACTAACGTCATTGAACAATCACCATAACAAAACTGAAGACTGATAATCAACCTGTCTGCTGAATCTAGAACACTACAATCAGTGGCTACCAATATAGATACCGTCATAGAAGTGCAATAAAAGTGTCAAACGGTAAATTTGCTATTTAATTGTCTACACAATTGCAAGTAAAACTTCAGTACAAAACTACAGTGAATTGAAAATGAAGTCATAAATATAGAATTATCAGACTTTTTATAAATTATAGGTAAGTTGCCGTGATAACAAAATAATAACGTTGCACACGTGACGCCATTACTCAACTGATATTTGCATATAGTTTTACTCCATTAGAACAAAGTTATGTAGGTATACGTGTACACTTACAAGTGCCTATCCGAACATGTGCCTATCCGAACATTTTAACATATAAGTGTTCAAGGTCACAAAAGAGATCTCGATCGTATACGAGCTAGCAGATACTGTTGGTGTGTATGGGGAAACAAACAAGTAACATATATAATTAATTTTTGCAGAGTGAATATATGATTTGGGCCAAATATCAATTATCCCTAAACTGCTATAAATTATTATAAAAAGTGAGTAAGAAATTCATTTTGAAGTGAACTGCTTCCATACTACAGCCCTCAAAAACTTGATCTCCTTCTCAACTAAACCAGAATGCAATAATCTCTGTATACCATATTAACAAACGTTCCTGATAAAATAACGGAATTAAGAGAACTTGTCACATCATGAATGGAAACGAAAAAAATACTCTCTTAAAAGCTCGAAGCACTTTCATACTGTACATATAACAATTATACTTAAGGTAGTTTTCATATTTGATACGCCTGCATAATGTTCAACCTAACGAGCCATATTCATCCCACTCGTTAGGGTTCACAATAGGCATAAACGATAAAACTCTGTCTAGTCAGTGAATTAACATGATGAGCCCGCTAAATAAGTCTAAAGCGAAGTAAGCAATTACTGCTGGACGCTATAAATGTGAATAAACGAGGAATATGCGATTCGCATAATATAAAACCTAACTGCTTATTACGCTTGGGCCTTTTAAAAAAGAATCATTGATTTATTCGTAAATGTGCGTTATTTGCAGCGCAGTAATATCTAGTGATTTTACGAGTGCCAGATACTATAATTATAGCAATATTTACAAAAACATGAAAAATGAAACAGAAAGTAAGTACAATTTGCAATACATGTATCACTCATGTCCTTATGGTTAATTTTTACGCACAAAATCTTCCTATTTTGCTCAAATTTGCACAAATTCAGCCTAAAAATTAATGTTGTAAACGAAAGAGGCTCATGAAATTAAGAATGGACTAGTACTTTGTTCTTTCGTAAACTTGAAATAGATATTTAACACTTACACATGAATAACACTAAACATTCAGAATGAAAAATTCCATAAATATACTGTAGGTTTTTTATTTACTATTTTCACCAAAGCAAAGTGTTGCTTATATAGTGTAATGAATATATTCTTGAAGCTAAGCATGGCACACTATATCGAGGCATATGCGAATTTCTGACAACTTGCCAAATGCATACGACCCAAAATCAAATTTTCTGCTTCAAATGAACTCTGTGTCTGCAAATATTCCTGATAGATTTGTAATGTGTTAGGCCAGCACAACTTGACTGTTAGAATCGTCAGAAACTACAATATTTTCACATACTTTATAACTAATTTTAAAATAAGTGCAATGTATTTGTACAAAACTTAGTACATAAATCTTTACAATTATCACAGATAGGTTTTATAGACACCAGAAAGCTTCACCTATATATTTTGATATGTTTGTTTGCAGTTGTGACCAGAACAATACTAACCTGATTATGTTTTGTTAATGGATGCAAATTCATCATGTGAAATTTTGTTATAAACTCTAGTGGGAGTCTGAATAGCACAATGTTATTAAATAAAGCTAATAAGAGAACATGTGCTCGTCATGATAACATACGTGAGTGTACAACGATACTCATTCGAAGTCTGAACCCCGAATAAAAGAGTCACATTGTTCCAACTTGTTCGCATTATCAAGATAGGTAACTATACCTTTTTCAGATATTTTAATGATAAACAAATTCAGTACCCTTTACCTTTAGACTTTTGGTCTTTGTTATGTGTAACTTTTATGTCATTGTCATGTCGCCTCTAAATACTGTTCCATTAATCTGCTACAGGTGAACTAATTACTTAAAAGAAGGGATGTACACTGTAGGAGGACATAGCGCCACTATTGATATGGAAAAGCTCATTGCATTGACTTTCATTCGTGCGTGACGAATTAAAATAAAAAAGCTCTCACATTTGTTTTATAATTATGTCTCATGTTGAAAAAAAAACACAAAATCACCACAGGCTATATTTCAACACGTACAAATAGTCAACAACAAAAAAAACAACAACAACAAATTTTATTAACCATTTAAGCATTACAATGCTTCTTGCCACAAAACTATAATTATAGTGTAGAAGTATGGTCTCTCAATGAGAGGAGCTTGAGGAAGTTTTTCAAAAAAATATAAAGGCTATAATGATTTTTTATAATCATGACTAAAGTCCTAAAGGAGTATAATTGTATATAGAAAGTTAAGTTTTTGAAATACACGCAAAAACTGTCTAAATGCATACTTTAAGATGTTACTTAGGGTAATATATATACACAGAAAACTATATACGTGCATAAGTGATACATAAATAAACTGGTACGAAAAGAAATGAATTGTCTTAAAAACAATTTAATTCCTTGTGTCGGTATCTTGTCTGCGAATGTTTGCAAAATATATGTATTTCCCAAGATTACATAATACTTTTTTTCTTGTTGCAACACTCCAACCTTTCCCCAAAATTTGTCAAACTTGTTAATATTGGCCATTTACAAAAATATCCATTAAAAATTTTTCCTTAAATCTTTTAAATAGGACTACTAGCAGGAAGTGGTACTCACTTTCCACCGTATTTAAATTGCAAAATTTGCATTTTCTTTCATTTCTAGCTATATTGTTATAACGCCCGCGCTCGATTGTCATTAGGGAACGAACATGATCCCAGTCATAAGATTGGTCAACATATAATTAAAATATCTATATTGTAAATTCAAGTATCATTAAGGATAGTAGCAGTTATACCCACTCGTTTTAAGATACTGCAAAAGATTATATATAGTACTTAACCTAGATCTTATTTTTATCGTTTTCGCGAGATTGTTCATAATGTAAAAGTGCATTTTCTATTTGCCAATTTCCAAATACTAGGGCGAATATTTCTTATATGAGCATAAAAAACGAGGAGTAAATAACCTTTTGCAATTGCAATCCCTATAGTAAGCCAATTACAACATTAACACTTCAATACTGAGGACATGTGAATGTTTCTTACCTTGGGGCATAGTTACAATGTCGTACGAGGCGCCTGCAATGTCAAAAAGTAAGTTAATTGTATTATGCAACACCTGAACGGTCTGAATGCTTTGCCAACAATGGAGTAAGTGTCGTACTTTACAAAATATTTTTTCTTCCTTGGCACCTTGGTTTGCAAGGCACCTGATAATGCAATTAATGTGTTTGAGGAAGAGAGATAACACGAATGTTTGATGTTGAAATTTGCTACTATCAGTATTGTTTCACAAAAGGAAACGTATTACTCGTACAGGAGTGTTTTGTAAGTCTACGAACCATAGAAAGGCCACTCCAGTAGGTAATAAAATTTGTAGAACGGGAACTTCTTATAAATTGTTAGAAATAAAAGATACGCTGTCAAAAAAGTCTATCAAACCGTTTTTACATACAAAAGTGTCAACCATTAGAAATGCACGTCTGGCAATAGGACATTTGTCGGTAGTTCAAAACTTTTAAAAAAGTACAGCAGACGAATTCTGAATTGAATTTGTTTTCATTATCAGCTTTGTCCTTTCACCAGATGCTACATTTTGCAATAAAGGCCAACCGTTGAGTTCTAGACGAACAGTATCTGACAATTAAGAAGATAAACTCGTCTCCTCGCATCTTATCAGAATAAAAATATAAGTGCTTTTCTTTGCAAATTCAAATATACTGTACATAAGGAGTTATTCGGTCTATTCGTAATTAAATTTTGCAAGACACAAATACAATTTTCCAGTAGGCAAGAATAAATAAGAAATGCAAAGGCTGAAATTCAAGAGATGCTCAGATGACTGTATAGACGAAATATACTCAATAAGGACAACATCTCTTAAAGCTGCTCGCTCTCGGTTGGCGTTGAAAAATATGAATTTTCAAAAATGACATACTAATACATAACTATAAAACTGTATGCAAAAATCAACAATAGAAAAATGTAGGTAGGAATTTGAAAAAATAGATTTAAAATGCTGATTTACGGCACTTCTACACTATATGTTTATATTGGAATTTCAAAAGCGATTGCAACGCTTTATTATTTGGTAGCGTATTATTGCAGATATACTTTACAAGAATTTATGATGAAACCTTTCTATATGACTATACGTTCTCAATTATGTTATTTGCATACAGTTCGAAGAACTTTATTTTTTGGCCAAATTCTGAGAGCGAGCAGCTTTAAGCATATATCGTTATATGCGTATTTAAAACCACAATGGAATTAATTGTACAAGCGTTGAAGAGCCAGCTTGATTAAACTGATATTTCCCGCCATAGTAATGAGTGGTAAAATGAGCTAAAGGCAATCATAAATCGGATCAAAGTATAATATGTCGCCCCGATGGACAGAAAACCTGCAAGTATTTAAGGCTACACTGATATCACCCGATGATTATACAGTATGTAGTCGGGTAGAGATCAGTATGGCGCTGGAAATGATTCGCTTACTGTTTGTACCTTTTAAAAAGTTCCACGAAAACACTTATTATATAAATTAGTCACTGGTCATCCACTCCCATGGTGTAACGGCTTTATTAAATACTTACAAAGATGTTATTAAAAAAACCTAGCCTTAATTCAACAACTACATACGGCATGACAGAAATGAAATTCCGTATTTTATGTACGTACACTCGGAACAGTGCTTTTATTCGTAGGAATGCAAACAATTGGTCCATAGCAGAGTCATACATACACACGACGCTAATAAAGTCGTTTTTGATTCGTGACTACTTATTTCTACGACAATAGAATGAAACCGAATACAACTCCTATTTCGCGCGAATAAGAGTAAGTCTTCTTTTCCATGTTAAAATGTCATTTTAATTCAGTTTATTCGCACAGACTGATAACTCAAGACATGCTATAAGAGTCATTATTATAGAAGTGTGTTATAGAAGCCGGATCAACTCTCATCGCGGTTGGACCATACTCCTGTTCCTCATCTGTTTGATCCGACGCACGACTCGAGCAAATCCGGCATTCTGGATCACACTGCTCTATTAATTTAAGGCACGTCATATGTAAGACACAATTTGCAGTTCAAAAACGATATGCTGTTGTGATATTTCTAGGAAGTATAAAAAATCATATTTCATCTAAACATGCAAGTCGTTTTCAGTTGATCTGGTAAATGCAAACCGGTATTTTTCTGAGAATTTTAGGAGACTACTTCACGTAATACAACCAATCATATGAAGGTATTTTTCATCTAGCTTGTGTTTGTTTTGTTTGTCTTTCCTGATAAGATTCAATATTTCTAGCACGCAATGTTTTGTGATAACAATCATCTGGCGATCATGAATAGGAAATATTTTCAACTTCTAGACACAATAAACCCCATGGTGCATAAATTATGTATGATACATGTGTAAACAAGCCAAAACAATGTTTTCGTTTTATCTTAACGAATTCAGCTTAATAAAATCTCAGATGCATGGGAATAACATACAAAAGAAAATTGTTTTATAAACATAAGCTGGTATTAGTTTTTTTAATATAAAATCAATTAGCTAGTTTGATTAGTTTACTCCCATCGGTAGTCTCTGAAAATAAGTTGTTCCTCTCATGTGATTAAGTCTTTGTTCATAAAAGTTGAAATTATCTTTAAACATTGAAATTAAATGCTGAAGCTGACTGCCCTGCAACAGAGTTTGAATATTTATAATCGTGGTATGTTAAGTGATAAAAATATTTAACAACGATTGGCTGGCTAGAAGAGGAAGTTAAAGAGTGAAGAGCAATGTGTCTGAAATATATTTTTATTGACTAATTTAAAGTAAAACATGTATTTGTTCAATTTTTGCGATTCCTTTTCAACTTAATTTATTTTTCTCGTTTGTAAAAAAAAAGCCAGAAAATAATTAAAAGATAATTCTGTGATTGATTTTAATGCAGAAGCATTAATACTGTCCGCTTGTTGTTCCGCTTGAAGTTTGAAAATACATGCTTCATATAAAAACATTTTAGGCAAATATTCAGCTATGAGCACACACGGCGTTTCGTTTTCGATTAACGTTAAATATTCAACTAAAACCGAATAAAACCAAATGCGTTTGATGTATTCACCGGTCCCTGAGAAAAATATTTCTCCTAATTAACATTAAATCTCATCGATTCATCTTTCATCTTATAGAAATTAATAAATATCTACAGAAAATTGGCTTAAAGGGACACTCCCTATAACTGAGGTCAAACTAAATTATTTTAAAAACACAAATAATAGAATATTTGCAAGTATCATTACTTTACCTGAAAGTTTAAGCTATACATTCCAGCCAGTATCGGTAAAATCAGCATTTAAAATATATTGCAGTACCGTAAAACAAAATAAACAAACGGAAGCCACACCAACCGTAAACCGTTCAATACTCTATGTTAAGTTGTTGTTGTACAATAAAAGGGTGGGTGCGATTTATTCCAGAAGTCCTATGTTGTTATAATTTGTGCTAAAATGGGGCATTTTTCGATTTATGTTCTTTATAAATGTATTTATTTACTACTTTGCATTCATTGAACACATCATTTATGTTTCGGGGAAGTAATCTGCCAGATGTAGGGATAGTCCCTTTAATACAACATGAAGGTGCCGTTCTAACTTTCCTACCACTGACTTCTGTTCAAAGCACTGAACATTACATAAAACACATAATGACTTTTTGGTTCTTCGCTGGTTTGTCGTGTAATTGAATTTAGGAATTCTTAGCTTTCTTACGTCGATTAATGTTTTATTTACCATAAGAGCACTCTGTTTCCTCACCTTTATTAGTTGGCCATTAAACATAACAGCAATATTAAAACAAACACAAGAAAAGAAAAAGTGTTAATCAAATTAAATAAAAAGAAAGAAAAAAAAACTTTTGTTGAGTAGGCATTCGTTCTTTATCCTTCCTGACCGGTTTAGTTACGGCAGTATTTAAATTTAGTCGTTGTTAGCTAAAGTCAAAAGACGTTTTTTTTCCCCTACTTTATTGGCGGTGTTTTAGATGTTAGATATTCTGTTTCAACACGAACCTCTCAGGTTTTCTTTATATAAAAATAGTGTTTGGTCAGTGAAGATTTAACGAAATTAGAGATATCTAATCTTATTTACCAGTCAGATCAGACAGTGATAAATATTGGGAATATACGAAGTGTCATTGACTCTCACGTTTCAATCGGCATCGAGGCAGTTATCTGTGTAAGGACATGACAAAACCTTGTAGAGACTCACTTTGATCACTTTATAGTACAGTCAAGAGGCAAATAAAGTGTCCATATGTGATGAACTAGTTTATCTGGTATAAAGGCAAATGACAACGGAAACAAGGTTAGTAAACAAACGGGCCTTCCAGTCATCCAACCAGAAACAAGCTCATAAACCTCTCAGCTGAACAAAAATATTGCAGCCTCTAGTTAGCAGTTTGATTACATGTGTTGCATTGAGAACATTAAATTTTAGATGGAAGGAATTGCTTTGAACTGCGTTTTGTATTTTTTAAAGTTATATACATAATTTTATATGAATTATAAAGGTCGAACAGACAGGCATTCAAACTTTAGTTCAAACTGTCCGGATACTTTCAGTAGTTTAAAAGAATTATTTCAAATTATTAGTGAATGTGGTCATAGAGGATAAAAGTTATAAAACAGAACACGCATGCTTAAATGCCAAACATGGCCAACAATGTTCGTAAAATGGATCTATGGATGTTCACAAGTTCGACACACCTGCTTAATTTGTTAACAGATTAATACTTCTTTTGAGTTAATTTAATAAGGTAGAAATATTATTTTAATAACAAAATTGATCGTGTGATAATTACAGAAAACCCTAGACACATTGAATAATTAAAAGAATGGCCCAGTATAAATATATAAATAATTCTTACACTCGCTGGTTTGTGTGAAAAATGATTGCCTTTAGATATCATTTTTCACAAAATTTATGTTTTTTCTTTCTTTAAAAGTCTGGTTATTAAGAGAGTAAGAAAACTCCCAACTCGTTAGTTAATTAAAAAATATAATATTTAATAAGAGGTAACGAGAGATACATAGCACACTAAATTGACCTTTAACACTAGCGTCAGCTTCTATCAGTAGTATTATAGGCACCCATTACGTGTAAGGAGACGGTACAACGGATCGCCTTGTTGCAATTTAAGCTTTTTATGTGTTTCATTGACGTACAAGGGTTATTAAAAGAATCCGATTAATCAGTATGAAATTACTTGAACAACACTTTTTATGTAAACAACCTTGATTTGTCCTTCTATATATAGATATATACTCAAATTCATCACTGTATCCATTAACGTTCCAATCTAGTAAATGTCGACCTTTCCTAATTAACAGTCTAATGCATTTAAATGTCCGCTTTGATTAAACACATGTATAGGATGATCTTTATAGATATTGCAGAAATGTGATAAGCACCAGCAATATCCAGGTATAATGTGTGTTTAACTTGTGTTGAATAATAGTTTACATACCAAACACGTATGGTACAAAAGCTTTGTATTGTTTGTCTTGAACCTAGTTTAAAGCATGTAAGTAATGATTAAAAGCAAAAATAAACTAAGTGAACAATAAACGTATCACACAAAACGGTTAGTTTTACTTTGCCGACGTTGTAAAAGATAATTGGTAGAATAAGTTATAGTACAAGCTGTTTAATGACTGTTTTTGTCATTACGCTAGCTGCTGGGAATAACAATGTCACTGACCGATGATCTGCTGACTTATTTAACACGTGATTGTCTGAAAAAAGATGTATCATTTCATTGAATTGTATCATTATTTAGACATTTCCACAGTTAACAAATTAAAAAAACTAAAAAGGCCAATCCAATTCAACCTATACGTTTTTACAGATAACGGGACAGTTGAAGTTTATTTCATAGCCCACACGTTGAGCTTGCCAAAGTTCGATTCTCAGTCGGTAAATCATGTTGTAACTTGATTAATGGATCTGTGACTATACTGTGCATGTAGTCGGCCCTTTGTGCGACTGTCCTTCTACCAGTTATATACAAATGTATGTGTCGGTCCGAAGGAAAACTAAAAAACATTCAATAGAAGTAAATAAATTCAAGAACCATTCACTGTTTCCAAATGAAGTATATTCGTGTTATCTAAGAACAATTTTAAATATCATTCTTAAATATTATAAAACAGGTAAATTTCATTTTGAGACCTTTGACAGTGCTATGCTCATGCCGGGTCCTGTATATCTTAGTATCAGTCTGTCAATGACGTGTGTTTAAAGAAGCATAGCTTGTTATACACTTTAAAGTCATTATTTTCAGTATTGTAAGCGAAGAACATTTATTTTACATTATTTTATCATAGACTGTTTGAATCAGTTGTAAAAAACGTCGTAACCTTTTACATAAACAAATTGAAAGCATTAGAGATAAAACAGTCGTAAGATCAATCTGTGTGATCTTGATTTCAATTATAGCTCTTTAATAACATTTGCTATTTGAGGTTGAATTTGGTATTGATTTCAGACGCTTCTACAGTAAATCACAGGCTAGATATTGTTCATATGCACGAAAAAAGGAATGAAGTGATTTCATTTTTGTGATTGCAATTTCACTAGACAATAACATCAAAGAAACAGATCCTTTTTGTATTGCATATCGACGGATAGATACTGTTTATGGGAGAAAATATAGAAGGGATGCATTAATAAAAATTACTGTTCAGTCGACTAGACATTTAATTAAGGAAGGTCATCGAACAGTTCTGAAAAAAGTCATAGTCATCAATGTTATCTGTATGTGCGAAGGTATACATAATTGATGTTTGTTGCAAGAATATTACGCTACATATTGTTTCAATCACGCTGGAGTATCACATAAACATAGAGGTTATTTACCTTAAGTTTTGTACTTTCTGAAAATGACATTGATTTCTATAGCATCCCTGAATTTACAAGGCATCAATAAAGTTTTTCTCTGAAAAAACTACCCGGTACATACTTACTGTATAGAATAAGTTTTTCTAACCTTGCTATAATGCTACACTGAGGAAGGCAAGCAGGCCAATATGGGACATAAAATCATTATTGACAAGACAACAAGATCACAGTATGATTATAATAGTAAGCAGATGGAACAGAGCAGTCGTAAAACAAGAGTCTGATTTTGTCTTGCACATACTGTACCTAAAGTTTTATCTTGATACAACGCAACAGCGATTAGACAAAACATTGGATGTTCCCAAGGAGGTTCCAAAATTAGTGGTCCTCTTCTCAATACTATTTGTAGAGTTAATCATGTACACTCAGTTTAAATATAGAATTTTCTCATATGTGTTATCAGGTAATCTTCACCAAGCTTATGTGAATACCTTTCATGGTTCGATAAACAAAACTAGTTGTTTAAAGTTAATGTGTGTAAATGATGCTTCGATTGTACGTTCACACTTTTGCAACTTTCTATTATTAATTGCTATATCTAGAGTAAATAGAAAATAATTATTATCGATGCACCATCTTCAACCAAACAAAATAGCAATTCCAGTATTGAAAAACTGAAAAATGTATAGCGTACGTTATTGGATCGGAAGGTGCCATATCAGAAAAAATAGTTCGTTAAAACTTGGCTAGCTAGTCAAAGGTGAAAATAGTTCCCGCTTTAACATTTTAAAATTTTCTCTGATATGAGTTGAAAATTATCGCATGACTCAGTGGACCTATGTATTACATTATTCTTTAAGGATATAAAGAAAATTAGAAACGTCACACGGAATGACAGTTTTCAACATATGACAATGAATTAGCTTTAAAATTTAAAAAATCACCAGCACACTTAATACTCAGCAATTTTGCACTGAACCTACTGCTGAATTAGTAATGCTTTTGCACTCTGCTGGTTTTATGCGTTAATCAATGATTTTATCAATAAATTAAATTTAAATATGAGATCTATTTGCTTTAACATGACAAGTTTGCTAAGTAGACACCAGAGAGTAGGGAAACAAGGTATGTATAATGTAATATGACATGTTATAGATACCACATCTATTGGAGATAAGAATTGGCAAGAACTCCACGTTGAAATAGCTGCAAACCATTTGTATCGACAGAGACATGGAAATATGTTATGGTTTGGTTTATTCTGTCGTCATACTTTTTCAATGCACATTTTGAGATTAAACGGGAATGTCTTGTTAGACTGTTGCGGAATAGTGCATCTTAGCTATTCAATTTTGATATAATAACAGAGATTATTTGCATTATATGACTTAAAACATAAATTTAAAATCGAAACAAAACAATTCATAAGCCCAGTTGTAGGCCATGGGACACGAAACTACATACAGCTGATCCCCAATGTATTGTCATCAAACAGGATGGAAGGCTGAAAGAAACAGGAGCTTCTCATTATTTAAGTGGTGTTGATTCTTATAGATAGACAATTTACACAACAGACAGTTTAATTTTGGGAAGGTGACGCTTCGCATTAGTTACTGCGGCTTCATCCTTTAAAAACGTTTGGAATTAATCAACGGAAAATGTTTTTTCAAACCATTGGCACATGTCGGTTTCATCTTATGCTATTTACCATGTCGGTTTGGTTGATTATTTTGAAAACTGATATAGCCCTCTACCGTTGTCGACACATTTTCGCACAAGTGCACCTCTGATTATTCTCTGGCCAACGTAATCAAATAATTGTTAACATATGGAAACGAGGAAGTAAGAATTTGGGTCAAGTGAGCCGAAAACAACAGCAAAAAATTGAAAACATCTAACATGCTGCCCTCCAGTTTAGACATGTACAGGGGCTTTAGTTATCAACCTGCAAACCTAACCTATTTTAACAGAATGTAAAAGTAGTACCAGTTCCACTATACAACCACAGCCATTATATGCCCAATATCTCGTTTCTCACATTCCTTAATACTAGTACTAATTTATTGAAATAAGTATAAACAGGTACAAAGTAACTATGTATTTCAAATAATACTGCAAACAATTATTTTGATAAAATTACAAACGAACATATTTAATCGTACACGCAAATTAATGCGATTTATCTCACCTCTTCATGACAAAAGAAATGCGTCATTCGCATAAAGGAAGTGTGTAAGTCCTGTTTTTACTTTTTATCGTTCTTGCGGAAATGTTAAACAGCAGTCAAGACGCAATCTCAAATCGCAAATTCTAGTGTACCTGGCATACATTTCATATTCGTATTCACATTTCTATTACAAGAGATGAAAGGGTTTCAAATATAATTTACCAATAACCATGAAACAAAATGTCCGTTTTGCAAATAATTACGACATTTGTTGAACCCCACAATGACTGATAAAATCAACAGACGACTAGAAAAGGCAATATTTAGCTATTTTAGAACAAACAGAGTCAAACATGACGACAGGCGTTGCAATAAAAAGGGTAAGGCTGGAGATCTATCTAGACGATAAAAGTTACAGAAGAATTCATTTTACAGTAATAGTGGTTTTGAGTTGGCGTGCTTCAGTAGTTTACATTTGATTTGAAAGGTAATATCTGTAAATAAGATAAGTGAGCACACTATACATTTAGCGACGGAAACTGTTTTTAAATACATTATTATTTTCGTAATTGCACGGTTTCATAAATTGTAGCTCCATCTAGGTTTCAAGCTATTTCCATATTGTGTTAAAGTTGTAGATTTACAGTAACTCGATGAAGATATGACTGCACTGTATTAGTATTTGTCAGAAAACCTGAGTTGAAGCATCACTGTCTAGTAATCTTATCGACTAAAAGTAGAATTTTTATAGGTGACCTTTTGTATACTATGAGCTTAGATTTTAATCATGTATTGTTTTCGTTTCAGAAATTATTTAGTAGAAATGGTATAACACCCGTTTCAAAGATATTATAGTCACACAGTAGTTATATTCTAGTAACGCTTAAACTAGTGTCAGAGATTTTGTTAAGGGCTTAAGGGAGTGACCACTTTTATAACAATCTTGAAAAGTATAATACAAAGATTGCAATTAATTTTCTTGACCCTGCTTCTTACATATAAAGTAACTGGATCACAGTTCGCCAAAATATCAATATGTTTCACGTGCCAATATCTGATACAACGTATTTGTAGATATGCAACATTTGAAGAAAAAATGCCGACAATATGTTCACAAAACTTACGTTACATGAAATCTCATTTAAGGCTTGCAAAGTTATTGTCGTTTTGCTCATGTTTGTCTGAAATCCGAAATTAGATATCCTGTTTGCGTTATCACATGTAACTATATGTACTACGCGTATGTTCCCAAGTTTTGAAGAAACATTTACAATTGAACGTGTGTTACTGGTCATATCAATTGAACAGCCATCCAAATATTTAAGCGGTTCGGCGAAACAACTTCTTTCTGTTGGTGGCTTCTTTTTTTGAAAGGTTAGA
>JAFMSR010000008.1:6924619-7026922 GCA_022818135.1 Saxidomus purpurata
ACAAGTAAAATAGCTCTAACTAGTAGTTATGAGAATGGAAACGAGGCTGAGATCGTATTACGACACAAAAGTTGGATATGAAATTTACATATTTCAAGTAAATAGAGCCTAGAGACAGCATACACATTATGATTATGAAAGCAATTTGATGACAACAAACTCCAAACGACAAAGTCACATAATCTGTTTCTCTTTCTTGGTGTTTAACATTGACTTCGTTTAAACCAACTGTATTTCAACGATGTATACAGGCAGACAGTTTCCCTAACCATCGTTCCTGAAAAGGACCATCACTAGAATCCTATCCGTCGTAATAAACTGCCAACTTTCTCACATTAAGAAACATTGACGGTACATGTAGATGATCCCCAATCAATAAGACGCTACAGTGACTTCGCTTGTTATTACGTAAAAGCGAAAACTGAATAAAATGCAAATGATATATATGGGTACAGATGTTGTTATCTTCAGGACTCAGGCTTGCTGATTACAGTTATTAGGATAACAAAGGTTTGAAATTTATCTACAAATCTACAAATAACGCAGCGATGCGACAAACTGGTCTTCAACAATCATGTATAAGCAGTAATTCTTTGGTGCGCTAACGATATTTAACAAGTGTTAAAGCGTGCAAACTAAAAAGATGTTACATGCATTAAAGTAGGTGACCCAAACAGGAATCAAACGTTTCATCTTGATATAAGCTACTTTTAGTGCGTAATTTCGAGGCAATACCTCCTTCCCTTCGGAAACCGCTTTCCTATTTTTAGTAAAAGCGACCTCTGCAGTGACTTCAATGACACCGATAACAATCCCAATGTACACCTCCATATAAGCTACATGTAGGCCATATTTCGTGGCAATACCTCATTCTTTACACAAGTTCTCGACCGGAAACGATTTTTTTACTGTAGTTACAGTGACATTAACCCAAGAAGCCACAAAAGCAATAAATGTACATAACCATACAAGTTACCTACAGCTATATGCACGGTTTCATGACTGAAGTTATTGACCAGAAACAATCTGACGTCGCTCTCCCACCCAACGACGTACCCCTATCTTATAACTAGGATTTTCGTTGAAAATCTGTTTAATAAATACAGGTCGAAAACTTAGCACAACGTATATGTCACAACAAAGCTTTAGAAAAGCCTACTAAATACAACATAAAGTTTTATCATTCAACTGATAGCCTTTTAGGCCATGCCATATTAGGATGCATATTTAAATACTATGTAATGCACATTTACGATAATTCAGTCTATATTTAGCTGTTTACGTGTTACATTATCATACAAAACTACTTGACTGTTCATTTCCACCATTTACATTTCCTAAGTTAGATTTACAAAATGTAATCAGGAAAATATAACACAATATTGAAGCGTTATGTTCTTAGCTATGGTAAAAGAACTCTATTCTCTTTAATCTTATTTCCCGATTCAATGCTTGCACCTACGGTGTGCAATACCGAAAAGAAAATTGATCACAAAAGCCAAATTTATGTAAAAGTTAGCGGTGCAAATCCGCACTAAATTAATAATAATTGTTAATTATGTTCTAAATAATTCATAAAACTGCGATAATTTGCATTTATAAATTTTGTTAGCTCTAAATTTAACACGCCGACAGGTTTAGCAATACTTTTTGATGTAAGTTCTTAAGGCAATCATATCACATTGCCAGGAAAAGTTTCCTTGTTAATAAGAACAAAGTTCTCCTTGTTAATAAGAAATAAGATTATTTCTTTGAAGAAAGGTACTTCTAAATGGAAACAAAAAGTGAATGGTATACCTTTAAACTTCTTAAATGCAAATGCACCATTTGGAAACATCTTTGTTCATTTTTAAAGAATAATTTAGTAAGGTCAGGCATTTTTCACTGCTTGCATAAATAATCTGGTACACTTTATACTTTTATTATTAATAAATGTGTTTAACCTAATCTAAATTTAGTGTTTTATTTACGTATATTACATCACAATTATCAAAGTTAACGTATTTTTAAAATGATATTGCCATATTTGAATGTTTTGATAAGACCATGTAAATAATTTTAATAATGTTTATAATGTTAATGACAGTGAAGAAAGAAATATGAAATCAGAAGCATGTATGGTTCCTCTTAGCATGTCAGCAAGACCTTCTCATCTGTGTTACAGTAAACAATTATTTACTAATGTTGAGGTCAATATAATCTTTTGGTCCGCAAAACTATATATTGACCGAAACATTAGTCTAAGATTATTATATCGAATACCTCATAGAACGTAGTGAAAATTACGCTCAAATATAACAGAAATGACGTTTTGAAATCCGTGCAGTTCTAAACATCATATTCCAGGTCTACACATACCTTTGCGAACCCGGCACGTGAGAGCCGTCGGTTAATCAGGATTATGTATCTATGACAAGTATACAATATAATGAATTGTTTAATCATATACATTTGTACCAGTTAACGCTCGGTCATATGACAATAGTCAAGTACCGAGGGTAAACAACCCCAGTCAGTCAGTCAGTCAGTCAGTGTACCCGTTACTAGCTATTCGTTATGCATTGTCAGTACTGTTAATGAGTAATACCAAAGCAAATACATCAATTCAGTATTGTTTTGAATTGCAAATAAAGCTAGAATTGAGGTAATCACTAAAACAGTCTCAGACTATTGTCGTTGTCACGTGATACTTGAAAGAGCAACTTCAGTCTCTTCTAGTTTTATGGTATACAAGTGTCTCGCTATCGTTAGACTCATGCTACTTAATTAGATATTTTTGACCGCTTTACTCTATGTATCTTGTAATAAATATATACAAACAATTATTAGTAAATTATATAATAATGAAATTAGATAATGTAGTTTAAAAAAAAAAATTGAAAAAAGAACGACAATAGCTGGTGGTTAAATGTATAATGCAAACCTTCTTTTTAAAACCTGTATTGAATTTGCTTTAAAAGAAAACCCTACACTCCTGAAAACGATTACATTTCATTCCCCAATGAGTACATTCTTCTCAAACAAGCTTTAGAATTTGTCATTTACAAATAAGCTTGAGGAAAACCTTATTAAATACGAACTAAATTTGTATCTTTGTAATGAAAACAATTTGTCAGTGTCCTTTCTACAATAATATACGAGCAAGAATGAATAATTGAATAGAGACAATTGTGCTAAATATATTTAAATGAAAAAGTATGCTATTTTGCTCATGTCACACAGTGAAACATGAACAGTAAACTAGACGTTATAAAATCAATACACGCATCAACTAGGTTTGGCCTTAAAGTTATGAGTTGAACTTATGTGCATCAACTCATGTAGTTCAGCTCGTTCTTTCAAGAATACGTGGAAAATGTAAAACATTTGAATACGCGGCTTATTTCATTTATTCGCAAGTATTTTGTGGCATATTTTCGACACCGGCTTTTTTTGCGAACGGTAAAGTCTCCAGTACATATAATTAACCTGTTATATTATAATATATCTAAAACAAACTGTTAAAAACCACAAAGAATACCAACAAGCTGCTAGTAAATTATATTCACGATTTAAGCGCAGTTGTATAACAACAGAACATGGCATATACATTATTGTGTTATCAGTTTGACCAATTGTTACGCGGACTTGAAGTGTCCTCGAATATATCTCATTTACATGCCGGGTAATTCAAAATAGCTAACGTCTTATTTTCGAGATCGGCCAATATTTGAATCATTTTGTTTGTAGTGAAATTGTGTCTTTATATTCGGGACCGCCTCACGTCTATTATCAAACCTTATTTATTGTCGAGATTCCATGGTCTCTATTATAACTGTAGTGAAAACACTGGTTGATCTTGGGTGTTTACTTTTATGTAAAAAACGCACACTTTTTTGGATAAATTCATTGTGAGATTTTAGAGGACCTTGTTTAGAGATTTTATTTTGAGATTTTACGAAATCTGATTTAAAAGTCTAAGATCAGTCTGCTCCTGCGAACCAAACTTTGTCAGCCGAAAGCATCATATGTAAATAAGGTAAATAAGTCCCCCGTCAAAGTATTAACATGCACAGTCTAGTTGTTTACTTACTTGATATCGTTGTTTTTTTGTAAATTTATTTATGTCTTTTAAATTCATGTGGCTACTTCTAGAGCCATTTAAAATGTTGGAATGAAAGAACAGATGCTGAAACCTAAATTAAAATACTCCATATAATTATTGTAATTTGAACACGCGTTGTGTTTGCTTTCAGGAGCAAAGTAGCTGACTTTTTAAAAATTTGACCACTGAAGATCCCTTTCCCACATTTACATGTATTACTAACATCGAAACGTATTATGTTGGATTTCTGAAATCTATATGGCTGAAATAATTAATCTAGCTTCATTTATCCATTTTACAATGATTTCCATATTATTTCATCACGAACCTGGTTATACATTTCTGTATTTATTTAATAACTGTTATCATGATAGATTTAGTAGTAGTTAGCTCATCAATTATTGTTTCCATTTAGATATTGAAAACGTTAACAGACATGTTATTAATGTCGACAAAAACAAATATTATGCAAGGAAGCAAATCTAAATTTGATTATATTTTCTAAATCACTGCCGTAACTCTCGTTGAACAAAATTATTGAGAATTTATTGCTCTCTGTCGTCATATGCCAGCTGGCATATATAATTTTAGAGCGCTGTTCTGGAATAAATAGGCACTGCATTCAAGCTTATCATTAAGTAGTTTCGAGATTTAAATAAAATGAACAACAAGTTAACTCCAACCTTTCAGGATCAGATATGATGAAATATTCAAAGGTAAATGTATAAACCTCAAGTGTTTCTTTTGAGACGAAGCACTTCTACTTTTGAGGAGTTGGTTTTGTGGCCGTAACTGTAAATGCCAAAAGACATGCCAAATAACACGCATACACGCATTGTACATACTATATTTAACACGTTGATGGAATTTTCTTGAAGATGACACTACATTTTTCTTAAAGAACGCGCAGGATTGAAGTTAAAAATTAGGTTTGAATAAATTTGTTTTCATGCTACATTTTGCATTGCACACAATAGTCGAGTTCTTCTGTTAAGCTAATGCAGAAGCTGACACCTAGATGTAATTGTGTGTACTAATAGGCCGAGTTTGACATAGTTTTTATCGTATGTGTACTAATAGGCCGAGTTCGACATAGTTTTTAGCGTATGTACATTAATACGATATGGTCATAGTAATGATATGCTGCATTATGGACATACACAGAAAAGCATTGATCAGTAAGTTTCTAATTCTGTTGCTATACTCGAGGCTGATGAATCTACTTGTCTTTCATTAGAATAGTGCTTTTTTATTTGCAGTTCTAAGATACATTATTCATAATGCGCGATACATATAATGCAGTTGGTGTTACAGAGGATAAAACGTGCGTATGATACAACTTTTTATACATGTGCTTTGTTTCCCAATTCTGTACGTTTGTTTTTGGAAAAATTATTATGATTTGTATCAAAAGTTCCACGGGGTCAAGTCTGGTGAACTTGTTTTGCATTTTTGTTTGATAAATCGGTAAAATAGTTAAATTTGAATTTTGGCAACCAGACTGATAATTTACTTTGAAAAGTTTTCATATAAAACCCCACTATTGAGGTTATGTACGCAATTATATCATTTGCATTATATTTGAAAAAGCCAGCTATCTGTTTGCTCTTCATTCTGTTTCATATTTTACTTTTTTTATTGAAAAACTAACAAGCATGTATTGTTCTCTAGATATACCCCACTTAAACTGCGAGAGCGGCTAGTTTACGACAACACACGGCAACAAATTGATGTACACACACATTTTGATTTGTTTCGTCAGTGAAAACAATTATCGACACTGCGCTAAATAATGAAGAAAATAATTACTTTTGAGAGCATTCGGTACGTCTTACACTTTGTCGTAAGGGATTTAGTTAACTCATGTAGGTCTACATTTCCAGACTTTTTATAGTTCTTTTTTCTTTATATCAGCCATCATTCAAATTAAACTTAGTCTACCGGTATATACTAACTTCGTCAAATATTTGCTTTTGGCTAACATACCTAAAACTTTTAAGACTATATGCTTGAACATTTCGTGTTTAAGATAAAGGGCATATATATGTTTGGTTGACCGAAGTTAATGTTCTGCCACTGGTGCTATTTTTTTCAAGGGGTTACGTTAAAATCGCTTTGTATCACAAAGGTTAACACGATGTGAGGTAAGTGTGCCCAAGATTGCCATTGAAATTAGAGGAAAATAAAACAAAACTATACAATAAAATAGTCCCTGCGTTACAGTATACCTAGTGACTGGTCTTAAGCTCGGATAATGTACTTTTTTGAGTCCGGGGCTTGAACCAAAGAACGAAAGAAAATCTTGCCAAACGCACATTAAAACGTTTAGTTTATCTCAGCGTACTTAAAGTGACATTATGCGCATTTTTTTCAAGAAAAAATCCAGCTGAAAATGGTGTGTATACAAAAGGGTAGAGGAAATAATAGCTTTTAACCCAATACACACCAAACTCTTCGCGCTCCCAGTATGAAAACATAACTTTCCAAATATTGATTTTCTTATTTGACTGGGAGAGTCAATTTAAGAAAAGAGCAACTGCATGCAGGAGTTGCTTCCCTTCCACTGTCAAAATCTCTACCAACATCAAAAACGACACAATCAGCTATCATTTTATCAGTCCGATTTTTTTATATCTAAAGCACCAACTTCAAATACTAATGCGGCATAATCATTAATTTAACGCATTTAAATGCACAGCAACCAAAAATTGCTTTTATAAAACTATCACCAAAAATACACTATGTGCAGTAAGATGCGCATAATGTCACTTTAAGAGAAACAAAATTTAGGAAGCTATAGGATATCGCGTATCATTTCATAACAAACTTATTTACGTATTAAAGCGTAATCAACTGTGTTAAGTACCATGGTGTTATTTCCGTGTAGACTATTTTTGAATAAAGTAAAACTGATTGACCTTTTTAGAAATTGACTTTCTGAGTATGTCTTTACGGCTTCTAAGGCATGAAAATGCAGAAATATTATTCAAATCACCTCAAACATGTTCGATGAAATTAACATTTATTTGCATTTAACTCGGAGTTACATACTTTTTTTATAGCGAGTTAAACTTGTTAACGCATATGTTTTACCAATATGCATTGAGCTTTTGCACGAACAAACGAAATAAAAAGCTTGCATAGAATTGTCTAACATAATACGTATATTCTAATTGAAAGTAACTTTTAATAGCTTGCTTACTTTTTAGCTCACCTGACCACGAAGTGGTCATGGTAAGCTTTTAGGATCAATGAATGTCCGTGTGTCGTCCGTCCGTCCGTCCGTTTACAATGAGTTTGTTTACACTCTAGCAACTACATTTTTAAAAAATCATAATATAACTTGAACACAATGTATATGACTGCAAGACCTTGAATGAGATTGATAATGGACTTGATCGGATCAGTACTTATGTCCCCTGATTTAACAAAAATGCAAGATTTAACTATGTTTACACTTTAGCACCTTCATTTCTTCACTTATCCTAATCATATTTTCAGAGAATGTGTATGACCATAATATCTCGGATGAGTTAAACTAAGACTTGAGCAGATAAGTTTTTCCAGAGTTATGACCCTTGATTTAACAAAAAATGCAATATTTAATTATGTTTTCACTCTAGCACCTTCATCTCTTCTTCAAACTTTATCATATTTACAGCGAATAACTCGGATGAGTTCAATTTTGGGCGTTACCTAGAAGACCTCTACCAAAAATGTTCAAATTATGACCCCCGATTCAAAATTGACCCCGTACAGGGGGTCACTTGCTTTTACATAGGTTTATATAGGAAAACCCGTAAAAAAATCTTCTTCTCTGAAACCACAAGGCCTAGAGCTTAGCTCTTTAGCATGTGGTATAACCTAGTGGACCTCTACGAAGATTGTTCAAATTAAAGTCCCCGCGTCAATATTAACCCCACTCAGGGTTCTCTTGATTTCAAATTGGTTTATATAGGGAAAACTTTAAAAATCTTTTTCTCTAAAATCACAAAGCCTAGAGCGTAGTTTTTTAGCACGTGGGATCAGCTAGTACACCTCTACCAAGATTGTTAAAATCAAAAACCCAGGGTCAAATTTGACCCCGCCCGAGGTCATTTGTTTTTATATATGCTTACATGTATGTAGGAAAAAATTTAAAAAATCTTCTTCTCTGAAACCACAAGGCCTAGAGCTGAGATATTTAGCATGTGGCATTGCCTAATAAATCTCTACTAACAGTTTTCAAATTATTACCCCCAACTCAAGATTGACCTCGCCCAATGGTCTCTTGATTTTAGATAGGTTTATATAGGAACACTTTTAATATCTTTACCTCTGAAACCACAAGGCCAAGAGCTTAGATTTTTAGCATGTATCATTGTCTACTGGACCTCTACCAAGAAAGCTCATATCATGTCCCCCAGGTCAAAATTTACCCTTTCTGCTATTGATGACCTTGTATTATAGCCAATGGTAGCCAGGTGAGCGATATACTGCCATTTTGGCCATCTTGTTTAAATTTCAAGCAATTGAAATACATGTAGTCTCTGATTAGAATATTTCACATAGTAGGTGTTGTTCTGCTAGAACGAGCTTTCCATAGCTGGAAACCATCAATTATTGAATTAGATAAAAGCATTGATTAATGTATTGATTTGGGACATTAAATAATATTCAAAGTTAACAGCAATACTTTATCTGTGCCTTAAATATCGTCACTCATGTATTGAAGAACAGTAATAATTCAAGACAAAAAGACCCATCAGCATCAGTCAATACAACTGTAAGGACTACATCTTAGTCACTTTAACTTTATATCAGTGAATAGTTTCATTCTGGCCTGAACTGTCAAGATTGAGCTCAATGTGTGTTATATTAAGCTTTTACTGTCCTTTTTCAAACAGGGTGTAATTCTTATTTTATGAATCATTAAAACAATCTTGATACCAATTAAATGCAGACTTTTATTAAAATATTCTATATCTGAATATTGCTTCCCTCGCGTCACACTGCCTCAATAGTTATGAAATGTAATCCATTTAATTTAGACATAACAACAAAAAGTCTGCCTGGGAAAACTATAATTGTCATGTTACACAGTTAATTGTTGTTCAATAATTGTTCTTTGCATTTTTATGCGTTTTATTCGGAGGCAATGTCGCTGTTTATTGAACTATCATATTACAGTTTCAGTCTTGCGTTATTTGCTTGGAATAATTTGAATACATTTGAATAAAAATGTCACTTGTAACAGAGATCAGATATTCAAGTTTTGCATTAATTTTACCTGTAACGTGACACCTTTGTGACAAATGCTTTTAAAACTCTTGGTTCGAATTTGTTTTGCATATTTATCATCCCTTTGTACAGTGTTATTAATAATGAAGTGAGGAAATGAAGCCGAAGTGCTCAAAACGAAACGGTATGCTTTATACTGACATTGTTTTTGTTTTGATGTAGGTTATGAAGACCTACCTGAAGAACAGAATGACGACGCAAAATGATTTGTTTTCGTTCGACTTAGAGAGTTTAGCGAATAAATGAGGGATTTCTCCATCATTTATAACATAAACGATGTACATATACAACGTACGTACTGAAATGATAATCATTTGCTGCTCGACCGGTAAATGTAACATATTTCTTTCCGTTTAGTTCGATCTGAAATTGACATGATTGTCTATTATCTGTACCCCGTCTCTAGAGTTTTTGTATGTTTTGCCGGCATAAAATCGGATACATGTATACGACGTTTACACTTTAAAGAAATTGCGAAGAAATTAGTTTAACTGTTAGCATTTAAAAGTCTATGAGTATTTACTGCCCACCTAACTACATGTAACTAATAAATGTCACAGTGTGTTTTATATTGCTTTCACGATATATTCAGTACGACATATAATAGCAAGGCTTTGTTAATGACTATTAATAATTCCGTTCCCATACTAGTCTGGTTATTTTACCCGGAAAATGTCTAGATTGATACGATTGATAGCTGTATATTGTACACACATGATGTATTATTACTCCGTTATCTTACATGGTATGGAAACGATATCTGATATAACGATCTCCTATTTTTATTGCAACATTTGATTGCGTCCATATATAGACGCTCTTACCAAAAGATGTAGGCCTACCTTAGTTACAGATACAAGACCTTTCATTTTAACTAGAGCGTGTAATCACTTGGTACGATAATTTTAGAATTCAAGGAGGTGATAACGCAATACAGCATGCAATCATCGCCGCAACATTTCTCGTATCCAATACTAATTTAGTTTGAGGCTCGCTATTGCGTTCATTCACACATCTACCCATGTCTAGACTTATGTTCCATTTTTCTGCATTGTGTTGGTTTACTAGGTTTAAGTTCTTTAAAATAACTATAATATATCTTCAGACACATATCGCTTCTCACATGCAATGTTGATTTCCTTTCTTCAGAAACTGTGAAAGTCAAAATGTGGAAAAGACATTAACGACTATAGTGCTCGATTTCGACCTGAGCACAGTTACAAAACATTTTAATGCTTTCCCAATATGGATCACTTTATTTAATATAGCATTATTTAGAAAATATTCAAAAGTCTCTAGAAAACAAATCGACGAATGACGGGTGTAATCATTCAATTTATTTAATGCCAGTCTCTATTTTAACTATTTTAACAAGAATTTCTTCCCGAGACAGCGGTCCCACTTTGTTCATAAAGTAATAAACGAATTTAAATGAAATAACTTTAAGTTGGTACATGCAGACATGCAAGAAGGAAGTGCATATCTGCAATTCACTTAGCCAAGTTGATTTTAAAAACGAACTAATCATTGTTCAATCTTACCAAGTCATATTAAGTTTAAGTCATATGACTCTAGTCATATGTTCAAATTGACCAACATCCCTCATTTGGATAACTCCGCAAGCAATTGCTAAGAAGTAATTACCAATATGAAACACCATTCAGACAAAGAAATTAAACATCTCAACATAACTAGATATACAGAATTTAGGCTCTGTCTTTTGATAACATGTGATATCAGGTGAGGTAGATGCGGTCAGAAAGGCGAGGCTCTGCCGAGCCTTTCCTCCGACCCCCATCTGCCGAACCTGATATCACATGTTGTCAAAAGGCGTTGACTAATATTCTATTTATCTGCAAATCTTCATTTGTATATTTTTGACCTTTTTGGGGCCTAAAATAGAATAAATCACGGTATTTATAAAATAAAATGTTTCATTACTACATGTGCCTCGAAAAATAGTTCTACATTTCAAAGTACAAAAAATATAAAAGCGACATAAATATAGCTTTTATAATTACCTTCATGAAACTATTTATAAATGTTTTTATGTTCTAATGTAATGTATTGTTTTGCAAACAAAATATTTGCAAAGACACACGCAGAATTTCCAAGTATAACACTGACATTTCAAAAATGGCGGCGTGGGCTCAACACCACTGGGGTATTCTAATTGTAAACAAACGAGGAACTTGAGAGTTGATGAGTAAAAGTGAGCGGTTTGAAGACAGTTTTCAACTTTTGATGGTAGCTAATGGTTTCAGGCCATTTCAACCACCATTAAGAACTTACCTTGAAAATTGGATAGCGATAAAAAAATGAAAATCAACTTTTTCTCAAATTTTGCCTCAAAATTGCTGTAGATGGATAGCAAATGATCTACTAGAAAATGAATACCAACAACCCTATGTTTTTTCAAAAATAAAAATTCTACGGGGATTTTCATTTTATGGTGCCTTGCTGTTCGTTTTAAATCATTCTTTTTATTTGGGCTGTATTTTTATGCAACTAATCATTAACAATGATTTGTAAACAAAAATACAAAATGATAGGATAAATGAAATTTTTGATTACTTTTTCTCTGTGATTGCACTTGAGGGTCTTGCTTGTTGAACTGGAAGTAGTCCGGCAGTGGGCGTGGTTCAGTGTTATCATCGTGCGTGATTCTTTTAAAATTCGCGGTGTTATCGGTCAGATTTAATGCTAGTTGCATGATAAAACACAGAACGAAGAAAATGAACTTGACGGGACCAGAAATTTCAAAAGTATGCATGCAATCCTATCTCGTAATGACAAAGAGGTTTAGGAAGATAGGACAGTGTGAATGACTTCATTGTTCCGTGCTTAACAAATTAGTTTATAAATAACAACACAATTTCGCTACCATTTGTTACACTAATCTTGGTCATTGTGAAAATTATGACAATAACACTTCCAGATCTTTACAATAGGATGAAAATCAAAACTTGTAATGTTTTACAATGTACGGCAATAGTCAAACATTTGTAAATTCACGTAATATTATTGTCACTTCTAAAAAACCACCACCATCATGTCCAATGCATTGCTGTTTTCAAACCCAGTTCAAACACTCGTACTGTTTGTTTAAGTTTTTGATAACTCTTGATCTTGGAAATCATTTCCTCTTAACTATGCAATTAAGAGGGTCAATGTTTGTTTGTCTGGTAATTGTATGGGAAGCACTGTTCATCGGTCGTGTCACGTGTAGACAGGAAGTGTATCGCTCAATCTTTTCAGCTGCAAGGCATTCAAAAATCAATAGCAATCCTTTGCAAAGTTTTCATCGAATGTGACATTGTTTGGTTTTTAATTTTAATGGTAACGGCTTGTAAAACCACCCGGCAATTAATATGTCTGTTCAAAACTGGGCATGACAAAGCCGAAATGGCAGCCGATGAGCTGCGCTTTAAACTTTGTATCTTTTCAACAACCTGCAGCACAAAATCCATCACCAAATACTACAGCACAATGCGCTGTTAAAGAGACTATATTAAACATAATTTTTTTTGAAAAAAAAACATAATGGAATATGTCGCCAGAAAATGAAACTCATACAGAATTCAACATTTATCGTGCCACATTTTTAACGTACAAGAATAATACTTATTCAAAATTTGCTTTAACGTAAAACTTTAACAATAATGAGCAAACGCTCAAAGTAATTCATCAGCCACGAAGCATAAATTACGCATCAATACGGTTTCATGCTAGCTATCATGATTTCCATCTCTGTTTTATGGGGAACGGCTCTCCTAAATAAAATCCCACAAGACTTTACGAAACTGAGCAAATATAAAATTGAATTATCTATTAAATAAATGACAAAAACAGCAAACATTTCAATTTATCAAGATTCATCTTTCACTTAAGCCATGACATATACCTTTTGTCAAACATTTTGAATACCCTACTAATATTTTCATAAATGGTATATTATTTTATTCAGGCAACCCAGTCTTATATTTATTTAAGATACAACCAATGGGATCTTCCGCTGGACGAAGTACACAAGTTCCTTTTGCTACGTGTTCTCCATGAGCGAATATATTGACAATGAACAATTTAATGTCTTCTACTTTAATAATTGGACTTTAAACATTCTAATGTAATAAATATATCGCCGGTGTCATGCGGCAAACGTCATTTGTTATGCAATTGAAAAACAGTTAATTGAAAGTAAATATTGATTACTTATTTAGTTTATACGAATTTATTTTAGTGCGATAACGCAGAAAGCTCCGCAGTTTATTGAATCGCTCTCGAACACTTATTCCAGAGGCGGCGAGTTTTTCATCACTGCTACCCACTTACAGCTGGGTGGACTGAGGCACGTGTGGCATCTGTGTCTTTGCCAACGGACACACCTCGTGCTCGGGCTGGCATTTGAAACCGGGACCTCCCGTAACGGAGGCGAATGTCCTAACCACTGAGCTATCGATTACTTATTCACAATTTACGTAATGATTAAAAATTGCCATTCTTACTACACAGACATTCTTTTGTTTCAAAATCCAATACGACTGTTACTAAGACAACCACCATTCGAACAATCCTAATTTTGGCTGTATAATTGCAAACATTGTAAATAAGTGAAATTAAAATATTCGACAGAAAGGATAAATATCGGAAAGGTAAATAGAAGAAACGATTTGCCTTTAGATATTATTGACACTTTTTGAAATTTTAAACCATGTTCACTTACTTCCCATGATAATTAAGGTAAATCTAAGTGCTAGGGAACGTGGCGTCATTTATTTTCTGTCTAAACAATAAAAATACAGTCTCTTCAGATTATTTGCTTTCAATATGCTAAAAGGCTAGTTTCAAGCATTTTTACTGAATGTCCCTTCTACAACGAATACAGCCACACAACAACTTTCACTATAAATATATCAGAAAATCCGTTAACATGTTAAGACAAGATAAACAAGGACATGTACATGCAGAAAAGTTAATAAAATAACAGACCTAGCAGCACGAAATTTGATCAACTTTACCCGCATATGTCTCATACAAAGCAATTTAGTATCATATACAACATACAGTATAAGCATAAGTCATTATCCTTTGGCTCGTTGTAACTGCGACGTTGCCTAGCTACGCTTGCGACAATTCTATCTGTAAAATTACCACAAACAGCTTGTATTTTGCTACTTGTAGTACAATTATTCGAAAATGATTGAAATAGATAAGGGCTAAATAAAAAATCAATGTTTACCAATTTGAAACTTAAATAAAGCTTAAGTCACAACTGGAGATTTTAGATGTTTAAAGTAACAAAGTATGCCCAAATTGAATTAGGAATGCGTTTAAGTTTGTGGTTGAATATCCGACCAGTCATTTCAGTGTTTCAGATAGCATTGGGAGTCCCTTATAGTCACAGCACAATCTAAATTGATCAATTGATAATACTATTTTTGCAGATTTTATCTGTCTTTGAAAATATTTTAGAATGTCTGGGAAGTTAATTGGTACCAGTATTCAATTTATTTCAATTTAGACACTATGATATATTTTAGAAATAATTTCTTGTTTTATGAAAACTAATTTTGGAAATAATTTCTTCTTTTAAAAAATACTTTCATCTAACGACACAAAATTGTTTCTTGACGTAAAATACCAGTTAAAAAAGCTGACAATGTCAGTGTTCTGAGCAACATTTTCTACGAAAACGACCTGATAGTTGTAAATATATTACGATCTTCATAACGATGCTACATGAAACTATCGTGTATCCAATGGCCAAACCTTTTCACACCAATCTTGGCAAATTCTGTTGATGTCAGCTCCCAAAGCTATCGAAATTTGTTATTGAAAATACGGATCTCACTGTAAAATGGCCATTTTCTTGGACTGTTCGTCCAAGTGAGATTACGCATTAAATAGACCATGTTTCAGTTTTAGATATTAACACGCTATTGGGATCATTCTTCTACGCCCTAATGGTCGTGTAACTAAGAAACTGTGTGTTAATTAGTTGACTGCATAAAACGCCTGCTGCTTTATTTTATATCTATGTTTTAGTTTATTACCAAATATCATTTGTAACATTCTGGCTTCAAACATTCTTACTTATTTACGTTAAACTAACGTTGCTATCACCAACTTTTGAAACATGCATGTCAAGTCTGCCCGCCGTAAAACTTGCCTTGAAATAATAGTTTGAAGTTTTAGCGTAAGATATTTTAAATATACCGCAGTTATCTTCATCTTTTGACACAAGTCCAGTGATACTGGCATCAGGTGAAACAGTTAATGCAAAGTCACTATATAAGCAGCTAAATGACTGCTTCTTCTACATGACAAAGACTCTTTTGACTGATGGACTAAAATCCTTTAAGTGTTTCTTTAAATCGAATGTCTAGGAAACACATACACCAAAGACGTTTCACTAAGGTAATTAACTCATTTATTTTTGCCGTAGCAGTTTATGGTGTATCCCTTTTTACTGTTTGTCATAACCATTAAATTCATCTATATGTTCATATGAGACGAAACAGAGAACTTATCTATACTGAACCTTTTTAGATAACCGAAATATGTCCTAAGCGAGTTGGTATCAGTTATTATCGGTTAAACGCTGTCTTATATACTTTATTTTCCTGATATTACTGCATTATGTTTTGTCATCTAGAAACTATTGAAACAGACCTTTTGGCGACTTTGAGGGTAATCCCAGACAGTTCTTTATATTGATAATAGCCCTGCATACTACATGTACGTATGCGCAGACTTTCTATTTCGTTTGCTTATTATTACACGTCGCCCTGAAGGTGGCGTGTATATTGGAATGCAGTTAGTAAAATTTCCATGGGGTGACGTAACTACCTTTAGACTGTAGACTGATTTCACAATGTGTTCTTTTGTAACAAGCGGTCTTTTGATTTGAGATCGCGAACCAGTCTAAATTTTACGGAAATAGCCGATTTTAAACGAATGACTACGAAGTTATTTTTAGTAAGGACGCTGGACGACAACGATTTAAAACAAATGGCTACGAAATTATTTTTAGTAAGGACGGTAGTTTCAACGTTGGTTCAAATAAAGTTTTGTTTCGAAATAATTTTTCTTTCGTACAAGAATAATATAAATTGAAGCAAATTTATATGTTAGAATTTTAGACTTAGGAAAATAAAAAAAAAATTATTTCAAAGATTTGACTATTAAGCTAAAATTAGAGTGCAAAAAGATAAGGTTTGGTTAATCATCATACATTAAATCCAACATTACTAATTATCGCAACTCCCACTCCATTTGGTGGCGTTGAAACATTTGACTTGTAGACAAGTTTGTCTCGCAGTCAAATTTGAAACATATCATACGCTTTGCCGGGTTTCTGCCATGACACAATGGCCTAAAAATTATATTTTGCTAATATGTTAAAGAAGTGATTAAAACACAAGATATAGAAATTAGAAAATAAATTAACAGGGGATTTCAAACAAATCACGATAAATTACATCTTTCCTGTTTCCCTGATGAAAGTGGTTTATATGCAAACAGCGAAATCCGCGGACGACCACTTTGAGTTCAACTGAGAGGCATCTGCCTCTGAATCAAACTTTAAGTATTTCCCGCGATAATCTGGTTGATGGCGGTGTGTATGATAGACTCAACTATGCCCCTGTAGCCTATATATTTCAACAGATGGAGAAGGTTAGGGAAAATATGATATGTCAAAACAGAATACACTGACATATATCCTGGAAGAGAATTGACAGTGTTTCAGCAAAAAAGGCCCCCGATGGCACCCACATCATTAAAAGCTTTGCAACTACTTAACTACATCTTATGGCAGACGAGAAACAGGATTACCGTGTATTAATCTATCTTATTGTGTTCATATCAATTATGCATTGACTAGAGCGGAAATACTCTCTTATCATACTGTAGTTTCTAAATTATACCACATAATTATAGAGCAAACTGACTATCGTAAAATACAGGTTGATTAATTGATCATTTCGTTAATGAAGGAATATAATACATATACCTTCTGCTGTAAAAACATATAGAACAGTAAGCATTAATCAGTGTTTATGCTATTTGAAACTCTATTTCACCGCTTTGCTCTTTAATCGTGCATGAAACCAGAATAACATACTATGAGTTTGGTTGGAATATTTCCTCATTATCCCTAATGTCGTTTGACCTTTCATCTAAAGTTCAGCTGAATATAAGTTTAGTTGATATATGTGTGTCTTTAAAGCGTTGAATTATCATTGCATGACGAAAAAAAAGGAGAACTGTTTTTCGACTTGTTACTTTACACTTAGCAAATGTGGTATTTTCCTGGCTTTGCCTGTAGAGTAAGTTTTTTATGTTGTTGTCTTTTTCACCTTAAATCGGTTTTGATTTTCGAGGTCGTGTCTGTTCGACATACCTTCGATGTTAGGGGGTGCTTACCTCTCTTTAGAAGGAAATGTATCAACAAAAGCAACAGATGCTAGCTCACCTTCTTAAAGTCTAGATGCAAGTCTCAAAATATTTTTAAAAACTAAAAACAAAAACCCCAACCCCCCCCCCCAAATTTCAAAAAGACCGTTTATTCCGCATGATTCCGAATGAAGTCCGAGATAACTATGGTTTAAGGATGATGCTAGCATAATTTTGGAGCATAAATGTTGCCTTATTGACAGACACCAGTGGACTTTCCATGCACATTTATTTATGAAGAAATTCAAGCATACACATCAAGCGATTCGCCGTGAATGTTTCATAGCTTGTATATATTACATGTATATTTGATAGCCTGCCCGGTGTGGATTTTTTAATGACTCTTTGTTTCAGAAGTTGATTTAACACAATGTTTACTTGATATTTTGAATATGTAGGAGGACAAAACTTTTGCACATACTAAACTAGGGTAAATATTTAAGTTATAAATGGCAAACATAAGAGTTTTATCATTTTCAAAAAGATTTACAATTATTAGCTAAGCTGGCACAAACTGCTACAATAGCTGATTCGGATCGCTCACTGTTCGGCGTATGTTTACATTTACCTTCGAAAACGTCTCCTCTGATACCACTTTGCCAATGTTAATGAAACTTGACGATGATGTTTCTTGCATGAAAACCTTTATCATAATTGTTCAAATAATTCCATTCCATGCAAAACTCATGCAGAAAGGAAAAAAACTGAAAATATTCTTCTCAAGAATAGGAAGGCTTAGAGCTTACATATTTAGCATGTAGAATCGTCAAGTGGGCCTCTAACAAGATTATTCATATTAAAACGCCTGGGTCAAAATTGACCCCGGCCGGAGATAGGGGGTCGACGTAAATCACGCAAACGTAGCAATATTCAAAGCTTCATAAGAACAACATACATTGAGCATTTGTGAGAAAGTTTTCGACTTTCGAAATGACTACCTGTAAGTAAAATATTTACTAGAAATGCTTGTGATTGTAAGATTCTTGTACATTGAAGTAAGATAAACGTGCAAATCATGGTATAGGTCGTCACGGTTGATTGGATGCTTCTGTATGGAATTTAAAAAGCTCTGTGTTGTAGTGAATAGTCTCACAATATAAAATTGAAAACAAAAAACTAATACAAATGTAGTAACCTACATTTGAAATTTAATGAAACACTTTGCAGACCTTTTGTCGTCTCTTGTAAAGAGCCTATAAACAAAACCAAATTCGCTATTAGATATCTAGTCATTCAAGTTTCAGTGCATGTCGAATTTATTCGTTTATATAATATATTTGATTTCTGTAAAATATCTATCAATGGTACCAGGTGCATGTGTCGTATCTGAATTGATTTTAATCTGATATATGTTTTTAATAATCATTTTTTAATCCATCCATGAGACATTCGGTTTCAAATATTAAGCAGATAGATGACATCACTGCATTTAAGTGAGACACACAAACAGACATGAAATTTGTATATTTTGACAGCAGTGGCTACGAACGAAACACAATTATAAGGTTGTGACCGAAGTAATAAGGGACATTGCAGTATTTCTCATTCTTTCTCAAGGAAAACACTGGGTATGGTCTAAATAAAAGCAGAGAAATAAGGTTACTTATTTTACTGATTATGGCAGCTCAATACGTCTGGAACATTCACACAAATATAACGTTTTGATTTATTCATAAAAATCAGGATCTAAGCTGTTCTTCTCTTCTGTGGATTTCAGCCATAAACTGCTAATATTGTCTCTATGATCTGACAGGTTTTGCCCGTGAAACATTAACTGTCAAAAGTATTGACAACTCGCAGCCCAATTAGCTAAAAGTAAAAATCATTTGTATGAGCAGCAACGTGAAGTTTTAACTTATAAGACTAGGGTAAGTTATATATATCTTTGATTGATTTAGGTCTATTAATCTTGAAAATAGATGTGCTTTAAGAATCATTGGTGAATAATTATAGGCTGACCACATAGCCAAGCACTACTCAATTTTTAATGCCAGTTACTGGATTAGCTCTCATATTATAGAGAAAGTTTGTTTCTTGAAAAATTTAACGATGATTATTTTTGTTTTTGCTTTATTAGTGCTGAAGTTTAATTTTACTTTTATTTTTAAAAGTTAATGTCCGTAAAAAAGTATTGCGCAAGAAATTTGGTCCAGTGGCATATGTCCAGTTAATAAAGGGTTTGATCGATTAGAGGAAATCTTCATCCGTTACAGTCATTTCGTAGAATCCTACCCACGCACCATAAGAGCATTTTGATTTAATCAGATCACGGGTGAATGTGAGTATTATAATTCTTCGACATTACTTTTGGGAAAATTGTCCGCCGACACATATAATGTTTGACTAAAACTTACACTATTTAGCGAGATATGATCATTATGCATTTTAATCCCATTTAGATAAAAACTATGTTTCATCATGTTCTAATCGAAATATCTCTTCGTTTCTACTTGCGGCATTTTAGATTTAATTCAAGATAATATTGGAAATGTTTGCTGTCATTAAAGAATCTATCAGAGCTGATATTCAAGCCAGCTTCTGTTTTTACTTGGTGGCCTACACAGTCATTAATAATATAATAGCTTTGCATTAGGTATGATGGCATCGTGGTTTATTTATGTAGAAGATACAGTTGCCTATCTGTAAAAAAAATAAATAAAGTTCGACTAAATTAGGACTTTTAGGTTAAACAAAAAGTAAATGATGCAGTTGAATATGTGGAGACATACATTTTGCTTATTATTAAAAGACTGAGTGTATCAATGTTCATACTATGGAACAAAATACAGAACATAAGATATGTAAAGTCATATAGAGTTTAGAGTTTAGAGTTTATTTTAAACAAAACCAGAAGACATAGACCAAATCGATTCATATGACATATATGGCGACAGTGTACGATAAAAGATTAAGCATGCTAATGTAAATGTAATACATTCAAACACATATGATTACCAATATTAGATGAAACTATTAATTTAATACAGAATATATTTATAATGTATTGAGAATATTCCACAATTGACATGTCTTGTTCGAAAGCGAAATCAACAAGACGTGTCTGGTGGATTACTATAAACAAAAGACAGCAGTAGTGGTATTCATGAAAAAGTTTTGTGTTTCTCCTGAAAATTTGCAAAACATTTGGTAAAAAATGTAATGTAAATAAAGTAACTTTGGGTAGATACAAACATATTATGTAGATACAAACATGTACGTGCTTGCACCTACAAAACACAGAACACAGGATACCTAAAATACCTCGAAAGCAGGCATTAACAAATATCGCTTGATGATTTATGAAGGTTATTCTCTTATATAATACATGTGTGAGGTAATCAGTTCTATAAATGTGTACATGTTTGGACGCCTCCAATAAAAAGGTGGTTTTTCTTAGATCAGTATACACTCATCTTCTAAAACAATATACGGTACATTTACGTTCATTTGCAGGCGTACTAACTGGTCGATTCCATCAATCATATTGATGAGAGGATAAACGTTATCGTGATAAGCTGATGTGAAATTTATTAATGTTTACAATATCGTACTATGGCTGAAACTTAAAATTTGCAATATACCGGCAACAGAGTGCTCTGTTGGATTCAACAAAACTACTATTTCAATTTTGTATAAACTGGTCCTTTAATCTTTGCCTTATCGTAATTAAAAATAGATCACTACCACCCGTTGTTTGAAACAACCATACGTCTTGGAAACCAAGTATACATAATTTTTTTTTAGCAATGAGCACCAATTTTATCTAGTTGGGTGATGTAACATATCTCGCCTTAGTCTAAAAAGTTCAGTGGGACGTAACAGATAAAAGTTATGAAAGTTGAAAAGTTCATTGTCATTTTTCTCAAAATAGCAAAATTGTATATAAGACGTTTTAAGAATAAGGCGACGATAGCTTGATACAACATATTATACACTTTTATTCGGTATTTTTCAACATTTGCATTAAACATTTTAATCCAAAATTTGATAATATTATGATATGTCGTATCTACCTGACTCACCATTGCGTACTTCTTTTCACACCTAACAGACGTTTGCAAAACTGTACGTGTACCGTTTATTCTGCTTTACCAGGATGGAAGCCCCCTACTTAACCACCATATATCAGTAATAATCCATTATGTCGATATAACAATGAAATAGTTGTCAAATTGGTTGCAATAATTTGCAAATACAATGTATCAAAATGACTATCCTTCAACCTTGGAATTGCTCGTACTACACGGAATGGAGAAGGGCAGATTTTTTGTCCCTTGCTTGCAGAAGCATGAGTCAAGGGAAGTGCGGTGTTGGCGTGCAATAAACCGGTTTAAACCCAAAATTGATAATACCGTGTCAGTTATACTTTTCGTAGTTCAGTGTTTGTGACCACATTGTGTCTGTACTGTCCTTTACTTTTGTAATTGCAAAGGTATATATATACCCGGTAGTTAATACATATTAAGCTGATTTGTTTACCTTATTCGCTGCCTTTTCTCATGGTAGGATGATTGTAAGTCTTGGTGTTGGTAATCGTAGTGTTGGTCGACGTCATGGCATTTCTTTACAAATTTTACCTGAAGTTTGGCTTAATAATAATACTTTATATGGAATACCATAGTTAAAATTGTTTACTTAGTACTTTAAAAATTTGCAATTAATTTGGTAATAAGATATTGGCTACTTATAGTGCAATTTAATCACAATTCATGTCATGTACAGTATTACGAGTTATCTTTGCCTTTGAGTCAGTATAAAATGTCATTTATATTGTTATGCCCCCCACAAAGTGGGGTGCATATAGCGTTGCACTTGTCCGTCCGTCCGTCAGTCCGTCAGTCCGTCAGTCTGTCAGTCCGTCAGTCCGTCCGTCCGTCCGTCCGTACGTCCCGAAATCTTGTGAACGCAACTCCTCTTAAACCGGATGGCAGATTTTGCTTAAACTTCCAGGGATGAACAACCTTAATGTGTAGATGGTAGTAAAGGAAGGAATTTTCGCGGCGACCAAATTTAACAGAATTATGGCCCTTTGTTGATTTTTTCACTATATATCTTGTGAACGCAACTCCTCTTAAACCGGATGGCAGATTTTGCTTAAACTTCCAGGGATGAACAACCTTAATGTGTAGATGGTAGTAAAGAAAGGAATTTTTGCTGCGACCAAATTTAACAGAATTATGGCCCTTTGTTGATTTTTTCACTATATACTATGTAGAAATTTTGTGAACGCAACTCCTCTTAAACCGGATGGCAGATTTTGCTTAAACTTCCAGGGATGAACAACCTTAATGTGTAGATGGCAGTAAAGGAAGGAATTTTTGCTGCGGCCAAATTTAACAGAATTATGGCCCTTTGTTGATTTTTCACTATATACCATATAGAAATTTTGTGAACGCAACTCCTCTTAAACTGGTTGGCAGATTTTGCTTAAACTTCCAGGGATGAACAACCTTAATGTGTAGATGGTAGTAAAGGAAGGAATTTTTGTTGCGACCAAATTTAACAGAATTATGGCCCTTTGTTAAGTTTTTCACTATATACCATATAGAAATATTGTGAACGCAACTCCTCTTAAACCGGATGGCAGATTTTGCTTAAACTTCCAGGGATGAACAGCTTTTAATGTGTAGATGGTAGTAAAGGAAGAAATTTTTGTTGCGACCAAATTTAACGAATTATGGCCCTTTGTTGATTTTTACTATATACCATATAAATTTGTTGCGACCAAATTTAACAGAATTATGGCCCTTTGTTGATTTTTTCACTATATACCATATAAATAATTGAACATATAAATTTTACATTTGTAATTTATTTAACATGTACATAAGGTTACCTGTAGATCTTTTGGTATATGTACAGAAATGAAACAGTGGAATGAAAAAGTTCCACATAAAAATCTTACATACAGATATGCTTGCTCTTGTTTATGAGCACATCTGCACAGTGGGGGCATCCGTGTCCTTTGGACACAATTCTAGTTTTGTTTAACTTTGTGAAACATTCGTCGTCGTCAGACATTTGTAGCGAATTTAGTACTTGCTGCGTATACAAATGTACTTCAAAAGCGTGTTACACATGTATCAATTATGCAAAGGCACAGTTATTTTTGCCTCGAATGTATACATGTATTCTTGTTTTCTAATTTCGTATGACACAAGTTTAAGAGTTTATCCTAACGCTGTAAATATTTATTTCCGTACTGCCGTTTGTATCTACGTGAAATATGAACATAAAATTCCTACAGACTACAAGAGTTATTATTATCATGTTCCTACACAGGAATTGCATGTCAAACCACAATTTAAGTCAACAAGTGTGTCTTCTAAGGGAGTCACCGGAAGTTCAACTATCAGTGGGTGTAGAATATATTTTCATTGTAACACGCATGGCGACACAAAGCGCGTGATACAACGAGTGGACTTGATATCCAATTTCCCATGAAGGTGTTCGTTTATTCAATATGTATGCCTGATTACTCCTTACACTTCTATATAGGGTTTTCCTTTTATAAAAGTTATTAACACTTTTCACCAGTTCATTACGTCTGATAGGTTTTCAGTGTCTGCTTACGCGTATGGTATCTTGTGTAAATTGATTAGTTTCTGCAATACAATTATTAAATGGATTTTCTTTTGTTGATGCTTTCTCATCCTCTGTGAACGCTAGTCTACAAATGTCAGAAAAGAGTATTTCTCTATTATTCAGAAAAAAGGCGCGGGTTTATGGGATGGCGTCACTTCTGGTATGACAGGTACTGGTCAGTAAGAGGAAATAACGATGGAATGAAATAGTTGATATATTCTATAAAATGTGCAATACTCAGCATTGCTGAAATAAACTGTAGATACACGACCGCTTCTTAAGACATAATGATAAAAGGTTTCGGGAGAAGCGTTTTAAAATCGGTAGTTTGTGCACATAAAATGACTTATTATACACATTGCAATCAAATAAGTATACATTTGTGTACGAAACACTTACTGACGAGGCCTTGTGGAACATGTACGTTTTCAAATATACTGATTGTACTTATATTAATAGTATCAAAAATATAACGGTATGTGTAACGACAATTCAGAGACCCGATCCGTTTATATGGCATTGGTCAAATATTGAGAATATTACATGTAACATTATTTCAAAGTTTGTCTGAATAATTTAATTTGATGTTTTGTGTCTGATTATATGCAACCCAAGTATAATCGGCGCCACATTTGTTGATTCATATCGAGGTGCCTCATTACCAAAGGCTTTTCTACATGTATGAATGGCTGTATAAGTAGGGCTGTTTGCATGATAGAACTTATTTTTACTTTTGATGTAAAATTTCATTCTTAAACTACATATCTAACGTTTTCATTAAAGTAATGAATTTCAATGAGAGAAATAAAAACATAAAATATCTCCTCAAAAGGTCTTTAACACATAGTTTCAAAAGTTGCTTAGTCACGGTTTAGATAAAATAGCATTTTCCCCAAAACTATAAACAAAAGCAATCCATTTCACGCTCTATATATTTAAGTTGGTTAATATATAATTAACTCATGCTTTCTAAAAGTGTACATTTTTAAAGCTTTAGCTGCTTTAGCTACATGTATATTTTGACTGAAGTCTAAATGAATAGAAAGTCGACTAATCAAACTGAATGAAAATTTGCCATACTTAAGTTGAAAATGAAGCATCAAAATGAATTTGTCACGTGCCCACTTACACGAAAAAGAAAAATGATATAGGTAAAACAGATACATCTTCTTAGTACATGTATCCGTCAGCACGAGATCCAACGAGCCTTAAGTTAGTTTCGAAAGAAACTGCCGAATGCATATACAAATAGTTGTACATCTTTGCTTCATTTTAGAAGCATTAAGCATCCTAAATTGTGTATTTCTATTTGCACAATTTGTATTACTCTAAATTAGATTTTAATAATTCAATTTACAATAGCTTTCCTTTTCTTTTAATGGTAATAATTAAAGAAATCGAAAAAAAAAACAATCACTTGCATTTGATGAAGTAATTCAATTGTAAGGGCGACTAATTCTTATTCAGGTCTTCCAAATTACTGTTATTATACCGAGGAATAGACAGAAATATACATTTTGTAATTTCCCAGATGACTGCTTTTATCGTTTTATATTCTCCTTATGCTAACAAATGTGATTTCCAGATGTGTTTAAAAGTAGGAAAATCGTTTCTGTCCCAAGAATCTGCAACAATTGATATCTTTTTCTCTAATACATTCCGTACAGAACAGAGACGGAGACAGGGTGTTTTAATTAATTTTGCAAATAAAAGGTGATATAATTCTTTTTGATGGGAGAAATTGAAAAGAAACGAAGTTCATGACAAGCGGTATTTTCTGTTGTATTTTACACCCCAGGGACTACAGTGGAATTTTATCTGCATACATATCGTATAACAAAGACATTGCACGAGTAGCGGCGACCTACATGCTTGCATTCTTTACACAGTAATGGGGGTGAATTCTGTTCGTCTCAACTATGCGTTTTGTTTGCCTAAAAATCAGTGTTTGCGTGATTGGAGGAGAACATCAACTCTTTTAAAATTGAGATGCATGCCTTAGTATTCGCTTTCAGAGAAACTTGGCCTGACTAAAACATGCTTTATGTATCAATTTTTTTATTTTAATCGCTAATATCCATTTGAGCTCGTACGCTTATAACTTGGGCATGATGTTTCAAGAAATGATAATGTAAAACCTACATATAATTTCGATGATTTTGAGAATAAAATAATAATTTCCAGTTCTAAGACGTCTCAATATATGAATATACAATACCGTTTAACCGACGCAAGTACTTCGGAAATCTAAAATATATAAAACCAATTACAGAAGAGTTAAAAAAAAGCAGGAGCAAGAACAAGTAATACAGTATCTTAAAATTCAATATAATGCGTCTTTAATAACGCAAAACCAAATATATCACCTACTAGTACATGTATGTTAAACATAGAAGTAAATGAATTTAGTTTTGGAGGTTTTTTCTAACGCTTATATTTCTTTAAAGTACACAGACAAGTGGATTTTCAATATACTGTATATCAGTATACTTTTGTAAAGAAGTGATGCTGCAAAACATCAGACAGTTTTTAGGAAAAGTCGTTCACATTGAACAAGTGAAACGTTTTCCGTATAGAAGAATAAAAGTTGAGAACGGAATAAAGTCTAAGGAAACAATTTGCCTCTGTAACTTGGAAATACTCTCTATGTCGTTTTTTCCTACAGATCAATCAATTGTTAATTGCGTTTTCCCCCTCAATAAATAAATTAAGGATGTCTTGATTGGATAAAATATCCATTTATCCCAGAAATCTGATCGTGTAAGTACAACACTTCGATAAACATTACGGGAGTGATGAAAATGTACCCAGTAATATTGATTTTAATGATATACTCGATCGGGCCAAATGTCAAACCTTCAGCGCTATCCCCTTTCGCGGGAATTATCTGTTTTAACAGAAGTATCTTTGATCATTGTATCTGCCTATTTGTCCGAATTGTGTGAAATAATATAAAAATTATTTGTAAGTTTCTACGGATAGTGAATAATCTTTAAGTAATTTGACAATTTCAGCATATTTCTATTGTACCAACATTGTATCTCGGTCGTACCTTAATTGATTTGACAGTGGTATCTCGATCTTTGTATCATTATGGCATACTATTGGCTCACGGATATGGTAGGGGAGAAAGAAAATCTACTAAAAGGAATTAATTGAAGTTAATGTTAATGTGTTTTATAAATGTTTGATGTTCTAGAAATATATAAGTAAAATTCAGGCCAAAGTCTCTTTCTATTAGTGATTTACTACAACCATCTGAAAACCCTAGAACACCCTGAACCACCTCACCATTGGTACGCTGTAAAAGAAAATTATGGACACAAAACTTATAGACATAATAGGTCAAACTGTCTTTCAGACTAATAGAAGCAATTCAGACTTCTAAGAAGTCTATTACCATAAACATGATGTTGGCTGATACAGAAAGTTTCCGTATGGTATTATCTTTTTTTTTAAAATGGAGATAAATATGCAGGCATGTTTGTGTTATTACGCTATCAACGATTTTCTTTGGCGGCACAACATTAAAGTATTTATCAACTACAAGACATGACTACCTATTAATTAAAATAGGAGAAGATAAGAAAGCCAATAATGTTTAACGGCAACCATACTCTTCACATCTCTATGAGATGACAAAACGATCGTAACTTGGATATATTGCCAACAGAAGTCGTCAGTGACGCTACATATATGGCGTAGGCCAACTTTCGAAATATTTAAAAGCATTCCACTAGTAAATTTCCTAAAATCTGTTGACAGAAGTTAAATGCTGCAGTTTTACAAAGATACATGTATATGAAAACTTCATTTTGGAGTAAAAAAGATAAATAAATTAAATGATTTATAAACACTATCAAACGCAGCACTAACCAACATCCAGACTTAAAAACTTTGATATATAACCTTTATCTGAAAGTGTAGATCGTGGGTTTAGTTTCTAATGTTACTATGGAAATCTCTGCAGTTATAAAACGAACGATTGTAGTACTACTAAATTAATGTTTAATACTTAAATTTTATTTGTATTTTGACTTTACATTTCGTGTTATGGCATATAGCCAGACGTTATGTGAACATTTAAATGTAGTATTATGAAATTTCCTTCGATATAAATAAGCTTTATGTTTATAATAGTACAGAAAACAATATACCGATTTAAGATACACAAGTCAAAATGTGTTTACTGAAACACTGCATGACTTGCACATTCTCCTTTTAAATAACCTCAGCACTGCAACTACACATACTGACAAATTAGATAAACATCAAATTACCAGAGAATAAACTTACTACTGCGAAACATTGTACACCGTATGGTGATTTGATTGGCCTAGGTGGTTTTGAGGTCAATTTTGTAGCACAATAACAATTAGAATCTAATTTCGACACTGAGTTATTTAGCCAAGAGTTTCCAGCGCAATTCTTATTACATATTACACGCCTCGATTAAGGTTTATTGATCTACTCGTACCATTTTCCAAGAAACTCACGCGCTAAAATCCCTGGTATTCATGGGTTAAACGTGAAAATGGGTTCAAAACCAGATGATTGTTTTAATGCTATTATCTGGCTGATTTGGTTGGTAGTATCTTTCTTAATTAGTGTAAACATTGTACTTTTCTTCGCACAGGAATACAGATCATGGATTAAAATATTTATTTAGTCTGCAGTTTTATAGTATAAATCTTATCAGTTTCATTTATGAATTACATTGTACATGCGATTAATTTCACCTTTCAATATGCTGTAAAAAGAAGCTTATAACGATGCTTTGAAAACAAGTAAGAAATAACTTTACACAAGGTTGTTGTACTTAAAAGTAGATTAAAATGAAAAAAGACATTATAAACCTTGGCTGATTGCCAATTTTGGATAGAATATTCAGAAATCTTTTTAAATTTACGAATACATGCATTAAACATGTATTGAACAGACATTAAACTGCTGAACAGATACATATAGTTCATTTACAATGTTTGTATTATTCATTTTCTGACTATTCTAATCACTGCGCATGCGTTACCAGTTTGTCTCTCTTACATTCATAAAGCTCTAATGGTTGGGTAATATCACTTTAAACACATAAATTGATAATCGTGAAAAAATTGAGGATGGTATGATGAAATATCTGCAGGACAGATCAGAGGTTTTGCCTTCTTTCTTCTATCTAAAATGTGATTTATAACATTATATAACATACAGCTGTGACAATATTTAACAAGGAACAGACGTAATGACCATCAACCTCCTTGTTGGGAAGAATATCATATTTCTTTTTCTCGTGAAAGTGACATGAAATATGATAATTCACAATTCTGACAATATAACTTATACTGTTCTAGCACATAACGTATTGATGCGATATTCCATTACATTACTGTCGATATCTATTGCTTTGTTCGTTTTCATGACAGCCTATATCTATTGTTTTCGTTTTTTTCGTCCTCCCTCGCGAATATGTGATATATCTTGCTGACTGTTTAGGGGAGTAACAGTAGCTTGTCTAAATTATTGCCGGAGGTAAAACATTGACATAGTGCCTATGTTTGTTTTTTTGAATGGGTAGCTGTTTAATTATTTCAAGTTTTATTATATTGTTACATTCAAGAATTGGTTTGCATTTCAGTTCTATAAAAAAATCATGATTATTTTTTCAATTATTTTGTTATTACTCATTATTTTGTTTCCTTCTTGATTAGATATTATAGTTCTATACATGTTTTTGTCTTTGTTCTTGCACCCCTCTCATACAAATAGGAAAACAAACTCCACGTAGCAAGACAAATGTATGTACATGTATTAGTGATGGTTTAGAAAGTTACCCTTTCAATTTCATGATCTATCATGTATTGAAAAATTCACTGCGGGGATATTAATCACCTTAAGTGAAGTCTCTAGTTTTGTGATGTGTTTACATGCAAGACAATTGCCAAGGGTCAGTTACCGCTGAAGCTATTGATATACTGTACAACAAAGTTCACAGATATCCCTCTGCTTGCGAAGAGTGCCAACAAACTGTCAAAATGTCTTACACAAATCATGTAACATTACGTGACTAACATGTAACATTGCGTAGTTACGTTATGGGCAATACAACGAACTCCACTTAATGTTTACCAGTTAAGCTTTAACACTAATTCCTGTATTCTTGATATATATGCCATTACAATGTTTAAACATTTAAGTGAATATGTACTTAATTCTGATCCTAAATCCATTTAAATGATTGACAATATATCAAATATTGCATGAACATTGGAAAAAATATGTGTACGCTTTTCATTTGTATAATGTTTTTGAGAGGTGTATTGTTTTAAATTGTATAAAGACACTGTCGTCGAAAGGTCAAACTGATTCTTAAATCAGTATTATAATAATACTTTAAAAAATGCTGATGAGGTTGTGAGTATTTTTTATTTCCCCGTATATTTCGAATCCATGCTGATGGTATTTTGAGCTGTAGGTTTCGTTAAAGATAAATGATTACAGCAACTGTTGACCTTGTTAATGTTCTCACTACATAATTATGAGTTATATTTAAATATCAAAGTACAACAGTATTAAACTTCAATAATATCCAACAAAATATTTACAACTATATCATTACCTACATATGTAAATAGATATATCATTCAAGTTTGAACAATTTTATGACCTAAATTTGTGTTTCATTCTTATACGTGAAACTTTTTCCGACAAACCTCAAAGTTTCAACTGAAAATTAAGCAATCATATGGAAAGACTAGCATAATCTTACGTGTTATTTTTTGTTCAGTTAAACCTCATAAACACGTGTTTCATAATCTTGGTTGGAGCTGTGATTTATTACAAGTGGTCGCTTTACTGGCGCTACATTCGTTTAAGTTATTTCATTTATCATTCTACAGACATTTGTCGCATCTTTAACGTTTTGATAACATATTCTATTAGATTTAGGGAATGTTCCTTTAAATATTATGAAAAATGTCTCATAGTGTACATGAAATAGCACGGTTTTCAGCCTTTTAAACGCATTTATCAGGTTTCACAGTACCTAACTGCATTCAGTTCAACTTACCAGCCCCGCAAGATAAATAGCTTTTAACATGTGCTTTTAATAATTATGATAACGCATAATTCCAGAGATAGTACGATTGCTTCGCTGATAGACGAAATCAATTTTACATGCATTTTGCCATGTCATGTATTGTTTGCGAACACATCAAACACATTCCTATGTTATAAATCTATATTGATATTTAGCGGTTATGTGTATAATACCATTAAGTTCCACTGTGACAGCAGTTTTATAACGATTCAGACATACTTTACACGTGCAGCAGTCATTATTGGCACATACACTTTCTGTGGGCAAACAACACCACAGAAATTCTTTGATACATGAACTTTTATATAACCTGTCTTTCATAGCGTAAAGATAAAAAAGAGTAAACAAAAGTCATCAATTTACCATATTTCCCTAAAGGCTTTATGAATACGGACTCATTTGTTTCAGCCAGAATGTGTCAATTTGAGATAGGGTTTTCTATATTTACATTTAGCCATTGATGCAAGATAGCAGAGGGGGTCTCACTAATGATCAATGGATTGCATTAAAGTATATTTTCTCTTGAGAATGTGACGGATAGGAATTACATTCAGAGGCCTTGGACTGACAGCAAATAACGTTTTGTGGCAGCAGTGCCGGAAGTATGTTTTTAATCCAAAAGATTGAATATGAATTACAGAGCGAAACGGAATGACGCGCATTGTAAAATGTTTGAAATTTGCCGAAATTCTACTTTTATTTACTGCAATTATGGCATAGTATTTTGTTCCATAATTCCGTCATGTTTTTGCAACATTAAAAAAAACTTTATTTCATGACATCTTTATAGTTCTAGTACTAAGAACAGCAAATAGGAAAAATAATTAACGAAATAATAAAACGTTTACAGAATTGAAATAAAAAGTAATCAACAAAACATGTACATGCATTTTCAATTACACAATTGATAACTTCATGTCATGTAAAAACAATTTTCATACAAACGATCGTACATGTACATTCCTATCTATTACTGCTAAGTTAAAAACAGCCGCTTCTAATATATATTAAAACCAAGCGGCTGTTTTTCCTATATAAACATATAGGGAAAAGCCTGTATTTTATTTTGTAAAATGCACGTTTTCCAAAGAGACGTGCCTTAGATGGTAACGACGTGCGTATGAAACAAGCGCGTCATCGTATTCGCGTTTCAAGGTTACAATGATGCTACTCGTTAAATAAAGTTCGGGTTGTTTTCAAAGAAAATAACGTGTTGAATATATGTTCCTATGTTTTTCTGAATAAAATCGTGTCTTTGATGGAAATATACTGCACACTCGTGTTTTCACACATTCTGACTATTTTTATTCCGGGGATTAAAACATGGCATTCCAAAGGACACGTAAATTAAATTAATAAATGTAACCAATTTAAGTCGAAAACAATCATGAAAGTAAATGGGGATCAAAATTAAGTTTTGAAAAAGGGGCGTGACTAGTTGAACTTCTAATTTGCATATATTTGCATATTTTCTCAATTTGAGATTTCTGATTGATATTTTATTTTTTATCCGATTTCAAAAAGTCTTTTTAAAGTGTGTTTGTGTAAAGAAGCTCTCTAATTCCAGGCTCAGTTGTATTTTGACTTCGTCGCCTTATTTCAGTTGTACTCGTCTTATCAAGCTCTTTATGATGACATAGTCTGTTTTCTTATGGAACTAATATAACTCGGTTAAAAGCTAATTCCATAAACCCGTAAGTCTCTGATCTTCAGTGGAATTTCAAACTTCAAAATCGATATTCTCAAAACTTAAAAAATTGACTTATGGGTTTCTGGAAAAAAGGCGACGACTTGCGTTACCCTTTAAATTACAAGGAAGGAATATAAGGTGGTTGATGAACTCAAGTTGGCGCAAATCGAACGAAGTATTTACGAGATTACATACGTTTACTTTTACACTACGACACAAGGGCAGGGTTGACTGTACTTCCTTATAACGCATACAATTAACATCTCAGTAAACGATATGTAGTATTAAATTGAAATTAGATTTGAAAGTTAGTTGGTGTGACATTGTTGACACAGGTTCAACCATTGATTGCTTGTTTTTATTATTTATTAATTTTCTTGATGTAAGAGATAGTTGCTATGGATACAGTTTTTCTTTTTTAACTTAACTGATTTGCTCATCGCAAAAATTTTTACTAGATATAATAACATGTTAATTAGTGGTATTTTGAAATATACGAAATTTGATAAAAATCGGAATGCATGTAAAATAATAAATCGCATAATATTAAGAAATAAATTAGTTTGAATTAAATAACAACAGTTTAGTGTAATGCTTAAATTGTTGGATATTCCTTCGTTTAAACGAATATCTTTTATTGTAGTCTTTACTTCCAAACGTCTGATGTTCAATCACTGTGACGAATGATCTGTAACTTTATCAAAATGCAGGTAGACATTTTTGTAGACCTATATTGATCTATCCATACAGCCATAGTAACTTTCAAATTTATTATTCTATAAAGTTCAATTTCGTCAAGATAAAGTGTAAAACAATGGAATTAAAGTTAAGCAGAATTTATTTTGTCTGTGATCTACCAGACTGAGTCAAGAAATCTAAGAATAATTCTTTATTATCGCACATTTGAATATAATACTTCGGTCATATTTGGTTTTATTTCTATGTCTGTAAAACAAGTCCCTGGATGAGAGACGTGATATGTTTCATGTCATATGATCTTATCAAGAAAAAATAAAAACTTGATGATCAGCAAAAGCCAGAGGCAATGTATAGAATACTATGTTAACAAACGATGTTGGTACCATTCAGCCTGCCAACAGATTTTTCATGAAGTAATAAATTATTACTGCAATAAAACCAATTCCACAGCAGCCATTAAAATAAAATATCTCTCTGTCCCAAAATATTGACGGATGACATCCATGCGTTCTATGGTTAATGCATAAGTATGCAGTGGAGATTTGCCATGGGTGTCAGTCATTCAAACAAAGTTGGATTCAGCCTTACCATGGGTCAGCAAATATCTACCAACAATATACTAAATAAATATTTTTGGGAATACTAATTACACTGCCTATCAAACTAACAATGGAACGAAGTAACTAACGATCTCAGGTACAACGAACTTTACTTAATAATGTATGAATTTGGCATAAAACTTTGTGTTGCACCAAAGACGGTATTGTTACTATTTTCTCAAACTCTTTTACAAATTACCAGCAATTCAAGTTGTTAATCCCAAGATTCCAATAACAGTCTCGTGTTACGATGCAATTCCGTATATCTGCTCTTTTGTACGATACCTTAGGTACACAAGTGTGATATTGATACGTCATGGTCACTGTGGTAGCCCATATTTAGCTCACGTCCGAGTATATTAAAAATGTCTACGTCATGAATGCGTCATTATATTATCTAAATTATCTAAATTAGCTATATCTGTGGTTGCTAGATGTGGCGTTTTGTCATAAATTTGTCTGGGGCAAATGACCGAAGGGTATATTCGTCGAGTTTAATGAACGCAACATACTCCTCTTATGAATATTAGGACTTATGAAATGTATTGTACAATTCAAGGCTACTGTACATAGTTCTCTGTAATTTTTAACGTCCGAAATGAACATTTTAGTGTTGTCTGTAAGAGATATTACAAATAATAAAATATTTTATGATCAAGAAACTTATAAAAGTAATATTTTGAAACTGTCGGCGGAGAAACATTGTTTTGAAAGAAATAACAGTTTGAGAGAGATTTTAAATCCAAGATAACGATATGCTGTTTTCTTTATTGATTAAAATCCTACTTTTTTAATGAAATTTTGGATTTTAGAGAAGAGCTATTTACAGCAGTTCTGAAACATTTCTTTTGTTTCATCTGTCTTTAGCTGTTAATGTTATAGAAAGAACAGTATATCTGTTTAAGAACCAGTTAATATAATGATATAACGTTTTGCACTTTATGCATGACCCTTCAAGAAGGCTTGTTTATATAGTATATAAATATTGTGTTGGAAAGCTCTGACATTATGATTTTCCTACGTGGCACAGGTACCGCATATATACATTATTTATTTTGGCTGAAAAATTCTACGGGAAAACCTTTAGTAGTTTGTAATGCATTAATCGAAAGAATATTGCTTAGTTAGACTCCATAGGAGTCAGCACTTCAGACTACATTAACAATTTCTTAATTAATCTATCAAGGCTAGGTTTGCATTGCAAAGGTGAATTCTACCCAAAACGATTATACCAAATCTATATTGATAATATTATTTATCATTGAACGTCAAACTACAATTGTAAACTAGGCGACAGGACGTTTGGGGTATAATTTCATATTTACCATTAATTTGCACTTTGTGTGCATTCTCGTGAGGTACAATATTCGTGAGTATGTGTCGTGCTGATGTTTGTGCACAATGTATGCCTCTTAAGATTTGTCTGTATTTGCAACAAACGGAAGCAAACAACGATACAAAAAACCGAAAACGAATTCATAGCATGGCATCACACACAGTACACAAAGCACCTCAAATACTGAAATATTGAAATATTGAATAATAAGTAAAATGACTTGCTCTACGAAACAATGGACAGAATAACATTCAAATTACATGCTAGAAAAGATAACAACCCCGCTATCAAGTAAAAAAAACCTTACCGAAAGGACGAAATAAAACACAGACAGTGAATGAACTACGATAAAGAAACAAATAATTGTGATAATTCGCATTTCTGGAAATGTAGTTCCAACTACTCTGGCACATACCACAAACGTATGATAACTGTCAATTTCTATTATTTGGTTATAGGATTCATGACAATTTTTAAGTTTTGTTTCGTTGTGTCTGCCTCCCCCGCGAGTATCTGATATAATCTTCCTGGCACTTTTAGATAGTGACGCTATGTTATAACTAAAAACAATCACCAACATTCAAATCTAATTCAAGCATTTCGAATGAAAGAGGCCCCGATTTCACGAAAATACTTAAGTTATTACTTAATAACATGCTCAACTTATTTCAACCTTATCAGCCCTTGCAAGTTTATTTATCTAAAGAATTAATGTTTGACCCTCTAATTTCACATATATTTTTTATATAATCACTTGTCACTATTTGTAAATGAATGGCGGTTAAATTGCAAGTACATGTAATTTACAAAAGTAAATTCTTAAAATTATTGTGTTGTACTCAAACTAATAATTCACTATATCCCACTTGCATGTAGTATTATACAACCATTCAGCAATTACTTAAGTATTTTCGTCAAAACGGGGCCAGGTCCTGTGTCAGTTTCTCTGTAAAACTATAAAATGATTTATTTCCTTCAAAAGAAAAAGAACGATGGACTATAAATATGCGTATTTGATCTTTCTTATATTATTTTCGAAATTAAATGTGTTGTTACACAAGATGAATACCAAAAATACTTAAACATAAGGCAATTAATACAACAGGCACAGAGGTCAACTATATACTTTTCTTGGGGACGTTTGCATAGCAACTTTGTCAGATGACTAAAATAAGACAACACACGGCTACCAAAAAAATAATGATACGTTTTTTTACCAGCCTATCTCCCTCTCTAACAACTAAGGGCTAATCAATCAGCGAATACGTAATGTACACTTATAATACTAATATATACCCGTCTGTTAAAAATGTGTATACCGTCATTTATCCATGCAAAATACTATTAATAAAATTATAATGCAAGCTAAAGTGTAAATTTATTTGGAATATTACATATGTACTTGTTTTTACGAACAGTGACGAACATGGGACTACTAATGGTGATAACAATTTTGTTACCCTTCATGGTACAGTCCCTAAAGGGAACAACCATTTCACATTTACAGAGGAGAATCCACTTTGTGTTTTGTTTTGATCATGATTCTTCGTCATAACAATATGACAAGTACATCAAACCAAATAAAATATCCTTATATCATTATCAGTATTGTGTTAATGATAAAATGAAGTTCAAAAATAGTTTCAGTCTCATTCAAAAGCAATTAGTACGTTCCATGGTCGGTACGGACACGTATAGTTTATGACAAATGCTATCTGGATAGATACATTTACACTTGCGTTACTGAACATTGGTATTATTTGATACATGAACTTTTTGCATGAAATTTCTTTCATTGTGCACAGGCATAAAAGGGTAAACATTAATGTACTAAATTTCCCTATAGACAATACCAATGCTGTGACTTTGTTTTTGAGCCGAATGTGTCAATTTGAGAAAAGGTTTACTATATTTGCATGTATCTGATGAGTTAGAGCGGGTGTCATTTATGATATGTTATGTCATTTAATACTATGCTGGAGACAAGAAAAACATTAAGTTTTCCAACCAATTGATATCACACAAAATTTAATTATTTTAGCAGAATGTTTCACTTTCAAAAATACTAGACGTATCATAATTCAGGCAAATGCAATCCTCGATAAACAGAGAATTTGATGTGTTGCATTTTTTTTCAAGAATTCTTACTTCACGTCGAGCAACTTGATTATTTGTCTTATTAGCTAAATATACTGACAAATCTATTCAGTGTCATTTTATCTAAGAAAGTAAGAAACAATAAAAAAGGCTTATTCGATTTACATGAAATAGCTTTTACAGTTTTACAGCTTTCCTTCTCTGTACCAGAATCTACTACATGTTTTTAGTAATTTAGTAAATTTAAACACGATAATGCTACTTCAAAGGAAACATTTGTATCATTTGATACGACACACAAAGAATTTTATATATTACAATTGTACGCGGAGCCCTCCGATACAATTTACAAATTACATTTATGTTTCGAAGAAAAATCACAAAACAACCCAGAGTTTTCATGGTTTATTGATTTGTAATTCATCTCGACGGTTTTATTGTCTGTTTAATTACGCACTTCATTTTTGTCCAAAATTTCCGTGGAATGTGTGAAATTCTTACTTCTATCGATACATTAAATCCTTTAACTACGAAGAATACAGTCTGCCGCGCTGAACATATTTAATAAAATATTTATTAGAACACAATATCAAAATAGACGAAAATGTTAGGATAAAAGACTTTGGATCCATTACGACTGTGAAGGAATCAAATGACTTTATCTAATAATACACTACTTGATGATTCCAAAAACCTGATCAAACAGATTAACCTATCTTAAATGGGAAAATCTGGATTTATATTAGAACATTTTTCTGCTTATTAATATATTTCAGTGGTAGATTTACCCCATTTTTACTGTAGTCATTTTGTTTATGTTTAACCTCTAAAAAACGTCCCGAACTATAAGACAGACATTTTGTGGTATAGGATGTGTCTGTTGTTTCTTTCTCTTTCTCTTTAATGATCTGTGTTTAAACTTTTCTCTTTTTTTTTTACAAACAATTACTATGACCGTTTCAAAAAATATGGTGATCGGTTGGTCATTGACAGTAAATCGAACTTGTATCATGTACGTAAGTGTAGAATCTAAGTCTAGAGTAACTCATAAAAGTCATCATGACTTAATACTGAAATCAGAAACTTCGTCACTCCTCACTTTATGACGAGGCAGATACGCCAGTACTTCTTAGACATTTCTTATTTATTGATCCACCCTTACAATTGAAGTTACTTCATAAAGTTCAATTTCTTCAAAATAAGTGTACAATAATAGAATTAAAGTAGTTCAGAATGTTATATTGTCTGCAGTTTATAGGAAAATATCACTGAATAACATGTATATCACATATTAAGTTAAATTCTTCTGAAACTGTTTTCTCTATGTTTGGAGATTATTTTCTAGAGTGAAACTAGTGTAATATCAGTGACCTCAGTGTTGTTTGTAATAACCAGGACGAAATAAGAAGCCAAGCTGGAAGCATAGTATATCACACAGTGTTGGGAAATGATCTTTGGTACCATGCAGTTATGTTCATAGATTTTTCATTAAACAGTCAAGTCTTGTAACAAATTATCACATTGTGAGAGAGACAGGACATATCATCTCTGTCGCAAAACAGTGCCGTGATTTTAATTATGTATATCTCAGTTTGTACTGTCGCTAAACCAGATAGGTACATGTATAATAGTCAATCTGACTGACATTAAATCTGTAGTCCGAATGTTCGACATATTCATAGAGACTTCGAAATGTCACCAATCTCGTGCTGCAATTATTGGTAATCCCATTTTATTCTCTGCACAAACTGAAAAAATGGTACAAACTTGTAAACTCCATAAAATATAGCCGTATATTGTTAACATTTTTCTGAAACCTTCGTAAAAGTTAAGTGTAGTTGTTCTTAGTACTTTTGTTATTCAAATATGACATATTTTATAACGCATGCGCACATCTGTGTATATTCATTTTAGCTACAAAATTTGGTAAAGGGACGCAATGGTACTACGTGACAGCATTTACAACTATTCAGTATGTATCAAGATGTCTTCAAAGCGTGAACGGAGTTGCTTCAGTACCGACTGATCATAAAATGACCTAAATAAGCTATTTAATTAGGTGCTATATATGGTGGTCTGCCATATGTTTGAATAGCATAAATGACCGCAAGGTAAGTTCGTCTAATGTGATTGGTGAACCTTTTTAGAATTCAGTGGCTCATGATACAAAGGTTGCTCATTTTATGTACATGTGTGTCTGGAAGTGTTACGTTTCAAGTGCTGCCATTGAAAGCGATAAGCTTACTGGTATTAAATAATGAGACAGCCTACTTATTCTTACCGATGTCATGTCTAAAATTACTTTCTTAGATCATCAAATAATAAATTAAAGCTGTTTATAAGATATCCTTATAAAGTTGTTTCAAGAAGCGGAAAAGAAAGGATCATAATATTTTGAAAGGGATTTATGTATAGCATGCTTGTCTGAATGGGATTGTTTTTTCCCTTTGTATTCGTTCTTTCAAACGGTTAAAAATGTAAATGTTATAGAAATGACGCCCTCCAAAACCTTCTATGCGTCAGTTATCTGGCACATGTCTGATGCTTGCGTTGCAAGATACTTGTTTAGATTTTGTATGATCGGTCCGAATCTGTATCTATTAAACCGTCATACGTCAAACTTGCTTCATAAATTGGTGACAGGCTGATGGTATGTAAATTCGTATATTGTATATAATTTGTATTTTTATGTCTGCACAGCCCCATAATATGCCATATTCGATCACAAAATGTCGTGATGTATCCGTATTATATCTCAATCAATATCTATAAAATATGTGATCTAAAGTTGGGCAAAATATATGACTCCGCGTTTCTGTCCGGCACTCGGAATACTATTTCTTTCGTCGATTTCCAAAGTTAGTAAATTATATGTAAGAATGAAAAATTCAACAACAACAACACATTATTACAATGTTTTTATATCGTCGTCTTTATATTTACGTTTCGGCGAAGGCCTTCATCAGAATAACAATATAAAGCGGATTTTTTTTCTTTTTGAAATCTTAATATTATTACATGACTTATACTCCCCCTATTCGGCTTCTTCTGGATACTGCATTAAACAAAACTGAAACAATGATCTAATTACACACAGGGTCCAAGGCTGATTTATTATGACACAAAGTAGCAACACATAATATGACGCATCTTTAAGATTGAAATATAAAATGGCAATATCTTTTTCAAATGAAGCATGTAATTGCTTTAACTACTATAAAATTAGGAAATCATTACAATGCATGAGTGGTTACTTTCTTCGTCAGCGCAACATCCTATGAAATTCTAAAGTTTATGTAAATACACATTGTTTTAAATTTCAATCTTTCTGAAATGTGCCTGAGCACACACTGAAATGTGATAAGAAACGTAGTGATGCCCTGACTTTCTGCATGCGGCGCACTGTCGTTCTCAATCGTTTACTGCCGATTCGAAAACCGAAAACGACTTTCTCGAAAAAGAGCAAACAAATTAAAGCCGTAAAAACTGTTTCGTATCAAACTTTATTCATTTCAAAAGCTAATATATTTGTTGGTTTCTACTGATCTCTTTTTTATCTGATTGATAATGAATACCATGTACTTTTAAAATACAATACTGACCAGTAACCTAACTTTTAATTAATGTTTTAAAGCGACTGCACTCCAAATTCTTAGTAAATTTTAAAATTTTGGTAAAATCAATATATATTCAATTTGTCAGCATCAAGATTTTTTCTTTGTGTAAGAGCTAAAAATAAAGGTAGAAAAAATTTTCCCGAGCCGGTTTATGAACTCGGATCTTTGCGCTTACAAAAAATTTACGGGCTTAACCTACTACACTACGGAGTCGCTGATTTGATGCGAGTTAAAAATTTGTATCCAAAGGCCCACCCCGTTAGTCACGGGGTGATATTTCACAATAAAAGTAGCAAACACACATTTTATTGTTTCTTTTGTTGAACTTGTCCTTTCAAATCAATGCCCTGATCGTATGACATTGTTTTCTTGTTGAAATTTTCTTTTTTTCCTTTCCGTTTAATTTGGTTCTATATTTTGATAGTGATTTTTGTTGACCTTGCCTTTATATATCCAAGTTCAAACAGTGCAATATAGTTATAAACTAGCACCGCCACTATAGACAAATAGTTGAGACAATTCATTCAATCTCCGAGCAAAGCAATTTCAGTCTATTTCTTCAGGCAGCAGTTTACATTTTGGCGGCAAAGAATGATAATTTTGTACGAAGTAAGTAGGCAGATAATCGCAAGGAAACGTTGAGAATGAACGCCAGTCCAATAACCAGCATAAAGGTACCTGATCGCATTGCACAAATGGTTGATATCAGCACATTTGATTTTGAAAAAAGTCCTCTGGGGATCATAAAAGGACCAAGTCTCCTGTGCTTTGCATGTTTCTGTTTTTGCTCCTACTTTCTGGAATACGACTTTAGAATGCTTTCATATTTTATTCATCTTTGATTGACATATGGTGCACTTTGTTTCGGTTATGTGTTTAATTAGAGCTGTTAGGGATCCTCAGCAGAATATTTATTATTTGCCAAAGAATCAATAACATCTTAAAACACATGTGCTTAAAATGATACCAGCGCTTTCGGAGGAACCAATGTATTAAAGTTAGTGTGTTTAGATGTTGCAAAGCTAATGTGTTTATTTGTTGCAAAAGTATCGTGTTTTGTTGTTAAAGTCTAGTTTACTTACAGGCCACACACAACATATTATGTGTTTTAGGGGCATGTGAATGTTTGAAGCTTGTTTCAATAGTATTCGAATAATGAACTGTCCGACATTTTGCCCAATCAACAATAGGGGAAGGGCCAGTGCTAGATTACAATACTCTGTAAGACACTTCCAGGTGAGGCATCACCCTCAACCAGTGAGAGGTTAAGTGTGGTGACACTTTTCAACCTGCAGACTATATTTTGAAACGGGGTAAAGCGACTGTATCTATAGCCATGTTTGATTCTAAATATAAAGTTTGGCATATCAAAGGAGCATTGATAATTACAGTTACATATTTGTGTCTTTAGATATACATTGCCATTCCTCATTCATGCATACGTAACAATGCCTTTATAGCAATAAAATAAACAGAATACAAGAGGAATAGCCTGCTATTATTTACATCTATTTTCCTATTTTCGTCAAACAGTGTGTTAAGCAACCTATTTTTCATGAAATCTGTCACCTTGTATTTTACCTGTCAATCAAAAGTTTTCTAAATTTATGCCACTTCGACATATGCCTGAAGAATTGTCGAGTAATCAGAAAAATGGAGATAATGCGTTCTCTTACAAAGAAAACAATAAACAGTGAAGATTGAATGCCATATGCGTATGGATGCGTCAAGTTTTCTATATAATTGTTCGACTATTACATTGACTCTTTCTAAGAGGTATTAACGAACTATTTTTACAGTTCAATAATCTTTTAAACATTGATACATTTGTTTAGCCTACCTCATAAACAAATCTGAACAAATATTGATGTTTTTACCTTTGAAGGGAAGTACTGTATAGCGTGCTGAAATTTCGCGGGTGGTATTAAAATAACGCATTTAAAATATTTGCGTTGCATTGAACTATTTATTATAAGTTAATAAACTGATAAATAAAACCCAGTTTTGGTCTCATATTGGCAGTGTAGGGCAATTTCGTGATACTAAGAAAATAACCGTTAGCTTAAGATAAACAGTCTTACAGTTGGGGAAAACGTTATTATGCACTCAGTCTATTTAGCTGTGCCCTCTGATACAGTGATATATTTTCTGAGACTCGGTAATGAGATATATGCTGTCTGCTACATGGTCTATGACGTGTAGAAATAGATTAAGATACCACCTAAAAGAGAATATGGCACAAAATGAACATGCGAAGCATGAACCTGCCGCCACAGAAAATTCCGGTATTCTACAGATTGCCACAGAGAATAGGACATGATTGCAGACGAAATCCGTCATTCAGAATGCTCCAGGGAGGGTTAAATATTAAAACTGCTGTTATAAAGCTGTTTGCAGATATTTTACCACAAGGTGCTAGGGGGAAAATGATATTGCAACTGCTTTCGACCGATCGAATTGTGGTGTCGTACAATGTATGACAAAAATGTATGGATATTAGGTAGATGTTTAATCTGCGAAATGAAATAAGCTGTCTTGCTAGAATCAGTGCATTTAGAGCACACCAATGTGCATTTAGAAGCGATTGATTATAGATTGCTAAACTCCTTAACAAAATAATCGTTAAACAGTTATATAGAAACACCCAACGAAACCTCTAGGATAAAATATATGTAAACATTTTCCCTTGAAATGTTAAAAGCTACGTCGAAGTGCATCTGAGCCTTGATTTGGGCGAAGCAGTGATATGGGGAAAGTTTATCGAGGATGATATGGGTTCGAGGCATGTTAGAAAACAATTATGTATAGTAGCTAATAAATAGTGAATTGTGCAAAAAGAATCAATTTAATGCATAGATTATTCTTTGGCTCTTGCACTGACTTTCCTTTAATCCAGCAAATCACGAATAAGGTATCAAAGTCACTCGTATGCGGTATAAACAAAGTACAAAACTTAAATACGAAAAGTCATAAACATGGTTAAGAGCCCTGATGAATATGAACGCGAGTATGTAGTAGAGGTATACTATGGCACTGTACTTCTTTGCCATTGAGCTACCTTTTATGGCGACGTGGTAGACTGTTCGCTTAAGGTACCGGAAGACCCCCGTTCGAATCCAGATCGGGATGAAGCCTTTGTCACTGTTACGTGCTTGAATATACCGTGAAGTGTAAACAAAATAATTTTGGCTTTAACTCTTTTTCACCATACTTCCGAAGCTTGTTTTCCGTAAACTTTTAAAAGCGAATAATTTTGTCCTTATTCTAGAACTGCGTTCTTGTCTGTCTCATGGCATGTAGATTCGGCTAGCCACAATATAAATGGAAGCATCTGTCTCTTGGGTGCCATTATCCAAATAATAGTCACATCGTGTTAATACTTCAAAATCCTTCGTTTTTGTTACTCATTCAATAATGGAGTGAAGGCTTTTATTTAAAATCGAATTTCTGACACATTATTAAAATAAGTTAAGGTAATATTCACACACATGTGCTAAATCCATATTTGATTTTTGGATAAAATTTTCAACTGTTTTTCTTTTTGAACATTGTTTAAAGTGCAAATCCTATCATTCATTGAGCATTAAAATTCTTTAGTGAGCGAGATAATAATATTTTAAAACATTACAACGGTGCTAACCTAAAAGAATAGTGTTTTTGCTTTGCCTTGAAAGCTGTTAAATCAAATAAAATGAAATTGCAAAGTCATTCTCGTCATACGACTGTAAACTATCTTTACTTCTCTTGAACGTAGCAAAACTGTTTTAATACAGTGTATATTCAAAGTACATGTTAACAACATCAATTTAAACCACGAGGCAAATCTTTGCCGTTAAACTCGTCTCTCTATACGCATATTCGTTCGTATGTTAGAAGGCCGTAGCCAATGTTCTGCACCTAAATAGCGAGTGATTGCATTACGGAGCAATAGAAATCCAGTTATTCCTTTTCTAGACGCTAGTTCTTGGTAATTTGTAGTTTCATAAGATTATTTAAGCCCGTATTAGCGAGCAGTTAGCGAACAATTTTGCCTCTGGGGATTGTCACAATTTTGTTGCTGTAACAGAAATAGCAAAATATAAATATGTAGAGGGGATTCTCGCAGGCCATGAAATCAATTGTAGAGGTTTTTAAACTGTTATTCAAGTCTCCTAGGATCAACTAATTAAAGTTTGCCGGGTAATCTGAATCAATTGGAAATATACTGCTGGCTTAGAAATTTATTAGGACAGTTACAATCATTTCTGATATAGAGGCATTTTAATATCACTAATAAATACGAAATAATTGCAACATTTGTTCAAAACATATGCAATCGTGGAAAAAATAGTATCTATATCTCGACAATCACTAATAGAGAATAATGATGCGTTTTTGAACACGCGACGATAAAAAATTCTTCTGCACACATTTTAAAACGCAATATTTAGCTTTAAGAGAAACTGTTCTAAACTAAAACAGCCTGAATTATAGCCATTCGCATTTATAATACACGAAAGGTACTATTTGACATTTTTTGTTTTACTGTTTTGCACTTTTGATATTTGGCATTTTTATGGTTCGAAGTATATTCAGCACCGACGGCGTAGGCCAAAACTGTAAAAACAGTTTGCTACATTTATAAACCGTATGTACCGTCGCAAATATCAAAATCTATAAACTGCTAACCCTACTCTATCAGTTATTATTTAAAGATACATAAAGTATTACGTTCTTGCTCTGCATTTCATCAAGTACTGAACACTCTGCAATTATTGTTAAAAGATGCGTTCTGGCTATGCATTTTGAAAACATACTAAACACTTTAAACAATTATTGTTAAATGGTACATTCTTATTATACATTTTAAAAATATACTAAACACTCAGCAATTATTGTTAAAAAATACGTTCTGGCTATTCATTTGAAACACGCACTAAATACTCTGCAATTATTGTTAAAAGATACGTTCTTGCTATACATTTTAAACACGCACTAAACACTGAACAGTTATTGATAAAAAATACGTTCTGGCTATTCATTTTAAACACGCACTAAACACTCAGCAATTGATGTTAAAAGGTACGTTCTGGCTATTCATTTTAAACACACACTAAACACTCTGCAATTATTGTTAAAAGGTACGTTCTGACTATACATTTTAAATACGCACTAAACCCTCTGCAATTATTGGTAAAAGGTGCGTTCTGACTATACATTTTGAACATGCACTGAACACTCGGCAATTATTGTTAAAAGAAACGTTCTGGCTATGCATTTTAATTTCCATTAGAATGCGCTTATCTTGCATACAAAATAATAGACAAGTCAATACGTATCGGCAATCAACAGCCCCCAGACTAAGTTTTATTGGTTAACGATCAGAGATAGTTCATGCTATCTTACTCATAAAACTATGATGCATGAATATACATGTATGTACAAAACATGACAATTTCTTGAATCTGCAAAGGTACGCAACCACGTAAAGTCTTTATGTTACGCATGTTCATGCTCTACGCAATTGGCGTTTAATAATTCTCGTTCTTTCTCTGTCTTGTTGTGTTATTGTTTTTATTTCACAAGTCTGTCTACAGCCTAAAGTCAAGTAGTGTGTCTTCTATAATATCATGCAGCATAACAGTTCGGTTGCCAAAATCTAAAGTACAATACTTTCAATTAATTAATCCTCACAGGCGGATGAAATATGTGTGTGCTAGCAATAAAACGTTGAATACATCAAAGGGCAGCTTTAATTACATCGTGGAATATTATTGTCACTGCGACCAAACTGTGACGGAAACTTTTAGATCATTTCATGCCAGGTAGAAATAAATCATGCAGCACCTGTTGGTAATAGCTTACTGGTCAAACAATAATAGAATTGTTTCTATAAAGTTTTCGACTATTATATTATACAGTAATAGGATCTACAAAAATTTAAGAAACAAAAACTTACCTATTCTTGAATGTAAAGCTACCATGGTCGCATATATAAGCAGAAATCTCTGTAAATGTACGTGTCGTAAACTTATATCCATTGTTAATATGTCCGTCCACCTTTCAGAAACATCTAAATCAAATCTGGGTGATTTTTCTTCAAGTTAATTGTATTTTTTTTATTAGAGCCACTGCTAAAAATCCAGCAGCTACTTGTCTGAATGGCAACTGATATCTCGGAGTTTTATAATGATAATTTTTATTTTATTCGTTCGGAGTGTTTCTATAGTTTCTATAAAATGATTAACAAATATTTAATCACCAGCTGCAACTTGATGCTGATTGTGATAACGTTTATTTAAGTGTCACAACTAATGATTCAGATCGATTACGTCTCCTTTATATTTACATTTACTACAAAACACTAGCCTACAACTCGTTTAAATCCTGTCCGGAATACAATTTCACCATGAAGTAAACGATTTTGTTAAAAAAAATAATCAGTAATTAATGCGTAATTGGCCGGCACTTCAAAGAAATTAAAGTAGCATTATTGATTCCATTCAAACGAATAAACAGTCATCCTTGTGCAAAGATCAATATAAACAATTAAAACTTTATACAGCATAAAACCCCGGTCTGAAAACAACAACTCTATAAGTAAGATAATGCTTTAGTCAATATTGTTTGAATTGTATCTCAATTTAAAATATTTACATACACGCCTCTTTAAACAATCGTTTCAAGGAAACATGCCATCTGCTGATAATAATTTCCATTTTTTATCAATCTGCAAACAAATGTTTAATTTACATTAAAACCATGTTTTAATACGATATCATTTCTATAGCAATGTGCTGAAAAACAAGCCGACTGTTGTTTTCTTACTCGTAATGTAACAGTTCTCTGTCATCTTGTCGAACTGAATAACTGTTCTATTAGAGAATATATTCCGCGATACAACCATTTCCACTTAACAGTTCGATTTATACTTCTATCGCAAAAGTTTTTGGTATCCGATTCACAAGCGCTGCTTTATAGCGAGCGTCCAATCGCTATTAGAGAATGGCGTTATCAGAACCTATCTTCCAGGCAAAAGAACTTGTCATCCAACTGGCTACATATAAAAGAGTAAAACCCTTTCCTTATTTCGTTTGCAATTAATTCCAGAGAGCCGTTGTGTTGGGGTATTCATTAATATTTAAAAGCACGATTGAATGTATCTCTAGAATGTTACCGATTGTAGACTGGAAGAAAATACCAATGCCGTGTCTGCGTGGGGCTGAATTCTAATTGAATTAATATCAAATTAATCGATCACAGTGAGACGAGTCGAACAATCCAGTGTACTTACTTCTTCTGTACATTTGAATTAAAGCAGACAGACGCCGTTCCCCCAGAACTGCCAATCTTAAAGACAATTTAATGAACTATATTGTTTTAGTGTGTCCAGGTTCAGCCAAAGTCACAGACAAAACTTATAAAATGAAATTTAATCCTTGTATAAAACTGATTCATATTGTAACAGTGTTTCAATTATTACTATAATTCCATTACACCAATAAATTTCAACCATATCTTTATAGCGTTTATAAAATAAAATATAGTGAAAATACACTTATATTAACAAGGGATATAACAGGCACACTCTAAATTATGATTTTTGTGATACATGTATTAACAATTTGTTTTTTGATACGGATATAACAGGCACACTCTAAATTATGATTTTTGTGATACATGCATTAACAATTTGTTTTTTGATACGGATATAACGGCAACTCTAAATTATGATTTTTGTGATACATGCATTAACAATTTGTTTTTTGATACGGATATAACAGGCACACTCTAAATTATGATTTTTGTGATACATGCATTAACAATTTGTTTTTTGATACGGATATAACAGGCACACTCTAAATTGTGATTTTTGTGATACATGCATTAACAATTTGTTTTTTGATACGGATATAACAGGCACACTCTAAATTGTGATTTTTGTGATACATGCATTAACAATTTGTTTTTTGATAGGGATATAACAGGCACACTCTAAATTGTGATTTTTGTGATACATGTCTTAACAATTTGTTTTTTGATACGGATATAACGGCACACTCTAAATTGTGATTTTTGTGATACATGCTTAACAATTTGTTTTTTGATAGGGATATAACAGGCACACTCTAAATTGTGATTTTTGTGATACATGTATTAACAATTTGTTTTTTGATACGGATATAACAGGCACACTCTAAATTATGATTTTTGTGATACATGCATTAACAATTTGTTTTTTGATACGGATATAACAGGCACACTCTAAATTGTGATTTTTGTGATACTGCATTAACAATTTGTTTTTTGATACGGATATAACAGGCACCTCTAAATTGTGATTTTTGTGATACATGCTTAACAATTTGTTTTTTGATACGGATATAACAGGCACACTCTAAATTGTGATTTTTGTGATACATGCATTAACAATTTGTTTTTTGATAGGGATATAACAGGCACACTCTAAATTGTGATTTTTGTGATACATGCATTAACAATTTGTTTTTTGATACGGATATAACCGGCACACTCTAAATTATGATTTTTGTGATACATGTATTAACAATTTGTTTTTTGATACGGATATAACAGGCACACTCTAAATTATGATTTTTGTGATACATGCATTAACAATTTGTTTTTTGATACGGATATAACAGGCACACTCTAAATTATGATTTTTGTGATACATGCATTAACAATTTGTTTTTTGATACGGATATAACAGGCACACTCTAAATTGTGATTTTTGTGATACATGCATTAACAATTTGTTTTTTGATACGGATATAACGGCACACTCTAAATTATGATTTTTGTGATACATGTATTAACAATTTGTTTTTTGATACGGATATAACGGCACACTCTAAATTGTGATTTTTGTGATACATGCATTAACAATTTGTTTTTTGATACGGATATAACAGGCACCTCTAAATTGTGATTTTTGTGATACATGCATTAACAATTTGTTTTTTGATAGGGATATAACAGGCACACTCTAAATTGTGATTTTTGTGATACATGTATTAACAATTTGTTTTTTGATAGGGATATAACAGGCACACTCTAAATTATGATTTTTGTGGCATAACGTCATGTTTAATGGTTTTAGTCTGAGCGTAACCTGCACGATTTTCCTTTATAACTGAGAAACTTAGTTGCAGAATTTCAAAGGAATATTCATAGAATAATCTATGACAATATTTCGTGACAGCAAAAACATGCTTGCTTTGTATTGTTTTCTTATTATATAGTACTAACCTTTACATGCTACCTACTCAAACTGGCACAGACATATAATGATCAGAACAATTGAATGTCTCCTTTTCTATAACAGAAATAGTATATTGCTGTTTGATCATAAAAAATGGTAAACCGAAAGACAGTTGCCCACACATCTATGTACACAGTATTTATTTGATTTGAAGTAGTTTTTTCTAGTTTGTATGTTTATAGTCCATTATTCACGTTTCACTAAAATTGTTTTGCTGAGATGTGTAGCTAGCTGTAGAGCTTTGATTGCACGATCACTTTCAGGAAAAACAAAGCAATATCAAAAGCACGCCAACAAAAGGCAGTCACACAATGAGAAATTGTAAATAATAAAACACAATTAAAATTGATCAATAGTGAAGGAAACAGTGTAACTGACCCAACTCACGAGGAAAAAGCGCTTGGGGATTCTGTATTTGATTGAATATAACTTAATTAAAACGATCATAAAATGGCATTTTATTATCCTGGTACAATGCTTAATAAATATAAAAAAGTAGATTTTACAGAAACATTACATGTACTTCTTACAAAATTCTGCGCGACTATATTGCTATGACATTTGTGATCAGAATTTTTTTAACTTATTTTCAAAGACTCTCACCGAATGATGACATAACCATATTCTACTATTACCGGTACAGAAATTTGTCTTCAAGTATTAATACCCTATATGAATTGTGTTAATATCTTAGACTGTAAATTGAACCATGGGTATGTAATGTCAATATTTTTGGAGTCATAAATACCGCCTGGCATGTTTATAAGTTTAACATTTTTTGTCTTCTTTAAACATTCATTCATACAGATCAAGTTTTAAAAATTAATCTAATTATAAAAGGTGTTTGTTTTAAATATGCATTAAACTTATTTGCAAGTGTATTGTCCTAGTGTTAAATCCCTTGATACCTTGGTTATATGACTACATACCAAACCATAAAACCTAAAAGCATTATGTCAATTCTTGATTGTAACATGAAACGATTTATAGATTTAATTGTTCAATCCTTTGCAAAATATATTTCTAACTGTAGGGAAAATTTCATTTTCTTAATGGCTTGAAGCTGAGAAAACCAGCACATCAAATTAAGCTATAAAATGAAGCAAGTGCCTCAAAATGCATGCTGAAATCAATGATATCAAAGTTTGATTCTGTCTTTCATGCTTACTTTTGATACTATTCTAGCATAAAATATGTTGTTTTGTGCATTTCGTCGGTAATTTAACAAAATAATAGTTTCTGTCGTGAGCACGAGGATTTGATCGAAATATCCGTCACCGAGGTTAACTATTTTGGCGGAAACGAGGCTCTGAGTTCCCACAAAACAGTTACCAGAGGGCACGTATATTTCAATCTGAACCAAATGCCTTATGATTGACACTTTTTCTTACGTACCGTCTTAGAAGATATCTAAATTCAAATTTATCGAAATGATGCATTTTCATATAAAACAAACGAAATTCAGACGTTGTGTTTGAGAAAGTGATGTCACAATGTTAATAACGTTACGTCACAAGCAATTCACGAGACTCGTCTGGCATAGGAGGGGTGCCAGAACTTTTTCCCGGTAAAATCACCGGAAATGCCGATCCGATATGCAAGCACTAAATATACGTCCAGGTCAATGTCCTTGGTTAAATCTGACTTCAATATTACACGAACATAGGTGCAATAACTATTTTCAGTTTTATCAGTTAGTTATACAATAGTCCTGCGGTGCGAGGTATGGTATTTCTATTTTGATAATTTAGGCTGAAATTTTGTAGGCGATTTTTGTTCACGATGACGTATTTCTCTTAAATTTAGAAGTAATTACATGCCGTTTATACTCTTTGGTTTAACAGGTTGTCAAAAGTTGGCAAATGTGTCTGTGCAGTATCGTTTTAGCAACGCGTCATCTGAGACTGTACCTATTTTCTAACATTTACAATTTAAAATTACGTTAGCCGAAAGTAGCTTCAGGGGATATGTGTATTATATTTTGACTTGAAAACTCAATACACACAATTTGCATTTGAATTTAGTAACACTCAAAAGTTAAACTATCTGAAAACTAGAAATAAGCTAATTAAATCTAATTTGAAGTAACATTCTTTCGTTTTTTTGGTTGATGAAAGACGTCAAGTTATTACTTTGTTTTAGCTGTTTCCGCGGACAGAACCCCCATAGATATGACGCGAATGAACGCAGTGACTAGTTATTTCACACGTGAAGCCGCAATAAGCCCCGGTAGAGACCAATAATAACAGAATAACAGATAAACAATACAGGGCACTAAACTTTTAAAGTACTTGCATTTGCATGTAATTATTAGGTCGTCCTTGTCTATAGATGATCTAATGGTCCTTAAGCAACTCGATGAACATATTTTATCCATCAAAAATGACTAAACCCTAATATGTTTAGAATAACGCACATTATTCACGAATCCTTACGGTTTAATCTTTAATACAAGATATAATTGACACCTGCATATATACATTTTTGTAATATATATATAAGTTAACATGCAAAATTCTAATGTTTATTAAGACAAATAACCGCTAATTACTAAAACTAACAGTAAATGTGAGCAAATGAACACTTTATGCAATGTAGGTCTGTGACAGTGTTGCGAACAGAATCATGCTATTGTAAATAAATGGTCACCACCAGTAATATGTTATTGTCACAAATTCGATGACATGAAGACACGCTACTTTTTTAGGCAAGTGTTTGCAAAAAGCAAGATTACAATTGTTTTGAAATTTATTTCCGTTACAAAACATTTTGCCTCGGAAACTTCACTTAAATATTGTGTCTAAATTGAAAAAAAATGTTGGTGCTATTCCCCAAAATGACAAAAGACTTGAAGTAATGAATTTCTTTTTTTCTGTAGTAATGTTTTGTGTTGTGAAAATGCATCCCTTTTTATCAGTCGTACTCTTATCTCGTTCATTCTTTGATTAGTATTTTCACCCACTACTATTTGAAAACCTATCATTCTAAACTTACTGTAGACAAAGTGTATTTGCAAACACTTGCTTTATACCGTTTTAAGCAAGATTAACTTGCTTTTGTTTTGAACTAATCCAATCCCTGATATTCTGAACCGCCAGAGGCTTTCAAGCAATTTGAAAGTAGTTCTTCTAAAGCTTAAACTTATGTTAGAAGAAATATAAATTAACCTTCATAATGTAAAGTTAAACGTAAAAATGGATTTGAAAGCACATCCGTTACCTGGCAGATAGAATTAAGAAAATCTGCAAAACTTACAGAAACTTTGTATAACTAGGCTAGATCACGTTTTTGTGTATGCACATGTTGTGAGTACTATAAATAGACTCTGATATTTTTACTGTGACTGTATCACGTGATCGATCAGACAGGAAATTGTTAACAATTTTAGCTGCTGTTTCTGATATTCAGTGTCCACACATAACCTACGGACCCTGTGATATTGAGGAAAAAGGTGTTTCGATCTGGGTTTTGTTATATTTAATAGAAATATAAAAGAAAGACCTCCATTCTCTATCATTAACATTTGCACATTAAATACATTTTTACAAATTGTGTTCAATTTTCACAGAAATGCTCCTCTCCGTCGTTAAAAAGTAGCTTGATAGAACACAATGAATCCTATCACAGATTTAATAAAAATATAAATTTTGAAATATTCTGTGCTCCAAGATTCGGAACTACAGAGATCCATAAAATTGTTTCTATAAAACCGCTCAACTTAAGGTGTTCTTTGAGGTATGTAGTAAACATAACAGGTGACCAGGGAAGCTGCTTTGTAGCTCAAAAGGCGATGTGGAACGGACTCATATACTCAGAAATCATCTGTAAGCCACTTGCTGTCAGCACTTTGAGTGATTTGCATGAGATTAAAATTTAATGAATCGGGTTGATTGCCTTAAAGAGGATTCTTCACAAAAAGATCCAATAAAACATGGCACAAAAGTCTGTTTTAGAAAGCAGCTCATTTTCTAGAATTTATGAAACGTGTTTCAAAGCTAAATGTAGGTTTCTGTTCTACGAAGAGTTTTAGCGACTATTATCCGTCGCTTTTTCGTGATAGGTTATGCGTATTCCGTGCTTTGTCTACTACTTTCATCTTAGTACGGGTAATTGGACTATTATGTGGGTATTTATGTACCACGTGGCATTGAATCTTTCTATAAATGCCTTGAAATGCCCCTTTTACTTATTATTATAGATATAAATAATGCCTTGCTATTAGAGGGAGAGAGTTACGATTATGATTTCAGATCAATTTTGTGTTTGGTATTTATTGGATACTAGATGCATTAACAAGTATCATAACTGCAGGTATGTTATTATATATGATCAAGTAGCTAAACCACTATTTCATAGTCGATAGTCATTACATTAACAGTTTCCACGCCCAACAATTCTCTGACTGGCAAGGAACCTGATTCATTAAATTTGTACTCTTGAAAACCGAAAGAGCAACTGTTTACAAAACTACGATTTAAATAAATTTTAATTTTCTTTCCGTAACAAAACATGTTGCCTCTGAAACTGTATTGAAATAATGTGTCTAAATTGAAAAAAGATCCTCAGTCAGAGAGTGTGTTATTCACCAAAGTTAAAAAAGGTTTAGGAATAAATTACTTTTTTCTCGATCAACTGTTTGTGAGAATATACATTCGTTTTATATCAGTCGTACATTCCTGCTGAATATAACTTCACTTACTGCTCGTTGAAAGCCTTTCATGGTAAACTTGCTGTAGACGTATTGCGTTTAATCTTTCGGTTATCTGACCTTCGAACAGACTTTATTAAAGCTGACTTAATTGTTCCCCAGACCTATACTGCTTGCAGATAAGTAAGAAATGTTTATGATTGTGTAGACATATGAGATAATTCATTTGTTCTCCTTCATAAGATGTAGCCACAAGTGCCGTCTATGTAGAATGCTAACAGGGACAGTAAGTTACCTTTCTTATCAGAAGTGTGCTGGACAATATGATTATGCAAATCTTAAACTGCGACCCACTTAGGTAAATGTCCTTACGGTACAACTCATTCTTACACAATCAATCAGCATTAGCAGGCTATGGGATACGTAAATATCAAATCAACTTTGAGCAATTTTCTTTAATGTTAAGGATATTGCTTAAAACCTTCCTTTGATTAATTGTGCCTCCATCATATCATCTTTATTTTCATTTTCAGTTAACATGCCAGATATGCATTAGGATGACCGGAAGTTAAAGAAATATTGTGTTTTGGATACACTATACATTAAACACATTCATTTGTCAATTAATGGCTTTTACATGCCGTGATTGAAGATGTCGCAGGAACAGCTACTGCATTTGACAATACAATTTTCTTGTCATGTATAAATGATAGATGCCCTGGCCTTATTTAACTTTCAGACAAAATATCGAATGATACATTTTCTTTAATAATAAGAACTAAAGTAAATTTGTCATATCTTTTGTGTATTTGAATGTCTTAAAACATGTTTTTAAAGTTCATATGAGTTTACAAATATGTTTATTTGAGTACGTGCAAGACCTCTTATGTGCAATATATCCAGTAAAACGGGAAGTCTGTTTGTTGCCAATACAGGAACAAGAGGAAGTATTTTATGTTTTAACGCAACAACACAAGTAAAAAAGGTACAATTTGAGAAAAATCTGTTTAAAAGGTCGGTGAGCTTGGTTTTTCGGCACTGCTACACTTATCTCTATTTGTTCATATTGAAATTATAATTTGGTAGCCTATACGCGTAGTTTCAAATTATGGAAGGTGCACCAAAAGCATACAAGGCTTTGGTATAGTCTATTCAATATTAGCATGAAAACGGCTGCATACTAGCATTTTTAGCTCACCTGAGCACTTCACCTGAGCACGAAGTGCTCAAAGGTGAGTTATTTGATCGCCTGGTGTCTGTCGTCTGTCTGTCTGTCCACACTTTACCTTGTGTATGCAATAGAGGCTGCATTTTTCACTGGATCTTCATGAACCTTGGTCAGTATGCCTTGGTAAAATCTAGGTTGAATTCGAATATGGGTCATCTTGGATCAAAAACTAGGTCACAGGGTCAAATAATATAAAAACCTTGTGTATGCAATACAGGTTGCATTTTCATAGGACTTTCATGAAACGTAGTCGGTATGATTGCCTTGATAAAATCTAAATTGATTTCGAATATGGGTTATCTAGAGTAAAAAACAAGGTTTCGGTGTCAAATCATAGAAAAACCTTGTGTATGCAATAGAGGTTGAATGTTTCATAGTATTTTCATGAAACGTGGTAAGTATGATTGTCTTGATTAAATCTAGGTCGAGTTCAAACATGGGTTATCTAAGGTCAAAAACTAGGTCATGGGGTAAAATCATAGAAAAACCTTGTGTATGCTTTACAGGTTGCATTTTTCATTGTATCTTCATGAAACTTGGTCAGTATGATTGCCTTGAAAAAATCTAGGTCGAGTCGAACATGGGTCATCTAGGGTTAAAAACTAGGTCACGGGGTAAAATTGTTGAAAAACCTTGTGTATGCAGTAGAGGTTGCATTTTTAATTGGATTTTCATGAAACTTTGTCAGTATGATTGTCTTGATGAAATTTAGGTCAAGTATGAATGTGGGTAATCTGAGGTCAAAAACTAGCTTAAACCTGGTTAAAACCCTTGTGTATGCAAAACAGGTGACATTTACAACCCAATCATCATGTAAATTGGTCAAAGTGTTTGCCTTGTCAAGGTCAAACAGAATGTTTGTGTTTATGATACATAGTTTAGAGTTGAAGTTTGGTCACATATTGCCATAAGTCGCAGGTGAGCGATACAGGACCGTCTTGGTCGTCTTGTTTACAAAGCTAAGCTTGTGAACATTAATATATTAAAAATATGGTTGACATGTATATGAAGAAATATACACCACTTTATTAGAATTGACTGATCACAACTTCCGATTCCTTACAAACCGATCATGTAGCCTTTGATTTACTACGTAAAAAGACACATTTACATCAACCACACCTTGATAAATCCACGCATCAGCAAAATAATGCGAGCAAAGTAGATCGTTTAGAAATTAGCACCAAGGTCGTCTATTTTCATGTTGTTCAAAATCATTCGTAAGCAAAACATATATACTGTACGTAGTATAGACGTTTTTTTCATATGTTCAGTCAGTTATACAATCATGCGGATGATTGTTTAGTTCGCCACAGATAAAATCATTTGTTATTGCTTCTTAATTCCCAAATTTTCCTACAACATTGTATAATTATGTACATGTTCGATTGATAGGTAATTTACAAAAGCAAATACTTCATTACAACAATTAACAATTGGTCAAACTATTTCATTTTATAACTGTAATTTGCCTTTTGGCGGTATATATGCAATTTATCAAGAATATTTAGCTAACTGAATACTAGCACTACACCTACATAACTTAAAGCTGCTCGCTCTCAAATTTTGGTAAAAGTTCTTCAAACTGTTTGTAAATAAGGTATTTTAGAACATATAATTATATAAAAAGGCTCCAGTTTAAATTCCAGTCACTTTAATTCTAAATTTCAAAAACTACGCTACCAAATTCAAAAGCGTTGCAAACACTTTTGAAATTTCAATATGAACATTATAGTGTAGCGGTGCCGTGTAACCGACATTTTCAATCGATTTCTATAAATTCCTACCTAGATTTTTGCTTATATTTTTATTCTAGCCTTTACCTTTATATTTATGTATAACTACGTCAATTTAAAAATATAAAAAAAAACATTTTTTTCAATGGTAACTGAGAGCGAGCAGCTTTAACCCTTTAATTATTTAAAAAGACACTCCCTACATTACTTAAAATCATTAATGATATAGCATTTACAACAACAAAATTACAACCAATTGCCATTGTGCCGTTTATTATCTCATTGCTGTTAAAAAGTTTACTCTTGTGAACATTGCACTAAATTTCGTATGAAATATACACAGATTATAAACTGTCCCCACGGACAACAGCTTTCCTTGTAAAAATTGAACAGTGAACAATGTGACCATAATCAGGCAGCACTCTCGGTTTCTTTACTGCTGTTTAGTGGTTGATTTGGGCTTTACTTTGTCTCAACAATGTAATAAAGTTTTCTATTCAACATTTGAGCAAATTGCTTATGTGTAAAGTGCATTCACACATTGCCACATTCTTAATCATCAAGCCAGCTTGTAATAGCGTTTCTGTGAAGACATTCGCTTTGAGCAACGAACATCCTGATCATGGTCAGGCAGTATTAGGCTATGTTAACTCGTTGTCTAGTCTATGGTGCTCAAGTATGCACACGGTAGGCGCCGTGGGGAAAGAACGTCGGACTACCAACTGTAGTTCAGTCATGTCTTCGATTCCTGGCAAAGGAATTAACTATTCCGTACAGATCAGATCTCCAGAGAGCAGTCAAGGAGAGTAGAACATTCTACTATTGAATCAGATGTAAACTAATTATTTATGCGTAAACTTTCATGTTTTTTGTATCATTTAAACCAAACAACTACACTACAATCTCGAAGTCTCATCTCTGAGCATAATTTGTATAATATTTTCAAAGGAGTTCATAGTTTTCTCACGTCTCAGTGTTTTCGTGATTATCAGAGGTGATAAAATTTCAATTTCTCTCAAATTGTTCAGCCGCAAGCATTTGAAAATATATAAGTATGCCATGCATACAGACAATTATGTAGACATAATTCTTCTGCTCATTAACCATCGCATTTCTGACAGGTAATCAGATAAAACAAGCAACTACAAGCAATTAATCATAGCGTAATGTAATGACTTATATTATTCAATATGTTCAACAGGTATTAATAACTTGTTTTGCAGCAGACTAATGATAAATACTCCTTTAAAAGCGATATCTTTTAATCGCAACATCTTTGCTTTGTAGACTTTGAGACTAGCATTGCTACGCATATTACAAAGAAAAAGTCAAATTAAAACAAAAAACATCGAAATTAACTCACGAAACTTCACACTAGAACTATAGAGTGAAGGAATTCCATATTGTAATTCATAACGATGTCTGGTGAACATTGTGATACATTTTTGATAAAATGCGTTTTCAGTCTTTTTCTCAAATCGCAAAAATACTTTTGTTTCCGGCAGTACTGGAACTCTGAACCTTTATTTCAAAAAGCGTTGCAACAAGAGCGAGGTCATGGCCCAGAAAATGCAAGTGTCGTATTCTACAGACAATATAATAGTACCAAGTGCCGTATTCTACTGACATATCCAGTGCATCTGATAAATTCTTGCCTGCCAAAATCAGTACTTGTTTACTTATGAAATAACATCCGTTTCAGCGGTGTTCATCGTTTAATAAACAATGATTTGTAGTACTGATACATCGGAGGCCTGAGTGGTTATAATAATAATATGAATAATACGCGTTTAGGTCTAGGCTAACGTACAAACGTTCTACACGATTAGCCGTTCGCACTATCTCGGACCACTTTTATATAATTCCTATCGTGCAACGTTCATCACACGGAACGAACGATGCGTTACACGGTACTGATCTGAATGATGCACGATGAATGCACGAACGATAAAGGCACGATGAATGCAAACGGAATGCACGATACACGCACGATACACGAATTTTTTGCAAAGTTACACGTGAGCACCACTGTAATAATTGCGCATCACTACGACAAATTATTGTTTATTAGACGATAACAACGCTGAAAAGGATGTTATTTCGATTCTGACATGACCAGATATTACAAAAGGTGAATAAATGCAAAGCGTTATTTTCTACGCGAACGCTCATTTTACGTCATGTGGCGCAATATGACGTCATGTTTACCGCGTTTGATTATGGTTTAATATAACATAATTTTTCTACTCTTTGTATATAGAGACAAAATTGTGAGTCATGTTAGAATGGTGAATATACGGACATTTTCTGTTGTATTATCACAACAGTTACTAGGTCGACAGTGAACATTTACTTTCAAAGCAAATAGTTTCTCCCTTCTTTCAATTTTCTGAGTGGGGTCGAGGTGTTCAGTCTGCGAAAATATTGCAAATTCTAAATGCAAAAAGTAGACACAACAGTGGGACCGGTAGTTTATTGACCATTATCTAATTTATTATACTTTATCTCATATATTTACATATATTTCAATTCCTTTTTATGCCAACCCCATGAAGTGTATGAAACGATGCGAATCGATGGATGTCTAACAGTAAACTATTACAATTGGCAATATGAAAATCCGTAGATGAGTGTAGGATATTGCACCCTGACCAATGCCATTTACCACCCGGTGTCACGTATGAGCGAAATGTTGGACACATGACTGCACAGTTACACTATTATCAAAACGTTGTTATAACTTTTTAACTAACTACAATTATATCGGCTATTGTTCCACATTTTGGTGCAGAAACATTCGACGAATGATAAAGAATCTGCGGGAAAATGACAAAGTGAAACATTTTGTTTTGCATTGACCGCTATGTCGTTAGTGTCACTGAAAGAAAAATATACACAATAATCTAATAAATCCTGGATGTACACATGGATTGCGTACTAATTTGTTTCCTGTGTTATTGGCTATCCACATATCCATAGTAATGATAATCATTCGTATTAACCGTTCTAGGACGTATGATTAACTCACACATGCACGCGAGTCGGTGAAATCTCAAGAAATTCTCGCAAAGACAATATTTGATATACATGTATAGTTGTACATACGAGAACTTGTGAATGTTACCATTACTCAGAATAAACAAGAAAATTATGACAAGTTATAAGCGAGGAAGTGTTGGTGAAGTGCCGTTGTATATGTCCAACCGATAGTACACAGGGGTGTGGAATTCCGATGTCCGACTTGTCTTGCACGGGACTTTCTGTCGTCGGACAAGCGGATTTCACTGTCCCGGTTGTCAGCAGGCAAACAAAATCATGAATAAGGCTGTGTACAACAAAACACAGGACAGGGTGGATAAGTGTATACTTGCTTACTAAGTGCTTGCACATAATTATAAGTCAAAAGGGGTATACTCCAGTAAAAATTCAAATCACAGTTAAAAACACAGTCACTTTCTTTCTGTAGATTATGATAGTGGATAAGTTGTGTAAGTTTCAAGTCAATACCTTTGTTAGTTCCTGAGATATAAGAAACATTCAACGCTAAAACGGGGCATTATTCAGTAAATATTCAAAGACTTATACGGCATGTTTTACCTAGTGCAGATATTGATAGTAAATAAGTATTGTAAGTTTCAAGGCAATACTTTTGATAGGTATTGAGAAAAAACTTTGAACATTTTTGTATATTTTCAGTTACCCTTTCCATTTTTATTGCGCTTGATATTTTTCCAGGTAAAAAGTGTCACTGCAAAAGGTGCTAATAGCAGCTCCAGGTATAACTATTTTTAAAATGCGTACCATTAGTAATAGACAAGACTTGTTTGGCCATATCCTATAGAAATAGTAGTATTATTCCGTCAAGACACTACTTTCGGTGTACATATTTCTGCAAGAGTATTACGATCGTTACGAATCGTTACATTTTTTCTGTCAACTCTATATAAAAGTTACATCAGATGACCTGCATTGTAGAGAGAAATATACTATAAGTGAATGCGTCTGAGGAGCGTCTGGTCTCATGAGGACGTCTTTTGAAGGGGTCAAAAACAAATTTGTTTCTAACCATCAAAATGATACACAATTGCATAAACGTTACAAGTTTTAAATGAAAAAGGTTTAAGCGAATAGTGGTTTACTTATTTACATTTTGCACGGTTTGCTTGGCAAATGATATTTGCCTCGATTATACGCTGATATTCCAAAAGTAACGAGGAACAGGTCATATAACAATAAACAAAACACATGCAACAAAAACAGCATCATTCCATTTAATCAACCGCTAATGAACATATATAGTGAGTTCCTGAAATTGAACAAAAATTGACAATGGAATTTTGTTACTCCCCATCATCTGTGTGTTCAAAGTAGAAATTTTTGAAATTTGATAAACAAAATGTTCAGTCTGTCCGGAAAACAATAACAACCTCTTCTGTTTGGCAGCAAATGGCAGAGTAAAAAGTATTTCCCCTTAGGTTATTTTACTAAAACATAAAGGTAACAAAGATCTAAAATAAAAATTTTGTTTTAATATAGCAAGTACATCTCAGCATTTGTCTGTATAGCTTTATTTTTTATATTGATTTATAATGTTCTTTTCCATATAATTAACGCATTGTTACAACAGTTTTTAATTAATTTGAAATGTACCTACTTCAACTAATTACAATTCACATGGAAATAAATAAAGATATACATCTATCGTACTACAGAATTGCACAACTGTAAGTGACCATATTCTCGCAGTCTTATTTCGCTTATTCTAGCTTATTACTCAAATTTGTACGTGCATCTTTTAGGTTTGAAGACTTTTCTTTCAATACGTCATGTATGCGTTACAGCTTTTCTATTGACACATCCTAAACCTGGGTGCAATTTTGAATAACTTAAAAACAATAAGCAATTTATTAGTGTTGCAAATTGTTACCAAAGAAGACGAAATAAGAACTAGACCGATTTGTCGATGTAACGGTCCCTGATTGACGGCCGCGACGCAATAAACAGCAAAATACAATAAATTGTTATACAAACATAAAACAGAATATAAAGTTACAGCGTGTTAGAGAAACGTAACCTATGCATATGAATTCAGTAACTAAAGCTTGTTTAGAACGGCATTTGCTTGTCAAAGATCTCCGCATAACATGTATCCATCATGGTCCGCGGGTTGGTACCGATAGCCGCCAGTCAGGGAGACTTACTAAGCGATTTGGTCTCGGTCTTCATGAACAGTCGAAAGAACGCAGTCCGTTGAGATCAAGGACCCTCAACTGGCTGAAGAAAATGAAAAAGGAACTGGGATTTCCCAGACACTAGGCACTTAGTACTATATTCTATTCAGTGTAAGAGTACTACACACCCACCAGCTCTTTTCCGCCTTCTAATGTATAGATCTAGTAGCATACCATACATTGGCATCCAAAGCACTCCATCAAAGTTCTGACCTCATCACTATAATGAATGTAGAAGCTTCATGTGTATACTATCGGTGTACATGTATCTCGATGTTTACATCTGCATTCAGGAATGTTAAAGTCAATGCCCTTGTCAGGGTGACAGTCGGCATACTACATGTCAATTACGTATTCTTCTGACATTACCATTTGTTATTGATTATCCGGTTGGGACGACAGTTTGCTTACCTTCTTAAAGGGACATACCCTACATCTAGGCGATTATATTCTCAAAACATAGATACAAATGTAATGTATTCAATAACTGTAAAAAGATAAATAAATATAATTTCAAAGAAGAACCTATGGCGAAAAATGCCTCATTTTACCACAATTAATCAATATAGAGGCCGTTTTAAATGAATGTTTAAAGCTTATGTTTTAGGTTAAGTAATAGTACTCTCAGATATTATCAAACTTATGTTTTTGAAGTTATAGGGAGTGTCCCTTTAAGTTAGATGTATGAAACCTGAAATTCACATTCTACAAATTACCTCAGAAGAATGCGTGAATTTAGCCTTGCAAGGTATTTAGTTCAGTAAATACAAGATGCCTTACAACAACCAAAGCCCGACTCTTTCTCATTGTGTATTCATGTAGTTTCGGAACGTTCCATTCAATCTATCCTCAGACAAGGTTTCGTGAAGATTTATTGCTTTCAGAATATTTAAGATATATTTTATCTGTCTGAGCGGGCTTTCTAAAGATGACAAAGTAATAAAAGCCTGTCGTTGAGACATCATTTTGAGATGGTCTTAAATAACATCAAAGATGACACATGACAAATATATTTTCTTTAAATTTTGACATGTGTCAATAGAAACTGATCTACTTTTTGCATTGATTAAAACAAATCAGACCCAAATTAACACTTTAAAATGTTATGCGAGAGACTTTTCACAACTGTCAATAAAAATTGTTTTTGCAATGGCGAAATGTTATGTTTCTGTTCGCTAGCATACATATAAAAGTGTTACTTTTCCTGAAATGAATACACTTGGGACATATACAAATGTATGTAGGGTTAGAGGTATCCCATACATTCACACCAAGTTTATTAAAAACACATGGTATTTTGGTTTATTTATAAAACGGATCATAAAGTCGAATTTTTACTATCGGTACACACCACAGTATTTAAATTGTTTTCGTATAAACAATGTGTACTTCAGAAATGCTATTTTCATATTAACTTCTCAATATATCGTCGTCATCCCAAATTCAGCCAACAGTAATTTTTCATGGCCCATATTTATTAACAAAAGTTGCCTGAGTATCAGGCGAAATGGTTTTCTGTTATACATATAAGGTAATAAATGCCTGATCTTTGATCTAGCAGAGGTTGACGTGAGCCATTCACCCACACAAATACGAACACAGACAACATACTATTAATCAAATTATTTTCGTTTGGTCAGCAGATTCACATTTCTCTAATGTATCAGTTGAAACGAGTACAAGAATGCACGTTATTACTGGCATATTTACATAAAAGAGTACAGTATTCTTAAATTAACGAAGTATCCATGCTAACTGATGGGAAAAATATTCAGTCTTCACAGCATGTGGATGCGTTAAATGGATTTTTGAATGTTTTTAATTGATGCAACTAAAATATTGACATAGGAAATAGCAAACTATCAGACACACATTTCATAGGACAGAAATCAACAAGAATTATCTTTAAAAAAGACACACTGCTGTATGATGTGGGCAGTGTTGTGTTTGTTTAGAGAATACACGATAGGTTTGTTAATAACGGAATATGCCTATTTGAGTTAGGCTATTTATAACAGTTCTACAAGGGAATAGCTCTAATCATATTGAAAGTGCTAAAGGTAAAACACAATAAAACGAATTGTTACGGTCTTTTAATAGCAGTATGTAGACGTTTCTACCTATGCAAGAAACTTGTTGCTATTGCAACTTTTTAAGATTAACTAACTATACATCATTATCAATGATTAAATCGGTATGACCGTAATATTGAAATTTAATAACGTAAAAATACAGATGTTGAGGCATTATATAGTGACAAGGTAATGTTCTTTAATAAGATAAAATACTTCAAATAAAAAGAAATGGCAATAGGCTAATAAAGTCATAAATACAGACTTGCGGATCCCTTTCCTGTGTAAGTGCTGCAGTACCGGTCAGTTGTTACATGACCTTCACCCTGGAATAGGCCGGAAGCTTTATAATAGTCTTCTCAAAGTGAATCAGTAAGTGACTACTGTTATGATTTTGTTCGTGGATCTCTTTACAGTTTGCGGTTACAATGACATTTACTGTACAAATAATGTTAGCATAGACCATAAGCAGGTCGCACCAATGTGCAAAATGATCATTTACATCATGTTGGAATATTCGGGAAAGTTTCCATTGAAGTCAAAGCATGCTAATTTAGCATTTCATGAAGCTTAGCAACTCAACTACGTACATTCTTTTTAATCTCGCAAACTGTAACATAAATTGGAGTAACTCTTTTAGATTTGTTGACAAGTTTTCTTGATAATCACAAGTAATTAAAGTAAAATTTCTCTTATATTGATCGTAGTATTATTCCCTACACGTTTATACTTTATAGGCACGTAAGATCAAACCTTTTCTTGCAGTCTTGTATGCTTTGTTACAAACCTAATTACGCGGCAACAATTTTTGTTGAAATAAATAAAGAGTAAAATATAGGTTAAATGCGCGTTAAAAAATGTTAAATACAAACTGTAAACCTATATATCATTCGAGTACCTGTCTCAATAACATACATAGAGACTGTGTTTCTCATTCAGAAGAATTAGGCCTAATGTTGCCCTCTTTATCGTTTCATAATTTCTCGTTAGTTTTAGCAAAGTCATATATCTTATATGGTGGTCATTTCGGTCTTTCTTCACAGACCAGTCCATTAACCGATGTTTACGTGTGACGTATGAAATCCGAAAGTGTTTTTCGTCATTATTATAGTGAAAAAAGAAAATACTACAATTTTATTTAAAAATCTAAGCCGGAGCCTGCCATAAAATACAGACATCGTTTTGTATCAAAATTAGATAAAGCTACGTGTGTTTCAAAGTAGAGACTTTTGCAGATCAGATTACTAAATGAATATATCCAAGGAAAAAAAAAATCAAAGTTCTTGACACCTTCTGCGTGACAGAAAATGAAATAGAATCTAGTTTTGTCCCCTGAGATCTTCTGTTAAACATTAGAAAGATGCAATTGAGAAGAAAAAAAGTATGTTAAACTTATTAGTTTTCTGTGTATATCTCGGAAATTCTTCTACTTCAAAATACTCCTTTCTATTGAATGTTGACATGGTATTAAGTGGTCCTTCCTATGTGTCATGATTGTACGATAAAAAAAAGTGTGATTCTTAGGGTTAGATTGCTCCGGCATTACTTTCCTCAGTATCATTTTAAACTATTTATACTATTACGAAATAATAAAACATGCTAGATTCGTAAACTAATAAAGAAATGCATTTTTGTTTCGGGAAGAATGTCTCAGTTCTGCACAAAATGCCGGAAATAGCAAATAGCAACCGTCCATAATAGATTGCTAGCCATCCAAAATCATAATACAAGTGTTTAATACGGTTTGACGGAACAACATCACGTAATCGTGAAGACATGTGGAGTCAGTTTACGCTGAAAGTTGAGGTTTGGTGACAGTCCTTTCAAGTAGTATGTGAATAAATAAATAATGCTAATACTTTTGATTCTTTTTACATTTGCACCTAGTTGTTGTGTTTGCCTCTTTATGATATATTTATATTTAATAGCGTACGCATTGCATGCCTGAATGATTTAATCTCTATCTGTCTCGGTGCTATTATAATAATATTTAGATATTCAAAATTAATAAAAACTATTCAGTAAAGAAACACATTTTCTGTTTGGACTTAATACATTTAGACAAACTTTCAAACTTGTCAAACAATATAAAAGCATTTAAGGGACATACCCTATAACTGATGTCGACTTAATAGCCTCCAAAACATACCCAGTCATTATCGATGAAATCAGCGGTTTAAATATACTGCAGTACCGTAAACCATTCGATAATCTATGTAGAGTTGTTGTTGTACAATTAATGGGTGGATGCGATTTATTACAGAACGCCTCTATATTAATTAATTAAGTTAAAATGAGGCATTTTTTGCCATAGGTTCTTCTTTGAAATAGTATTTATTTATCATTTAAGGTTCATTGAACACATAATCTATGTTTCGAGAATATAATCGGCTAGATATAGGGAGAAAACATTTTGGAGTTTTTCTTACTTCCTTGGATGAGCTACTGATCCAGTTAAAAAGGGTAGAAAGTAAAATCATTTTTTGTTTATCTGTGTGTATATTTTAACTGTAATCACTTTTGTTTCAGTGCAGAAAAGTATTCAGAAGTTAGATTTAAAAACATTTGCAGAATGTATAGAGCACATACTTTCTTAATTGAATAAACAATAAAACACTTCTTGCTTGCGTGTAAGATTATGCTCAATGTCTATCGGTATCTTAACTCGGAAAGTTTGATGTTTGTGACGTGGACTGAGAAAATGGGTCCAGATGAGCATTAATTATTATTGAGCAAATGTAAAATGACAAATAACCAATTTTCACAAAATTTCGACTAGGCGTAACCATTTAAAAAATGATGTTTATTGGTATTCACAAATATGCATAAAAGTGATTCTATCATGTCTTTATCATAAAGTAATTACCATAGCAACCACTAATTCTGTCACATTCGAAAAAGTGAAAATTAGGGCACGGTCAATCAAAACGAGGATTTATTTAAAAGTTGAGAAATTACAAAAAAAATAAAACAAACGAAATACTGAACAATAAATTATGTGTTATCAGGTTAGATTTCAAGAAAAAATACCTCCGTATGAATGTGTAACAAGGCAATCTACAACGTCAAATGTATTGATGTTAAAATTACTGTTTTGACGTTACAAACGTCATTATGAAGAATAACAATGTGTGTTATCTGAAAACAAGCATAACTTTAAAAGTAGTTGATAGATTTACTTGAAATTTTCAATTCATAGTCAGAAGACTTTACGCTTTCAGAAAACATGTTAAACAAAATGTGTGATTTTTACTCATCTGAACCCATGTCCACAGTCACAGTCACGAACATGGCACACTAATCGGGTACCTGAGTGAAAGATTGATGTCTGCACGCTGATCGATTACCTACAGAAATGATCAAAAACATTCATGAAACGGATAAAGCATAGTTTGCTAAAATGACCAATTGAATGACAAATAAAATTTAAACTCGAGTCTTACACCAAAAGCTTTGATTGAGTGTGGTTTAAAAAACTACTATGTATGTGTTTAAAAAAATGTTAAAGATAAAAAAAGGTCAATGTGTTTTACTTGTTAACTGTTTTAGTAAAATGTGTACGTCTGTATACATTCATGTGCGTAGGTACGTAACAAGCAATTGTGTCTGTGTTTTACTTAGTACATGTATAGTTTTTGATTATTCTTTTATCTGAAGTTTTTTATTTAGTAATTTATACAACTGTTAGGAAGAATTACAGTTCTCTTTAAAATTGCACTGTATGGCGTGCGGTCGGTAAAGACATCAAACTTCTTGTTTTTATGAACAAGATAACAAGATTTAACAGATCAGTGTCTGTGTTATGTCATTGAAGTTTGCATTTGTCTTTTAAGATGAATTAGTCCATTAGTCCGAGATTTGTATTAATCATCATATAAACTAATACAGACAAGCGATGTATAGGTGCTAATGCAATGGTGTTCCCAGACCCATAACATTTTGATTTCTTTTTCTTTCGGAACTCTCCGGGGAAGACAGATAATGGTTGAAACAAAGTCTGCAGGTTCAATGAACAGGTTTCACATCCGCATTTAGCCAAATTTTTAGAATTTTGCCATCTTGGGATTTGTAAGTAAATCATATGTATCATTTAAAATGATTACATGTAACTGATGTCATTATAGCATTATCATTTGTTTCACTCATGTTAGAAGGGACTTCAAAGCTTTACATGTTTGGTTTTATGTAGTATTTGAGTGCATGCTCTTTCTGAACTCAAAACCAAATAGTGCGATATACCTTAAAGAATGTTTACATAAACTCAATCAACAGATACTATTTTATTAGCTACTACAATTTGTTTTGCGCTTGATTTTTTATCTTTATTTTTACATTTCTCGTGATTATACGTTCTAGAATATCTAAAATATCTAAATGTATGTCAGTAGGATAATAAATAATGCATTTACATGTGCTCACTGAAATAATAGGACAACTAAACACACCTTTTGGTTATAGAAAAACTATTTGCAAAACGTGTATTATGATTTTTAAATTTGAACATTTTATTTACTATCTTCATGCAAGTGAATGAGTATTTCTTGATAGTTTATCTAAAAGTACTGGGTAGTAAGATTTGCCAGTAATATTCCAAACACCAAGTAGCAAATTAAATGTCTACAACACGCGATTCATCCTCACTCTTCGTGTTCAATACATTTAAAGTCCCGTGATCACAATGAATTTTCTTGGTTAGGATAACGAAATTACTGCAGTCATAGAAATGTTGATTGATTTATCTGAAAACATAACATAGGCATGTCCTCATATTACATGCCATTTTTTCAACAAAAAGTGTTGTCTGAAATCTCTTCTAATTTTTGCAATATCATTGAACTATTATTAAGCAATATTTATAACCTATAATAAAACATTCTTTCTATTTAGAAAACAATCTCATGAAAGTGTCTGTACAATGGTTAATTTTACATGTACGTCATCTGTCTTGAGTCCCAGGATCACTATGAGTTTACTGATATAGGAGTCAGAAACTCTCTTACTCGTAATTGTGCTCCTTGGGCTTTAAGAGTAACGACATATTAGATCATCATAAGTGATTATTGGCCTTTAAGACATAAATAATAAGGTGATACGAGTCTGCAATGATAAGATATATATTGTATGTCTATAGATTACATCACCGATAAAAACTTCAGGACGGTGTTAAGTTGCAAAACATGATTTAAGTTACAATCCAGAAGAATCTCGGTAGTTGGATAGCTAATGTCATATTCGTAATGTAATTACCTAACTTGAATAAGCATAGCAAAATTCTCTTTAACATAAAATTAATTCTTTGTTCCAACAGGATTGTAGTATATTTTGAAGATCATCTAGTAGCAATCATTATGATCATTATAATGGTTAGTATTAGTTGACCCTTTGATCAACTATCCCAAGCATAACTTGCTTTAACTTTAATCGAAAAAACTATTTCCTTTATCTATTTCATTGTTGCAGCTCTTGAGGACATATTATTTCGCAAGAGCTTTTGTCAAGCTGTCTCCAGTATACTAGTAGTCTAATTAATTTGCCAAGTATAAAACAGGATGTTTCTTTACCATTCGATGACGGTGATTGCTGAAGACCAGTTTATTATTGACCTACGTTCACCATACGTCTACCTAAACCCCGGTTTGTAAACAATTGTGAATGGACAGATTGTGTTTACGTCGTTTGTAACAGTTTTGCGTACGTTTTTAATGTTTAATATAAAACAGAATTTGAAGTAAGATTTTGATATTATCTAATAGTACATGTATCTAAATTCAGACCTTTAGTTCTATTTAATCAATTATCTACAATAAAATGACATTAACGAATCCTCATACATACTGGCATAGTGGCTGGAGAAAATTATCTAACAATTTTGAAAACAGATTACAGATAAATAAATGAAAAAGAACCAATTATATGTAACGTGCTGGTACAAAAAGTGTACACCTTCGACTTAATATAACAAAAATATAATAAAATGAAGGAGTAATAACAAAACACTCATACAATGTGTATGTACTTCGATCGTTACTAAATAAAAGTTTTAAACTTCCATATGTACCCTGGTGAGAACAGCGAACTACATGTTATGAATAATAAATCGCTTGAAATTGTGATAATGTGATGTTTCAACAAATCAAACACCTAACATATATTTAACACGATCAGTTTTATTTCAACTTGTCTTTGATCTTATTTTTATTAAAGAATCTTAATCTAGAGAAATTAATTACAGAACATCGAAGAATAACTGAATTTAGTGCAAAACCTATTGAACCATATTATCGAACGATTAAACCAAACCTTTCTGTCTTTCTTTACAATTATGTGAAATGAAAACATTTCTAGCAATATCTATTAAGGCATCGGACCAAAATTAAATGTTTAAATAATTAAAACTCGGAGACGAATTAAGATCAAACGGTTATCGAGTGTTTGCTGTTTTTCAATCATAGAAATGCCCACGTACAATTAATCACTTTGAACCTTTCTTTCATTGAAACCATTATTTCAATCAACATTTACTGGGTTTGATAGCATATCAACTAATTTCGTGCAGAAAAAAATGCAATTATACTGAGAACGCAGTTGATGCTATGGCTATTTTCGTAAAACAGATAAAAAAAGTTTAAAGTAGATATAAATGTCAGGAAATATTCTTTAGTTTAGGATATACTGACTTATTTTAGCTCGATTGTGAAGAAAGATTGTAGCTTATCGAGTCACTCTCGATTCGGCTTCTTGGAAAATTAGTGCTGGTGTCATATGAGGAGGTATGGTTGTGAACCCAGTGGGGCTCGAACCCGCAACCTCCGGGACGAAATATTCTTTTATCGAGTATAGTTAAAGTTATATTACAATTAAATTGTTACATTGGGTTGCAGTTAAACACAGTGGATGCTTTAAACACATATGAGAATAAGTTTAACCAAGTTATTTCTGTTATTGACAGATACAAATTAAGATATACATAACCGACAGGATGATATTTTTTATTTTTGACTAGGATAGTAAAAAAAGTTTTTTACAGATTTCTTCTATTTTCAATATGAATAAAACTGTTATACAGATCGTTATTTTTGGATTATAACTATGGCAATGTTTATTATTTTAGGAGTATAAATCACTGATTAATGTTTTATTTAAAATTTGGATTGTAACTTTTAACAGCATTTATCACTTTAAGACAATATGCATACCTTATTACAATGCTATATGTCGATGTAGAAGCGTTGCAAGATTCGAGAATTTTATTAAAGGCTATAATCAATTACCTAAGTCCTTATCCGCGAAATTAATTAGTCTGTAAAATTGGTATTTGTCTCCCTAAATACAACAGTCAACATGCTATATATGTATTCCCTTAGAGAACATTAATACAGACAGAACACGCACAGGATCAAATTAAATGATCCTCATTAACTGTTCCTCAACACTTTCAGTTTTATTTCTTTTCTGAGAACTCCCAGGAGAGGGAATGGCAATTCCTTTGTCGTGTCTGCATGTTCAATTAGTAAATTTTACAGCTGCACATAGAGAAAGTATTAGAATGTGGCCTTCTGTCTATTGTCATATATTGTTATTTGTTATTTCTTATCACAATTCGTGTTAAATAGTATTATCACCTTCAATGGCAATGACAAATGACACACACACTAAATAAAACATATACTGTTACACTATTAATCTAGACCAATAAATGTTTCAATAACTTGCAATGTTTATAAATGTACACATATATATCGTAACCCACCTTCTGTTTTTTCTTCAATTGTCATTAATTTATATACGAGTACAATATCATATCACCATAATTGTCTTTCACCATACTAGTCAGTCTTCGTGGTGTAGTGGTTAAGTCTTTTGCTCTCTAATTATACAAGTGGGATTCAAATCTCATCCAAACACATAATTTTTTTTGTTTTTACTTTTTCTTCTTTTTTACTTAATCTTAGTCAGCTTTAAAGCTCATCCCGGAAGTTGCAAGTTCGAGCCCTAATGGGGTCACGACCGTACCCAGTACTGGTTTTTCCAGGAAGGGGACTCGAGAGTTACTCTATAAGCTGCAAGCTATTTTCATAATATAGCTAAAATAAATTGGTATAAACTATTTTCTGCAAAAACTCGTGAAACTGTTCATTCATAGCAGACTTATACGGATAATGGCAATATAACATTAAGACCAGGAATAAAATTACGGTAACGGCTAATTTCAAATTTGTTTATTAAAAAATTTGGACAGTCACAGTTCACCATTCTTTGCTTTGAGTGGATTTGATGCCGCATTCATAAAATGCGCATTGTGCTTGGATTTTTATCCCCTTTACCTTTATTTTTAACTTTTTTTTGAATTTTGTAATCATATACATCACGATCATTTGGGCTGGCTCATTAGTTGGTGGAATCTAAAGACTAAATGTGCTCTTACAGTGTATACTGAATACTTTATTACCAAAATCATATTAAATTGTTTTTATGATTACTGAATATTGACCAATTATTGTTTCTGGTATTATACCGTTTGGTTAGTCTAAATTTACCAGATTGGGGTAGGGGTATAAACTGTCATATATCGTTTTAATCAGACGGTAAATTTCTTTAAAATTTTGACTCTGAACCATTGAAGGATGTAGTAAATGAAAATAACGTTTCAGGGGGCCTTTGGGAAATTGATCGCTATGGGCCGAATACCTATATTACCATACTCCATATTTGCCTTTTAGTGACTATATTACAAATACTTTGTATTAAGGTTATATTTTCCTTCAAACTAAGAGATTATATCAGTACTACACAGTGACTTTGTTCTTAGTTAAAAATATGGTCCTGATGTACCAGGAGTGACTTTGAACTGTTGCCGGAGGTTGATCTGACAACTGTTAAAAATGTTTTCTTTGATACCGAGGGAAAATAGGTTTGACTATTCAATAACACGCACATGAAATACGTGTTTTATTATATAATTCTCGTCTTGTGTAATACTAAACGAGTACGAACAAACAAGAGTACGAACAAACAAGAGTACGAATAAACAAGCCTACGGAAACCTTTTGATACAATTCATTTTATATTTTTCAATTCTTAATTGTTGTTTTCAAATATAGAATGTCCCATAAATTTGCAGCGTATCATTTTTCTGCACATCGTACTACGCATGTCACAGTTCGCCCAGGGAAACAGCAGGAGAAACAGACGAAACTGCTTGCCCTCCTCTGTTCTGTAAACGATTCCAAGTTTCACTCAGAAATGACAGAAAGTCACAAATGACGAATTACTTGTTGTATAGAGCATAAGATTATCATACAAAACGTTTTTCTTAAAATTGTGATGACGGTTACATAAATGTAAAAATCGGCCAGGATTCGGTTCCCTATGTAAACAAATCTATAGGTTGCATTTAGTGGCATGCATTCAACCCCTATGATAATAGTACATGTATTTATTTTTTCAATGAATATAGTCATAAGTGTCAATAATGCATTTGGTAAAATATTTCGGTTAACTTTGCTAATCGGAAGGTGTTCGGTTGCAAGTATAAAGAAGTACATGTAGCAAATTTCCCTAAAAGGAATGACATGTGTAGGTTAGTTAATGGTTATCTACATTACTTGCAAGTATAATTTGTCTTTCAGTGGTTTGATTCGTCATGTGATGTTTTCCAAATTGTAGAACTTGAAAAGATACATTTTTTAGCACATGTTTGACTTCCTTAGATTTGTTGCACCCCGATAAGGTACGAATCCTTTGCCGTTTGCTTTTTGAAACACTATATTCTATGTTAATGTAAACGCAATACTGTGACATACCTGCTACATACAAGATATGATAAAGAAGCGACGTCACCAACGGCAGCTCTTGTCAAATATTTCTCTGATATGATGGATAGACAATTTCGTAATCACCACAGGTCACTACCAAACGCGCTCAAAGATCACTGGTCATACGCAATACAGCGTAGGGATTACAGCTTTATAAATCATCTACGAGATATAGAACAAGCGCTGAAAAGTAATTAGTTCATACTGTTTGTCCTATTCCGCAGTCGTTTTGCTCCAAACCGGCACTTATTCCCTTGACATATACATCCTTGATATGTAATTTGTGTTAGAGTTGCGATAACAAGAAATCTGTAATGTATAACAAAAGCAGCACGTAATAAGTAATACCACGTTTTGACTATGGTAATAAAGGTTTCAGGATATTAACACACAAAGTACAGCTTAAGAGAGAAACAGAAGACATTCACAAACTATAGTTTATATAAGTATTAACTTTCTGTTCATACTATTGCTGATTTTTCGGAAAAAGTCTAAATTACGTTACCTTATAAAATTATCGCGAATTTATTATTTTTGGGTAAATGTCTGTAATGCGAGTATTCAGATTTGAAATGACAAAAACAAATATGAAAACACGTTTCATTTGCATTTTACACGGTCACGTGATAAAGTAATGGTAGTGTTTTTGAAAGCTTTACATAGCATAGTATTTCCAAAGATTATATTATGTTTTGGAGGTTATTAGTTTGACATCAGCTATAGGGTATGTCCCTTTAAACATTTAGGTAAGTTATATTACATGCACTTCAAAATGTTCTATCATTTGTGTGTTTGAGGTTATTTAGTTTGATATCAGTTAAAAGGTATGTCATTTTAACTTTGTTTCATCTGCATTAGCAAAGTCCACTTGTGGAGTACCAGAGGGACATACTCTTGGTCCTTTATTTTTCCTCTGTTAGTGATATGCTTATGTGTATTGATTCAAACTGCAGAACCTTTTATACGCCGATGACAATGCTATTGTGTTTGCCAAAAGTATCAGAAAAACTAGGCAGATTTATGGGAAATTGTTCAGCATGGCTGGTTGACAATAAAAGTTGACAATAAACTTTCTTTGCACTTTGGTAACCTGAATGTATGCTATTTGCGTCTGCAAGGATTGTTACGAAAATTGTTTCTTTCAAAGTTTTTTGTGATGGCCAAGAAGAGTGTAAAGTATCTAGGCGTGGTTTGTTTATCAGCTTTCAAATGGAGAGCATACTTAACAAGGTTAATCCTCGAGTTACATTTTTATACAGACACTGCAGCAATTTCTGTATTGAAGCAAAGAAAACGTTGACGCTTTAGTACAGTGTCAGTTTGATAACTTTTGTTCGTCTTGGTATGCTGGCTTGACTAAGTCACTCCAGGGCCGGTTACAGGTCACTCAAAATATTAGTCATCAGAATCATACTTAACATGTATAACAATGTGACAGTTTGAAAGCAGTCAAAATTTAAATGGTAGATGACAGGGTTAAACAGCTTAAGCTCAACCATGCGTTCACTAGTATCCATGATACCTCAATCAAAACTTTCAAAATGCTTTATCCCTTCATAACTGAACCAGATTGAGGCAGTACTTTGTTTGTAATATTAAAAAGTTTTGAAACAGATACCTTTTACTTAAATGCCAATTATGATTGGAATAATCTGCCCGATAACTTTAAGAGAATCAGCAACAAACAATGTTTTAAACAAGAAGATAGGAAATACTTATTTTATTGTGCACGCAAGAAAGACACCTTTGCTTTGTTAGGGTGATGTATATATAATTATCTAATTACATTTTTTATTTTATGTATTTGAAACTGTGCTGTGTTAATATGCAGGTTATAAGTCATTACATTTATTTAAATCCAGATATTTTTCTATAGAATAATAAGCAATAAATAGAGGATATTTGTTTGTTTTGCGCGGTTATGGAATATATCTCACCGGGAAGTGATACAATTGTAATATGTGAAAATTGTATCACTTTGAGCTGAGATATATTCCATATCTATTTTAAACAAACGTATTTTCTTTTTAGCTTATGCCAACTATTAAAACAAAAGCAAAATTATGTATATGCACTACTTAAAAAAGTAGTTCCGGCAGACCTATATCACCCACACTGTGACTGATAGGAAATCTATATCACCACTCTATATTTCACTGATACATGTATAACACAGTATTTCATTAGTTAGCATAAAATAAAAGGTATAATTGTTATACGTATTGTTATATTTTTGCTTTCAATGGCTTCATTTTATTGTGAACTTTGTACTTTAATCTAAAGGATCCCGTTCGAAATAAGATATTTATCTTGCTTTGATAGATCATTATAAAGGGACATACCCTATAACTGATGTCAAACTAAATAAATTACAAAACATAAATAATAGAATCTTTGGAAGTATAACTTAACCTAAAAGTTTCAGCTATGCATTCAAAGTCATTATCGATAAAATCAGCGGTTTAAAATATACTGCACAGTACCGTAAAACATTCAATAACTTATGTCAAGTTGTTGTTGTACAATTAATTTGTGGATACGATTTATTGTCGAGCGGTGAGCTCGACATAGTTGTCACTTTTGGCGGTTCGGTGTATGTGCATGCGTCCGTGCGCGTGCGTGCGTGCGTCCGATTTTGTCCGGACCATACCTTTTTCATGCATGGAGGGATTTTGATGTTACTTGGCACAAATGTTCACCATCATTAAACGGAGTGTCGTGCAAAAGATCCAGGTCCCTAGGTCTAAGGTCAAGGTCACACTTGGAGGTTAAAGGTCAAATTCAAGAATGACTTTGTCCGGAGCATATCTTTTTCATGCATGGAGGGATTTTAATTAACTTGGCACAAATATTCACCATCATTAGACGGAGTGTCATGCGCAAGAACCAGGTCCCTAAGTCTAGGGTCAAGGTCACACTTAGAGGTTAAAGTTCAAAGTCAAGAATATCTTTTTCTGGAGCATTTCTTCTTCATGCATGGAGGGATTTTGATGTTACTTTGTACAAATGTTCACCACCATGGGCTACCCTTGTTTTTAGAATTACTTCCCTTTGTTGTTACTATAAATAGCTTATATTGTAACTTTTTTATTGCTGCCCGTAGAGAAAAATCGAGACCACTTTTCTGTGGTACAACATACATGTTACATCCAATATTTAGGTGTATTTTGACCCATCTCTACTTGGTAAGGAGTTAGACCTTTTGACATATGACGGGCTCGACATGTTGCACATGGGCATCTAGTTACAGAAAGCTTCTATATCGATTAATTGTGGTAAAGCGAGGCATTTTTCGTCATATGTTCTTCTTTGAAATTGTATTTATGTATCATTTTACGTTCATTGAACACAATCTATGTTTCGAGAATATAATCTGCTAGATGTAAGGAGTGCCCGTTTAAGTCATAAGATCAATGTCAATAGTTTTTTTCTTTTTTATTTATTATATTACAACAGTAATCTCATCGTGCTAGGGGTTCTAATGCAAATTCATAGCATCAATTGTCTGTATTTTTATTGTCTTTGTACTACTTTTAAAAAAAAGATTTGAATTTGAACGCCGATATCTATAAATGCATTTGTTTTGTAATTTAGTAATTTAGTGCATAAGAGAACAAGAAAACATTGGTATAATAGTAATTTGTAACATTTTGAAAACGAGCATGGTAGGCTCATTTATATTGTAATTGCAGAATCGTATCAACCGAAGATATATTAACAACTTCAAATAACACGTTTAATGCCTACTACTTTGCCCTGATTAATAGTATTTCAGTTTGAATATTAATCGCTGGCAAACTTTAGTATAAATTTTAAAGTTGTAAATGATACATTTCAATTCAACTCAGGTTTATTGGATAGTTTCCATTTTATATTCAAGAGAAGAGATTTTGAACTGGTATTTAAATACTGTGAATTCGCAAAATTTGATAAACATAAATCTACATGATACATGTATATAATATAACATAGGTGAAATATTATTTTCGATTCATCATCTATATAACGGTGTCTCGTAACTTTCATACAGCTTTCTTTTTTAGCGAGTAATTCTAAAAGATCGGGATTAATTCCTTTAAGCAGTCTATTTTACTCGGAAAAGATACATTTCGACCATTTAGCACACATGAACAGATGGGAAACATGAACTAACATTATTGTATACAAAAAGTTGATTTCCAACGATACGTCCACCTCTTGTATCGCTTAAAGAAATGCTTACTTAAAAGATAATTCAAGCGAAATATCGCGGTTCATGCTCAGCCAAATCGTTTAGTTTTAATACAAAATTTCATTAATCAACACCTTTTTACCGCTAAATCAGGTCGTGGCTTAATTGCAGCAGTTAGAGATGTCACCTTCTTGCTTTCTATCGCATTGACTGTAGTACTTAACCTCTCTTGCAGTGCTGAATCAGTTGTTTTCTAATAAATTTGATAAATGCTATGTCAGCATTTGTTTTGCTGAGTAACTTAAATTCTTTTGTATGCAAAACAGGGATATTTGTAGTGCTAGGGCAGTAGTTTGTAACAAAGAGGCACTATCAGACTTCTTTTGATGTTTTCATATTTTAGATTTCTCGTTTAATGTTAAGAACCTAAGACACTTCTTAATGCTACTTTTAAGCGAGATGCACCGTCGAACCACAATGAATAACCACGTACTTAACAAATATTCATTTGGAATCCCTTTTTATTTTTCAATACCAATCAGTTTCACCATCGCTGTATATTGATTTGTAGTCAGTCTTATATCACATAAAATATTTATTAAACATTTAAGCACGCAATTTAATGTTTGTTTTCAACAATTTTGAAATTTGTTTCAATTAATTTTGCTTCGAGTTTATTTTGAATTATGGATGGATTCCCTAGATTGCAATGAGTGTGATGGTATTTCTGACAGAAAACATTACTCTACAGAGTGAACTAAATATACACACAAATATACATTATTGTAAACTTGGGAAATACAAAAGAAACAATATAGGAAGGTGCCACAGTGACATAGAGGATAATTGTTGGTTTCGATATAATTTCACCGAGTGGGCACAAAAAGTGATATTTTCCCGAGTGGCGCAGCCACGAGTGAAAATAACTACTTTTGGTGTTCACGAGTGAACTTATCGTGATATGACATTGATACCAACAATTTTTCTGTTTATTTTATGTTTAAAACTCTATTTTGCTAAGTTCGTTTCAATAAAATGTTGAAAATCGAGGGAAACGTCATCAGAAAGCAAAACATTTATGACGTCATTTTAACGACGTTATCGACGTATGATTTCCAACATTCTTTACGCTCGGTTTACTTTTTGATGCTAATCCGGGTAGAAGATTTTGCTAATTTCACTGAGTGAGCAGTGAGTTTATCAGGATATAATCCACCGTTATATTTCGATAAACCACCGAAAAACATAAAATAGAATTACATAACATCACCGAACTCTTTACACATGAAACAAGAAATACAGTTCTAACTTTAGACCAGTCCGAGAAAGAAAATGTTGCAAAAAAAGACAATAACTTTAAGCTGTTTTTTGTCGATAAAAACGAACAGCGGTTGTTCTGCAGTTAGGAAAATATATTCGTTTACAAATTTCAGAAGTTTACGGATTGCAATGGAAAAAAATTTCGAACACTTGCTAAAAAATATTTAATTCATGCTTTCACAAATATAAAACAACACTTTTGCACTCGTTTGCGTGACAGTAAATAGTACTGAATATAGTGTTGTCCCTTGAGTTTTCTGTAAAAACAGGAAAACACGGAAGCGACCTTTAAATGCATGTAAATGTGTTTTAGCCTAGCTTGTATATCTTAAAAATTAAATTGCTTCAAGTTTTTTCCTTTCTAATGGATCAATCAATGGTCCCTTTTGTATTGGATAAAAGGCTTTAGTTCTCGCTGTATTATATGATAACATCTATACATTATTAACATTGTATTGACAGTGATGAATTTCCTGGTCATTATAGAGCCTATGAAAAACGCTGACTTGTTATAGATTTCAATTGTATCTTTACTCGTTCAGAACATATCACTTGAACGTATATTTCAAAAGAATACTTCATGTAATGCCAGCAATGAGTTTTGGTTCGTAATTTTCTGTACAGGTAAGAGCGATGACATAAATACAATGTGCTATTGTACACATGTATAAAACTGTGTTTTGCAATAGTGATATACGATGTATTCCATATTGTTACTATAAATTTTCAGTCTTACATGTATTTAGTAATTATACCAGTAAGTTTAAGTAACCATAAAACATGTGTGTAGAAACATGTTTTAGAAATGTGAGATGAAAAAGTAATACATGTACCTCAACCCATACGACTATTTGGAATAAACCTATTACTTCAATTCAATTATTTTCCATATCAATGTTCTTCTAACTGTTTGGAATCGTTCAACTTTGTGAAATGTGTATCTTTACATTTTTTACATTTAAATTTTTACCTTGGTAATCGTATAGTTAGGCTAGTAACATGAGTTGAATCATTATCAAAGATGTGTTATATTCCCTGTCTGTAATTTTTCCATTATGAAGATTGTGTGTATTAACTTTATGTTATTGTCTTAATGCAGAGATCGACAAATACTACATCGAATGACAGCGTACTACCAAGAAGACAAATGTTGAAAATAATATTAAAGCATCGTGATCACCTTAAATGTTGCTGATTGAAAAAGGATGCTTAAAAGCAATGTTTTTGCATGACTTTTCAATCAGTGCAGATCATGACCAGTTCTGCACCGTACGATATTCACCCTTTGAAACGTTATACAAATGCATATTATCATCCAAATTGAAAGCTGGAAAAGTCAACTTTAGAAACTTAGCACCGTACATTTAAGAGTTGATGACGATTTCAATATTTTTATACATATATCTGTGGTATATTGCCTAGTATTATAAGTTGATTCAGATATAATCCATTTGTAGGTGGTTTTACGTACTTAATCATATTGTTAGTACGATAGACTTTTGGGCAAACAACAAGATGAGGTAACTTTATCAAAGAAAATTTCTTTTAATTATTACTCAGTGTCCTTCTATTGCGTACACTTACATAGATGTCATTTTCGAATAACGCAAAATTAGTTAATTGTACACGAGTAGATAAAAGCATTGAATTTGGACATGAAACGTTTGATCACAAATGTATATTTTGTATTAATTTATTTCACAACAAATGCACTTCTCTTTTACTTATAGAGCAAGAATGCACCATCAAGAAATGTTAACTTCGCTTCTTCTCATAGGTTGAACCAGACGGATTTATACTTACCAAGGGGTCGAACGTGTACCGGTTCGATAATTTTTTAAGTCAGGTCTAAAAGTTTGATGGACTAAAATGGTGGCAATTTGGAGTATAAACAAACTTTCAGGTCGGTATTTTTTCGAATTTTTGCGGAAGTTTACAATTCTTATTTGATTAGTGTTGTGCATCATGTGGAGGTATGTTTATGATTTATTTCTGTAAATTTCCAAAGCTACAGGTATCGTATCTAAAAAGTTATTGAAGGGCAACTGACAGCTGTCGGTATTCCGTTGGAAACAAAATCCTTAATTTTCAGCACAATATGTAAAAACACAATGTCCCATTCATATTTTTGCGTTTGTTCGAGCATTATACAGCTATATAACAAATTCAAACGGGTGCCAATTAAGAAATTAACTCCCTAGCCAAATATTTCTTGTGTACGAATGACTTATGGTTAGATACATTAACTGTACGCTAGAAAAGGTTAGACGTGTAAATCATTTTAGCTAGAATAAATCCAAGCTGGAGACTTTAACCGACAAAGATTTGATAATGCTAATAATAAAATCAACTTCTGTTTGAAATCTGGTGATCTTAGACCCTTGAACTGTGTATGTGTATGTTGTTTAGTGATCGTCTTGAAATTATTTTGATATTGCAGTCTGCGACGTTCGGTCGAATTTTTCACACGTGTGATATATTCGTTCTGGTCATTTTAGGTGGATTTGAATCGAAGAAACTAAATGTTTCACAAAGGATATTGTAGCTGCAGGGAAATAAAAGGAGATACGATTGTTTCATTCACAATTTTCAATCCTATGTTTGACCTTTAACCTCTGAGTGTGACCTTGACCTTAGACATAGGGACCTGGTTCTTGCACAATACACCCTGTCTTATAATGGTATGAAAATCCTTCAGTACATCCTTCAGTACAAAAACTCATTCTTCAATTTGACCTTTAACCTCAAACTGTGACCTTGACCGTAGACATAGGGATTTGTTCATCTGTATGACTCTTCGTCTCATTAAGGTAAACATTTATGCATTGTTACATCAATATCCCTTCAAGTATATAGAAGAAATGTTCCGGACAAAGTCATTCTTAATTCGACAAATGACACTCCTTCTCATTGAGGTTAACATTTATGCCAAATATAAACACGATTGCTCCTTGCATGTCAAAGTTATGGTTCGGACAAAATCAGTCTGGACGGACGCACGGGCTCACAGACGCACGGATGCACATACACCGACTGCCAAAAGCGGCGACTATGTCGAGCTCACCGCAAGTGGGCTCGACAAAAATGATCGAGGGTCATTACCATCTTACGGTTACTTTACATTGTTTCACCGGCCATCAAATATATCAAGTTTGATCTGTGTTTAATCTGTGATAAATGTATTGTGTTATACAGAAAAAAATGTATAGTGATGTTTTATAATCAATGCTGTTCTGAGATAATTTCCTGTTAATAATCACCACTCAAGGGCCACACGAACGCAGTCGATAACTTTCAAGAGCACCCGATCGAAATTTGACCAAACATTATTTATACAAATTAAAGACATAATACAGACCACACCTTCGAGTGGGAATGTCTAGTTCCCATACAATGTGTTGGGACCGATCGGATCGACTTGGTTGTGTTAAGCAGAATCTATGCGGCATATCTTAATCAACCATATTTGATTTTTTTAAATATGTTTTTGTTTTTTTTTCAAATTGATTATAATGTGACGTATTCGTTGAAAATTTCGTTTTTATTTGCCTTTTTCTGCATGTGAGATATTCGTTTTCGTGTTCCTATAAAATTCGAAGTCAAACGTATACATCACATATGTACCATATACGTTTCACGCGAAGACTATTTTCGACCGGATATATCACACGTGTGACTTATGCGGTCGAATTTTTCTCTCGTGTGATATATACGTTCCGGGACATATACGGTTCAACATAGCTAGATCAAGCTAAATTTGAACAATAGAAAAGTGCAAACTCTTCAGTATCTGTTTTGATATGTCAAAGCACATGTCAATCTATTTCACTATATTTGTACAGTATGGTAACTTGAGTGAATATGAACCTTCCATTTCAATTTCATGTTGGTAAAATTCAAAAATAATGTTTTTATCAGCTCTGTTTTGTTTAAATCATTTTTTTTTGTGTGTGGAAGAATCAAGATTATTAGAAAGAAGTGTACTGTTCTTTTATTTATGTTTTACCTTGATCAGGCTATTTCAACTACCCCCGGACGGGTGATATGCATGGTAAAGATAACAGTAGTTTCTTATTTGTATGAAGATCTAAAACGGTTACAATACTTCTAGAAAATGTCTAACGCTCATTTTTACATGGCAATTATGACATTTCATTTATATGACACCGGACGGACGGACGGACAGACGGAAAATTAAAAATAATCGACAAACCTAGAGCTATGTCCGTGGCAGTACGGTGATATGCAACCCGCGTTACAACATGCATGTACCTTAACAGCAGTACCCAAGAAATTGATAATGCGGGGACGAGAGAGTATCTAGTATTCACGTCCAATCTCCACGCTCTCTATTCTACGTTTTTACCATCTTGTAAAATTCACTTTATATCAAAGCGAAATAGCGGCAGGTTATACACGGTATACGGAACTATGATCAATTTGGATCTTATTGAATAATCCAAAGTGCATCGATCGTTTATAGTTGTGTTGAAATTAAGTAGAATTTTTTTTTAGAAGTTATTGCAGTGTTTACACTTTATGTTACATAGTGCAGGAACCAAAATTTATGCGTACAGTTATTTTATCTAATGAATTGACATGCATACAGTAAGAAAAACGGAAAATTCTACAGACGGTGATCGATTGAATAACATCTTTCGTTGGGACCGTGAATGAAAAACAGAAAGACATATTTCTATGATAGAAGTAGAGGAACAACTGCTCGCAAATTATGGAAAATGTATCATTTTTGAACTCGTGTCAAAGTGATGTTTACATTTGCAACCACGAATGCATTCAATAACTTTTTCATCTTGTTGTATTTCGTGCTTTAAGTTGATTACTAATAAGCAGAAATAACGTCTCCACCAACTGCACAAGATGATTAAAACATGCAGTGGGAAAAAATAAGGAAAAATATGAAAAAAACAATCACTTACCTACTTTCGGTTTGCTCAAATCCTTCCATTTTAGTCCATCAAACTTTTAGACCTGACTTAAAAATTTATCGAACCGGTACACGTTCGACCCCTTGCTTACTAGTTTTTCAATTCAAAGGGTCGTGATCATGAAACAAAAGCAATGCAATACAATGAGTTTGTTTTTATGAATAAATTCGATAAGTTTCTTGCTACCAACATTACATGTATTTGTAGCGTACTTTAGCACCCAAACTATTTTTGACCAGTACTGTCTGCGGGAATAATAACGTTACTTCCAGGAGGCTTTCAAGAGTACTCTATCTATTTTGTATTATGGCATACTTGCTCCGTTGCGCTTTTGTAACTGTTATTTCAGCGTTTTGTGATTTGTTTCGTTTGATTTTACATTTCAAGCATAACTACTTTGTTTCATGATCAGGAACATTTTCAGTGGTCTTGCAACATTTGGACAGTCGCACGTAAGCATTTAATTGCGAAATAAGAAAAAGATATAAATTTGCATTCCCCTTTCGTGTTTTCTGAAGATGTACCTAGTTCCGTTAACCCGATTAACACTATCGAACGTACTTAGACCTTTTAAAAAAATTACAAAGATTATTGTCTGTGGAATGCCATTTAAATCATTCATCTGTCTTCTAAGATGTAGCACCTGATAAGCCAATAATGTATTTGTAAGCAGCTAAGTTACTACCTACTGGAGATTTATAGGTGCTAACTCATTGATGCTCCTAAACACATAACATTCTGCTTCTTTTTCTTTTGGTACTCTCTAGAGTAGACGGGATAATGGCTATACCATGTCTGCCTGTTCAATTAGTGGATTTAACATCTGCGTGCAGAGAAAACCTTTAAATATTACCATCCTGGGTTCAGTAAGCAAACTCTCTGCATTATATGTCACTTATTACTTGTTAATGCATGTAATTAATTTAAGTTTAATACCGTAGAGGATTGCAGTTATGTCAGTTTCATTTTGCTTCTGTCTATTTTTGTCTGTTTAGTTGTCCGCGAATCTGAGATACACGAAAAAATGGAAATTCTTTTTAACGTTTCAAACGATTTAAACAATATAGATAAACATTTTATGAAGATGTTATCGCAGTCAGTCACTTTTGTGGAACCAATAATTAAACAAGAATGCCAAGATGGCCCTTTATCTTTTACCTATCGAGACAAACTTATGACCCAATGTGAACAATATTCAACCCTAAACTATACCATAAACATATGCATTCTGTTTGACATTGACAAAATATACATTGAATTTACAAAATGATTGGGTAGAAAATGTGGTCTCTAGAGTGTTAACTTGATGTTTCTTTGATTTCATCGTGTGACTTAGTTTTAACCCAGGTGACCAAGATTTTTCAGTTTGCCTAGAAATCATTGAGACAAAAATTCAGAATAGTTTTCATAATAATTGGATTGTTAATGTCACCTTTATTGCATACACAAGGTTATTCTATATTTTGACCTGCAGACCTAACTTTTTACACAAGATAACCTATATTCAATCTCGACAAAGATTTTATCAAGACAGCAGTTCTGACCAAATTGCATAAAGTTCCGGTTGATAAAGTAAGACTCCCATAACATACGCGAGGCTTTTCTATTATTTCAACGGTATACCTAGGGTTTTACCTCAGATTACCGATATGCAAACTCAATTAAGATTTCATCAAGACGAAGTTTCATTGACAAATGCAACCTCTTTTGTATACACACTAGGTGTTTCTATTAATTGACCTAGTGAACTAGTTTTTACCCAATATAACCCATATTCGAACCTGAACTAGATTGTATCAAGGTTATCATTCCGACTAAGTTTCATGAAGATCCAATGAAACATGCAACTTTTATTGCATACACTAGGTTTACTATTACAATGCGTAAGACCTGGTGACCTAGTTTTAAATCACAGATAACAAATATTTAAAATCAGCATAGATTTCATTATAGATAAACTTATTGTACGTCGGGTCTGTTACATGTACATTCGTTGTTAACTAGATACACTTAGCTCAACTCCATTCAAACCCTATCTTCATGGTAATTTATCATGCATATACATGTCTGAACCGCAGAAAAAAATACATACGACTTGAATTAATACTCAAAATAGATTCACTCTAAAAGTAGCATTTGAGACACAATATAAAGTGGCAGAATGGATATACATGAATATATATAAAAATCTTGACCCATCCTTGTTCTAACCGTACAACGACATTTCCCACATGACATTTTTACAGTGGTGCTTACGTATAACTTTGCACACACGCACGATACAAGCAAACGGAACGCACGATGCACGCATGATAATTGATGAATGAATCATGAATGATGAGCGATAAGAACGATACACAATACACGATTCCCGATGAACGAAACGTAAAACGATTATTTGATTTGCTCGGAAATTTTCGTTTGATTAACAACAATATCATTAATAGATGATTAATTGCAATGTAAGAGCTTAATCAAACTCCCTTGAAGTCGTAAATTATCGATAATTTACAGTAACACCAATCAAATCGTAAGAATAATTAGTAGTTGGATAGCGGCACACATACTAAAAAGATTTATAATTAAATGTTGTAAAAAATCTTAGGACGGAAAGTCCGATTCCACGAATAATTTGTGTAGCTACAGTGAGCACTTTACCGAATGTCTAGACAGAAACAATTTACAAATAAATGAAGTCGCATATCCTTTGCGTCGGTAGAATAACACATTGTTCTTCATATCAGGTGTAAATCTTGCACGATATGCAGAACGTTTACTTTCGGTTTCACTGAAAGTCAACATCTCTTCTTTCCACACAAATCAGAAAAAGAAAAAAATATGTAACAGACAGATAGTTTAGATAATTGAAAGAATGATTTTTTTTCTATTTCATCAATAGTTCTTACATAATTTAATCCGATCATTGAACAATTATGATATAATATGTATATATTTTTGCAAAGGGAGGGAAAACGCACGATTTATAAAAAGTATAATAAAGATAAGCATGTAAAGTAAGTTACATTCGCTCCATTTAGGCGTAAATATCTTTAAAGGACGGTGTTTATATCAACAGTTAATATTTAGATTTAATAAGACACTGACTTGAGATGCATTTGTCAACCGATATTTAAGACAAAGATGAAAGAATGATACCATTACGTTTATTTTGTTACACTGTTCCTTTCCGCGCTAAAGCTTCAACTTCGTTATTGAATAAGCAATATTGCAAATGGCAGTTTCTGTCACGGTTTTCTTTGATATATATCACAAAGTGGAAGGACATTATCTAAATTACTACTGGTCAGCACCAAGAGCGCACAGGGATCTCTGGTCATACACGATACATAGCATAGGGATTATGGCTTTATAAATCATTAATAATAGAGACTTGGAAGTAATTACTTCATACTTCTTGTCCTGTTTTGTAGTTGTTTCTACAAATCATCCTCGAAGATATCCATGTACCATTTATTTTGTGTTGGTCAATGATGAAATTACAGAATACTAACATATTCTCAGAATTATTGTACTTTCGAAGTATTACCTGTTGTGAAAGGTAGCAATAGTATCCACGGTTTGTTCACGGCAGTTAAAATAATACAGTTCCACGTTTGACAAGGAATCAAATTCAATTTAATTTCATCATAAGATCTTTAATTATTAACGTTTTTATATAATTGAATTGAGAGAGAGAGAAAGAGAGAGAGAGAGAGAGAGAGAGAGAGATAGACAGATAGACAGACAGACAGACAGAGACAGAGAGAGAGAAGAAGAAGAAGAATGTTTGTGTGTCTTGCTATGGTAGAGATCAAGCGTGTTTTGTTTTGAAAGACCCAGTTTTGACATTAAATCTTATTTCATGGTTTCATTAAAGTGGAATTATGCACATTTTTTTCAAGTAAAAATTCAGCTGAAATAGGTGTGTATTCAAAGCATAGAGGGAATAATAGCTTTTAACCCAATACAACAAACTCTTCCTGCTACCAGAACGAAATAATAACTTTCCAAATATTCATTTTCCTATTCTGACTGGGAGAGTCAATTTAAGAAATAAACAACTGCATGAAGGAGTTGCTTCCCTTCCACTACCGAAATCTCTACCGGCAACAACACTAATATCACAAGGGAGATCACTGCCAAGAAAGGAATTATATTTCATCAGTCAATTTTTTTTATTTCTAAAGCACCAACTTCAAATACTAATGCGGCATCATCATTAGTTTAACACATTTAAATGCTCAGCAACTGAAAATGTCACCAAAAATACACTATGTGCAGTAAGATGCGCATAATGTCACTTTAATTTACTGTAATATAACGGCATAATTTATCTAGACTAGCTGAAAGACTTTTGCTGAAAATTTTGGTAAGATTTATGCGTGAAACATTTGACTTCAATACGTTGAGGGCTTACGGTGCCAGTTTTTTAACAGTTATTACGTCATATATACAACATAAATCACGGACATCGTCCCGAGTAATATTACGTTTCACGTTTTTATAAATATCCCAAAACTATGCTTCAGAAGAAAACAAAGGGAATAACTGTACGTTTTGGTACAAAAATAATAACTGTTTAATTTCTATTGCAATTAAAACACCAAACCCGACAATATAAACGCATATGGACGCTTTTAATTATGTAACTGGTGGAAATTTCCGATAGCTGAAGATAGTTCTGGTCATCTAGAGTGATATAACTATTATACCTTTTTGAATGTCACGCTCAAATCATAATCTAGTTATTTGAGATGAAATATCAGTAATGTTAGTATTCTTTATTAGAGATTGATGTGCATGGTGAACAAAACTTTATCGTATTCAATTTACAACTGGCGGAATAATAACCAAATTTAGAGTCCTTATTGTACGTCTATATTAACTGACACGATTATTCCTTGCGCTTTAACCTGCTGTCGACAAATCATTCCTATGCTAACGGATATAATAGTTATCAGCCAAAACATCTATGCAGTTAAATCACGATAAGCATTTGTGCTTATCAGTCAATACGTTTCAACTGAACTCCCGTTTAGAAATTGAACAGGGTTAATCAAATTTATCATCCTGGTGTTCTTGATTATACACTTCTATTAGTCGCATCAATACATTTAGAACAACCAATTTGTTTTTTATTTAGTTACATTTCTGAACATGGATATCGTGCGTAATTCTTGCAATAATACAACGACCTTTAATTAGATTTTACGCATTGAGCCGTGACTTCACATTTATATTTATATAATATATATATTGATAGGTCATAGGTTAAGGGTCATAATTGTATTTTGTATCTTTTAAAACAGTTGGCTTAAGTCTCGGTCTTGAAGAACAAAATCTGTACAGATATACGTTATTGGAAATACTTTCGAAAATCAGAAACTGCCAGAAATACGGCATGCATGTATTTAGAAGCGATGAATAATTTAGTTTCTATTTCTCCAGAACCATTTGTAGCCCACCAGATTGTTTAACTTTTACTGTTGCTTAAGCAGACAATATAATTATCATTGATGTTTAGAGACCAGCAAGACATGTTTACCACATCGTGACAGAAACTATTGTCACTTTATTAAATCATTCAATTTAAACGCCATTGTCTGCACGTTACCACTTAATATCTTATGTAAAACATATTACCAGTGGATAAGATAATCTTCGGGTGATTTCAGAAACACTGACATCACAACGTTTCGCACAAAGCAGACATCACGCACCTCGGTTGTCTTTTAATTAACCTTAAGGCGACAATGTCAGTGTTTGAATTTGTCTCTGATGAGCAACCAGACAGATGACGTAATTATCACTATCGTGGCTAAAATTTGTGATTGATGTTAGGTTTTCGATGTCAATGTTCCAGTTATGTTTATGAATAAACGGCTTTTAAAACCCCTGCGAAAACTGGGGTCGGTTTAGGGTCCGGAATGACCGCATTCACAGGGTGTGCGATATATCTGATAGATACATCACTAACAGATGAAGAGACAGCCCGGATAGCTCAATAGGTAGAGCACGAGACTTGTAATCTCGGGGTTGTGGGTTCGATTCCCAGGGCTGACCAACTAAAATTACTAACAGTCTTTCGGATGAGACTTTAAAACCGAGGTCCCATGTATGGGTGAAAACCTGGCATGATAAAGAACCAGGGGTGTCTCTAGAATTGGGACGCTTTCTGTATCTTGCACTATCCCCCGAAAACCTAAAATAACTAAACTCTTCTGGGGGCGTTGGTCATATGGGAAACCGGTACCAACGATAAAACCCTAATATACCATACCATACCAACAGATAAAGGAATGCATGTATTTCTCGAGACACGACCTTAGATATACCTGCACTTCGCATACTAATTACCTGATGATACCGAATATTACTTCTTAGCTTGTGATCTCAGAATACGGTTATTCTATTTCTAAATCGCGACCTGCTTCATGAGTGGTTTGACTTGACAGGGCAGTGAACGTGTTTTATTTGGCAGATTATGTTAATGATTCCGCCCTGCACATCACATCCGTAGAATGCTCCAATTTCGATTAAGCATTCCAAGCCATAGATTATTTAAATTCTTATAAGCCGAATTTTAAGAAAAATGTCGTAACAGCTAGTTCGGCGGTAATGTGTATATTTGGGCATAAATATTAGCTATTCGGATTTTCTTCCCTATTTTGGGCCACCATTCAAGATATCATACATAGCTAAATTATACAAACTTGTTTTAGCTGAATCATCTGTCAATATATATAGTAATATAAAGTACTTGACTGTTGAAGACGTCAGATTCCATACAATCGATAAAAACGGAAAACTAAAACTATATAACGTTTTCACATGAGTGATGACGTCAGTGGGATGACGTTAACGTTTTCATTCATTGTTTTGTCTCTGGGAATCAAAACACTGCATGACGGTTAATCCTGAATTTTCTTGGCTATTTTTAAAGAAAAACAGGGTGAAGGATATTCTGAGGCATAGCTATCGCAATCAAAAATAATTTTTAGTTTCTAAATTAAAACTGTTTCATGCGACTTGTGTATTAATACGGATGAAATTTATATTTCTATATTTTTCAGGTAGAAAGGTCGGAATTAGCTACTTCGAGTACCGAAACTTCGCCTACTTTCCCGACTATAGAAACAGACCATAGGCATATTTGAATTCTGAGATAAATTATACGAAGCAATTATCATGCTCTCACTATCAACATAGACCTGTATGACTGTAAATGCATTGTTTATATTTGATATCAAGTGTCCGTCACCCTATGTTTGCACAGTTATTAATGTAACTAGTTTCTTAATTGTCCGTGTGGTTAAATTTTCATCACATATTTGCATCATAAAAAGTCTCTACAGAATGAAAAGCATGTGGTACAAAATTTTAATAATAAACTTAAAAGTAACTGACTACATTGTACTTTGAAATTCCACATGATAGTTTCAATTAAGAATATTCAATACAGTTAGAATATCAGACGGGCCAGAGCACATTAAAAGTATAGTCAAACTTGTGTTACAGATCACCTCTGAATAAGACCACCCTGTCAATACAGACCAGCAGGGAGATCACAGTACGCTATTTGTCTATAGTATAGACATTTGTGAATAAAGACCAAGGGCAAACAAGACCACATTTACATCTTCCCAACAAACACTAAGTAAATCTTTTCATTTCGATGTCGTAGGTTCAATAAGTCTATCCTACATGCCAAATGTGCACTCTCCAAGAATCTAAAACTAGAAAAGCATCATGTCGTTCCTTTGTAAGGAAGTATTTTTTAAAGAGAATGATTTATTAAAGACTTTTAAATGCACTTTTCTTGTATTATGATTTTCTCAGAGGACAAGGCGGAAATCCGAAAGATAAATAGTTTTGTATTTGAATTAAGCTATTTTCAAGACGAGTTTATAGAGAAGAGGCATGCGACAATTTTAACTTACCTGTCTGTATATGCTTCTTATAAGCGAAATCGCTTCCAATAAACAAACTGTTTTTGTTACATATTGCGGTCTCGAAAATCACGTTCTTTCAATCTATAAAATTATTGAGAGTACTAATTCAGTTTGTCTATTTGTGTAAACTTAACATTTTTTGCGTTATGTATTGTGGTGCTACATTATGTATTGTTAACATGTGATTGTAACAAAATGTACTCTGGGCCGGTGGTCCATATGTACAAGATTAATAAACTATCTAAACTATCTATGATGCGTTAAAGAAATAAGGATTGTGAATAAAATGAATACGAAAAATTACCTTTTCGATATGTATCCTTTGGATGGAAGACGGTTATCTGTGTTTGTTTGGTTCAGTGTGTTATTGTGCGTTTCGTGTGATTTTACAGTTTGAGTATTATAAACCACTCTGTTCAATGATCAGAAACATTTTCAATTATCTTGCAAAATATGTGGAAGTTGGAGCAAATAAGATAATAATATCAACTTGCTTTCGTATGTGTCTGTCTTAGAAAACTGCAAGTATTTCAGCTAAAGCCATTAAACGTTAGCACACTTAAGTTTTGAAATATTTTACAGAGATCATTGCCTGTCGAATCCCAATGAAATGATGCATTTGTCCTCTAAGATAAAACAGTTGATAGGACAGTAACCAGCTAAATTACTATCTACAAGAAATGCATAGATGTTAATTCAATGATGCCCCTGAACACATAACAGACTGCGTCTTATTCTTTTAGTATTATCCGGAGAAGACAGGATAATGGCTTTACCATGTCTGCATGTTCAATTAGTGGATTTTACATCCGATCTGAATACAGAGAAAATCTTTAAATATAACCACCTTGGGATCAGTAAACAAACCCACTGTATTATTTGTCAATTATTCCTTTTATGTGCTAATTGTTATTTTGATTATCATACCGTAAGGGGCTACATAAATTTTTATGTCCGTTCAATTTTCGTGTATCTATGTTTCCGCCTGTTTGTCACCGTATCTGAAATGCACGAAAATCTGGGTATTCTTTCTTTTCTTTTAAAACATATAAAACAACGTAATTAAGCTTTGATATACAACAACAATATATCACAATATACGGACCCTGGTTTTACTCACGTTCTTTTGATATCAAGACTCGTAATAGGTGCTTCAATTTTCGGCGATGAATTAAAGAATGAACAATAACACTGTGATACAAATTACTTTCAAATGCATCTTATGAGCTCTTTAATGAATAGTTACGATTTGATAAGTAATCAAGGATGATTTCTCAATTATCAGATAATAAGTCGGCAATACCTCTCCATAATCGTATTTTTCACACTTGTTTTAATCACACGCGTTCACCGGCTCGCACATTGTAAACACACATTGCAATGTATTTACAAAGTTTATCGATTTTTTATGACACTTCGCACCTCATTTAATAATATTTATAGGTCCAGTATGCGTTCGGATCCGAGAGGTAAATTTTAACTAATTTATATGAAATTGGCCTAAAAACGTGTCCGGTTTTCGGAGTAGAAATAGTCCGGATTACAAGAGTTATTTATATTAAATAAAGAAGAAAAATCGGGACCGTGGAAATCGTCCTGTTTAGACAGGATTTCGGATTAGAAGAGTACGGACTAGCTAGGTCCCACTGTAGCAGGCAATCTCTTAATGAAAGAATCGAATTCTTATATTACTATTGCTTGAACGTAGGACCTGCATATTGCTTTTATACATATATTGTGTACATAAAAGACCAAGGTCATTCGACAGGCGCAGCATTAACAAACGTATAATTTATACTGGTTAACACATCTACACAGTGATGATCCTACGTTTTTGAATTCTGATGGCATCTCGAATTCGGAGCAGCATTTTTTAGTTTGGGAACAGATGGTGTAGACATTTCTTTGTTTTTTTAATAATTTTAGGGGTGTCTCTTTGAAAAGGTTACCTGCACAGACTTTGAGAGCAATGAAATACCTACACGCCAATGTATTTCTCTTGGAATATGATTGAACTAACAAGCAATTACGGCGAGTTAAACAACGCAAAGCCGTTTAAAATATCAATTTCAGTCGAAAACGGCCTAATAATATTTCAGTTTTACGAATAATGTAGTATTTTAGCATGCTATCTTAAAATCTGATCCCTCCTTGATACTTCCGTGAGGTATTAGGTTCATTAGCTCAGGATTGACGAATATAGGTTTTGCGTTTCTTTACTCGCCATAATTGCTTGTTAGTTGAATGATATTCAAAGAAAAATACATTGGCGTGTAGGTATTTCATTGTCAGTGCAGGTTACCTGCTCATAGAGACACATACAATTATAAAAAGAACAAAGAAAATTCTTCACCTTCTGTACCCAAGCTAAAAATAACTGCTCCGAATTCGAGATGCCCTTAGAATTCAAAGCCGTAGGATCATCACTGTGATCTATTAGCCTTCCATAGAATCAATAGTTATCGTACGGAACACTAACACTTTTCGACACCATTTAAAACGACATTGATCACGATTTTACCAGGTTTGAACATTTTCAGTTCATCCTCGTTCACTTACATGTCCCAAAAGATTTGAGTTTTAACTGCGTATAGACAAAAGCAGACAGGGTATGCTCAAAACCAGAGTAAGGGAAGGGTTTAAACTGATCCCTTATAAACAAACCAAAGTCCATGCGTATGTTGATAGGCATGGTGACCGCAGCGAACAATGAAAATCCTAATTTCGGCTTCAAGGGCCATCTCTTTGCTGACGTTTACATCAGATCTTAGATTAGTGAAACCGAAAGAAGCATCAAGTGCAGTATTTACAAAAACACAGGCGTGTCTATCGAGTGTCGTCATGAGCATGAATTTAGATAACGTTATGTAAAGCAAAACTATGTAGCTGCAATAATAAATAGGTAGCTACATTTTGTTAAAATAATGATTAAAATAAAAACTAATAATTATAAGACTTAAATCTTCATGAACAAATATGTTTGGCTTTCGAGTGTGAAGGTCTATCAAATATTTGTGCATTGTAGCTCTTAAGTGTACACTCGATGTAAAATACTAGATGGTTTGGACTGAATTCTATTTAAAACTCGTCTTCATTATAGTTTCGACGAATGACCTAAATGAAAACTCAAAATAGATTTAGCTCTACAAGAAACATTACAGAGACCAGGTAACATAGCAAAAAGGATATCTACCAAATCCTCGTCCCATCCTATTCTAACCATGCAATCTTTTCCGCACAATGTATTTAATCTGTTCATACACAATGTCTTGTGAGGAGTTATTGCTTAGAAAATTGAAGGCCTATATTATATCTGTCTGAGCTAAAATGCTAAAGATAACAAAGTTATAAAAGCCTGTCATTGATACATCATCAGGAGATGATCGTAGATTACAGCATAGATGGCTTATGGCAAATACATATTGTTTGTGTCGGATATAATAGCAGTCTTCTCCATTAGAAAATATTGGAGAGGGCGTTCACGTCTGCTATTAATGCATTTGGCAAAAGTGATTTCTTTACATAAGATAATCTTTTGGTGTTGTTCAATTGCTAAAGCTATTACAAAACTTAGTTTACGTAGTTAGGATAATGATAATATTGTACAAACACGTCTAGTCATTACAGTCAAACATACCCTGAAAATTCTTTTAATGGAGCAATTTTATTATGTAGTATCATAACCACCCGCAAAGTGGAAAGTGTCGCCCAGTATTGCTTACCCCAACGTTTCTTCATGGTGTTTCAGATTATTTAGACATCTTTCTCGATATTCTCATCACAAAAATTACTTCATGTACAAAAACCTAAAGTGAGTCCCAGAACATAGTAACTTTTAAACATGGGTATTGAACAATTACTGATTTACAACATCATTTCTAAATTAGGTCCAAAACAGTGTTTTTATTCCAGTGAACCAACAAATTAAAAGTCCCAGGATCACTTTGAATTCACTGATACAGCAATGATAGAACTATTTTCTATTCACTCTGAAACAATGTTGACATATGCCTTTCTTTCATATTCAAGTCATTTCTTCACACAAAAAAGAGTTGTCAGAAAGTTGCAATAAAGGTCATTTCCGCCGGTAGGACATCTTTCTTGGTAGGATAAGAGCTACTTGTAATTGTTCTCCTGGGACTTTAACGAAAAATTGAACTGGCCAATGCAAATTAAGAAAACAGAAAATATACTAATTACTGTATGTTTATAACGTCATTCGGACATTTGATACGTAGCAAGCTACTATATAACAACCCACAACTTTTGAAATATTGAGTAACGTGTTCTTATTTTGATAGTCCACCAAATATACGAGTATATTCTTATATATTCGTATATTCTTGATCCGCCAAAATCGTTAGTATTATAGTGAAGTAATGAGCGCCTTTTATATGCAATGTTCACTATGGTTACATGTTAAAATGTAGAAATCTTACACTATTTACAAAAATGTTTCACCAAATCTGATTGCGAAAATGATCACAAAATGTGGATTGAAATAAAACAATTATTAGTACATGTACCATATTCATGTAACTTGTAACTACTTGGATATAGGACAATTTTCGTCAGTTTAAATTTAGGTGTATTTTTAATTTGTTTTCTGCTTTTGTCTTTCCACGCAAAGCATGTTTCAGGTCAGACTGATGGAGAGTAGATAGATGTATGATAGAGGTGCAGTCCGTATTAGTCTTGTCGCAGCTTCTGTGTCAAAGCTACATGTACCTAAGGGTAAACAATTTATCATACTGGTTCAATTTCAGATCGAAGGCTTTAAATAAGAAACATTCTTATAAAGCAAAATATTCGTCCTTACTAAAAAATGTATTATATTAAGAGAGAATGTCATAAAAGTTGTACTACCCTATTCCGATGTCTAAAACAAGTACTTGCAAACATATGTATTGATGCTTCAGTCTTCATTTCTAGCATTAAAATTGTTTTATTTCAAAAATGCTAAATAGTTAAGTATCATATTCTGCACTGCTGAAGTAACTGTCTACTTAAGTGCATGCACAATGAAACAAATTATTTTACTTTTTATAATTTTATGATAAAACATTGTACTTCGGATATCTCCTAATGTTTTCCCGAAGTAAGATAATTGATAAAATGAAATTCGACAGTTACAATGTATCTATTAAAATACGTTTCCTGTTCCACCGTCTATCAAATGTTGAGCTGTGGTCAACCAACAATCATACAAGATATTGATTAGACACTGAACGTTAAATGCAAACATATGTATACGATAGAATAAACGTCGAACACAAAAATGGTTTTAAAGCAGGATAGACGTTTAGACAAAACATTTCTTAAAATATGTGAGTCTCTCCTTGATATGTATTTACCCAATGATTCTAAACGCTATGGGTGTAAACGATCAGAATCAGCTGTAAAGCTAGGCGCGTCGTTCATCATTTTACTGCTAATTTTGTTATATGGTCCCTATATAAGTTAAGCATCCTCCATGATATTCATATACATGTACTTGCAATACATTTCACCAAATCGTGACAGAAAATAATTCCTTTTTATTCCATCATTCAATATAGATAATATAAATAACATTGTCTGCGCACCAGCATTCGCTATCTTAATTAGAAGATGTAACCAGAGGATACTCATCAGGCGATTCCAGAAATATTCACATCACAAGGTATTTTACCAGGCAGACACCACGCACTGCATTTGTCTTTTAATAAATTAACGTTTAATTTGACACTGATGAGCAACCAGACGGATGACGTAATAAGCAACATCATGTCAAACTTGTACCATAGTATTTTCTAAGGTCTTGAGGACATAGTTATACTGATGTTGTTGACTACAGAAACTTGCCATTCATTATTTACCACTAGAATAAATTGACTTATTAATAGAAGCAGAAAGCTTCATGTCTTGGGTCTTGTCTGGGGTCGGTTCGCTAAATAGTATTTACATGTATCTATGTAAGTATGATAATATTTCATATTCTGTGATAAATGTCACAATTTAATATCCCTACTCACAGTCAGCCTAGACCTGTACATCTGGACTTTCTATAATGTGCTATAATGTGTCCGTCACCAAGTGTTTGTACGGTGCCCGTGAAGTGAAATGTGATACAATTGTATTATTTCCAAATTACGAAAAACATTTCGTAAAAACGAAATAACATTTCGTAAAAACGAAATAACATTTCGAAAAAACGAAATTACATTTTGTAAAAACGAAGATTTCGTAATTTCGAAATGTTATTTTGTTTTTACGAAATGTATTTCATTATTACGAAATGTTATTTCGTTTTTACGAAATGTATTTCGTAATTACGAAATAAAAAAGAAGTATAAATATGGTTTTTAATAGTCTCTGATAAAAATGCAATCATTAAAACTGATTTAAACAGTCGTAATTATTATAAATTACAAAACAATGAGCCTATAAAGGCAATCTACAAATATATTAATGATATTTTTCGATTTTTATGTTTCCAAATATAAAAAATGATCTGATATGATATGTTTGTATAATTAATTTGATTTGATATGTGATTGTGAGTACTCAGTTACAAATGTACCTATCGATGAACTCCTTATATGTATATAGAGAGTCCTTATTATTCAATAATGATAAGGAATATATTTATCAACCAAAAATAATACTTTAATACCGTAGTTAGAATTATTATTACCTAAAAGTTTGTAATGGTCATGGTATAGGGTATGTCTCGAATATCATAAATGTGTGTGGAAACTAATATCAATGAAAACGTACGAAAATCAGGCACTCACCAGTGACTTTCGTTCGCCATTTTCCGTGACATATATCAAAACAAAGTCACGTGATTCCCCACAATTATGGTATAAGTTTAACATATTCAATTGCATAACACTAAAGACAAAATAACGAGATGATCGGCTAGTGTAATTAACTTATTTGAAGTTTTCAGCGACACTTTTCAATGGACAAAATGATGTCCTTTTAACCAATATATTCTCGGTGTGTTTTAGGTGACGATGATAATTCTGTATGATGCGAGTTTTAAAAAAAAGATGTGAACCCGTTATGTAGGAACTAAACACAAAACAATGTAAAGGGTGGTTAAAGTAGTTAGATGTTTCGATTATTTAACGGATTTATATTTGAACTTACTGTCATACGGTGTAAGACCGAGAAGTCCACGTAACTACATTAAAGTATGCTGGGATGGGTCAATGGTCAGGTAGCTGGATGGCTATTAACCTGAATGTATTATAAAGCATGAACTATTAAAGCCAACGGCCAAATAAAAATAAGTAAGTGGACTTTATGCCTTCGGAAATTTAAAACAATGTGATGATAAAATGATTACATTCTATAAATACATATGGAAAAGTATCTATTTATACATGTATGAATAATACTGCTCACTTGATTTCAAACAGCAGCCATAGTGGATATGCAGTAAATCATTTCATTTAAAGTCGTCAGACCCAATAGTGTCTTCTCCACATGTCAGATATACACTCCCATAGGCATGGTAATATTAGAAACTGTCCAAGTCCTTCCTTTTTCAACATACACTGATCATTGACACTCAGCAGCTGCAACTTAGCAAGTGATTCCATACGAAGACAATGACAGACATTTGCACTCGTACGTGTCTTACGAAACGTGTGCAGCTTGAGCTACTAAACGTCAGCAAACGTATTGAACTTTTTAAAGATTCAACAGAGATCATTGTCTGTAGAATGTTGTTTAAATCATGTATTTGTCTTCTAGAATGTAACGGTTAATAAGCCAGTAATGTGTTTCTAATCAGCTTAATTACTACCTACAGGATATTTGTAGGTGCTAATTCAATGATGCCCTTCAACACATAACATTCTGCTTCTTTTCTTTTGGTATTCTCCAGACGACGCGATAATGGCTATACCATGTCTGCTTGTTCAATTAGTGGATTTTACATCTGCATACAGAGAAAATCTTTAAATGTTGCCATCTGGGGATCAGTAAACAAACTCCCTGTTTCACTTGTCACTTATAATTTGTTAATGCATATCGTTATTCTAAATACCATGCCGTGGAGGATCGCATTTATGTCCATTTCATTTTGCCCCTATCTCTTTGTCGGTTTAATGTCTACGTATCTAAATAACATAAATGGATATTCTTTAAATCTTTTAATGTTTCAAACATTTCAAGGAGCAAAAATCAATCTTAACATATTTGTAACATGCTATCTCTTGGTACATGTAACATACAGTACTCTTGTTTTAACGTTGGAACTTTATTTACATGTACTTCATATACTAAGCATGCACATTTTATAAATAAAAGGCAAAGATCACATATGGCATTAATTCTTCATCCTGTGTTGTACCGATGAAAAATAAATAAATGGCTTTAGAGGTCTAT
>JAFMSR010000008.1:7037139-7262139 GCA_022818135.1 Saxidomus purpurata
ATTTATTTGATCGATTTGCTAAAATTATTTTAGCGATAATTCATTTTGTTTTCAGTAAATACCAACTTAAATGTGTCCCGTCATGTTACAGTTAATTATGTTATTTTTTCGTTAGGGGGAGGAACTCCACAGGACATAGTCTTTCGTTTCAATCCCTTTCAGTGTTTATATTGCTACACATGCATCAATGCTTACGAGTACATGAATATTGTCTTAGAAATGAAAGTAAGAACACTATATTGAATTGAAAAACGGCTTTATCAAAGTCATAATTATATAATCCAAAACAATAGGTGCTTACAGTGCTTAGAGTATACGCGACAGTAAACATTATAAATAAACTCTTCTAAATGGGGATTAAACAAAAGATTATAATACCAATATCAAGCTGTTTCATGCTATCCACGATAATATTCTAGCCAGTAACAGATTTTAATACAGACTCATCAAACACCACACAAGTATGAAATTAATACTGGCCTTTCAGCATGTATGCCTCTCCTGCCTTCTGTTTTTTTTCTTTCGTCTAAGGACAGGACTCAAACAAATACAGACGTTTTGTTTGTTTTTGTTATTGTTGCTTAAAATTATATATATATATATATTATATATATATATATATATATATATATATATATATATTTTTATTCTGCCTTATTCCCTACATTTATTTGATCGATTTGCTAAAATTATTTTAGCGATAATTCATTTTGTTTTCAGTAAATACCAACTTAAATGTGTCCCGTCATGTTACAGTTAATTATGTTATTTTTTCGTTAGGGAGAGGAACTCCACAAGACATAGTCTTTCGTTTCAATCCCTTTCAGTGTTTATATTGCTACACATGTATGTATGTTTGTATTCCACATATACTGAATAAATATGTTTAAACTAAACATAATAAATACATAATGGTATATTTCTTTCCAATATCTGGTTGACAATAATTCATCATAAAGTGGTAGTGGCTTTGAAACATGTAAATGCAAATTAAACCACCATTGCCAGACAAATATGAGTATTTGGTTGATTTAAACCCTAAACAACAGAGACATTTAGATATCTCTCTTCGTTTGTTTTCCTGAATTCTTTTTTGACAAGTCCCCGTAGTGTACTATTTAGCTGATCACAATCTTGCGTGTTCCTTATTAATGCTGCGAATTTAAATCCATTTCAAGGTTGAACCAACGAATCACAATAAATTCTAAATCTTTATTCGCAATCAAACGCAAAGTGTACGTCATAAAGTGTTACCGTTATATTTATTATACAATGTACTTCTAAAAGCAATTTCAGCCTAATATATGATGACAAGTTGATCATTTGCATTTCTTACTTACACTGTTGGGAGACCGTAAGATTGCCATTTACGTTCAAATGATGCTCTAATGACACTGCTTTATTTAATAATTAATTAACACTATTTTTATTTCTCTAGCACGTCCAGTGAACTTGATTAATGTTACGATACCATTTACACTGACCTTATTTATTGCTTTGTTGTTGTTGTTTACACAGTGACGTCATTTATTGAAAAAACTGTGACGTCATTTATCTATCTCATTACCAATATATTTCTTATTTGAACCGTTATTGTGTCCTCTGAAAATTCGAACCATTTCTGAAAATGAAATTCCTATTTTATGTACTTAAAAATTATTAAAGTTTTGTCTTTCTAATGAGACTGTAGTTTACGTTGATGAAAATCTGAACAACGTGTATACATCTTTCACGAATTAAAGTCACGTTGAAATAGCGTCTTTGCAGCGTTCGCGGGAGGAAACAGCAACGGCAAAATCTAGGTGCGTAGCACGCAAGTTTAATTTATTTTCGATGAAAATGGTTCCCTCATTTACTTCAAATGTTGTTTAAAATAAGTCGTGTAAGAAACGAAATAATAAGTACTCAAGTTTGATTTATTGTAGAATAGCCCTCGTTTATCGTTCTTATGCGCAAGAATATATCACGAAGGCCGAATTATGTGTATTAATATATAAGGAAGGCATTCGGTCTTCCTGATATATTCTTACGAATAAGAAATCCAAACTCGGGTTATTCTGCGATAAACCAAACGTGGATACATATGTTTTCTTAAATAATTTATTAACACTTCTTATTTCGGAACTGTTAATGTCAGCCTGAGAGATTTCAGATAGCTTGACGGATTGTATTGCTGTGATCGAAATAGGCCATGCAATTCAACTGATTCTTAATTTGCTCGTGTGAAAGAAATTCGTGCGAATAGTATTTTGAAGGCACTTCTTGTAAAGTAAAGCAGTTTGATTTATAAGTACACTGCACGTCACAGTCTACTGAGTATGACTATCATTATTTTATTATTATTATTCTATTTTATTTTACTTTTTATCTTTATTTCATTTTACTTATTTCCTTTTATCTGCTTCAATACCTGTCGATATAGGCATGCAATTCAATGTGATTGGTCAATACTCTTTTCAGTTTTAAATCTGAGATCATCGGGTCAAGCACTTGTCGGCAGCTAGAGAAACCTTTGCAAACATAGTACTATAGTTGTTTCGTAAAACATTTAAATAACAATAAAAAGTTCAATAAGTGAGCGACAGAGTCATTAATCCTGGTTGCACTGGTTGTATGTGATTGATCCGCCTACCGACAGTAATTTCACTTTCTTCGTTGATGAAAAAATAACATAATTAACTGTAACATGACGGGACACATTTAAGTTGGTATTTACTGAAAACAAAATGAATTATCGCTAAAATAATTTTAGCAAATCGATCAAATAAATGTAGGGAATAAGGCAGATAATATATATATATTATATAATTTTAAGCAAGAATAACAAAAACAAACAAAAGGTCTGTATTTGTTTGAGTCCTGTTCTAAGCACTGAGCCCCTATTGTTTTGGATTATATAATTTGACTTTGATAAAGCCCGTTTTTCAATTCATATAGTGTTCTTACTTTCATTTCTAAGACAATATTCATGTACTCGTAAGCATTGATGCATGTGTAGCAATATAAACACTGAAAGGGATTGAAACGAAAGACTATGTCCTGTGGAGTTCCTCCCCCTAACGAAAAAAGTACTTAATTCCATGAATCTATGGTAATCTATTGCTGAATTATACCAACAGTGCACTGTGTGATTAGATTGCTGTTTATTCCTATATATATCTTGTCTAATTCATTTTTGCTCAAAACAGACTTCGGGATAATTATCCATGATAAGGAATGGCGGTTGTATATTTAAGACTATTTCAAACATAACTGTATGGATTATAAATCGGCCTAGCGTTATTCGATATTCATGTAAAGCAGAATCATGCATGTTGTTAAGGCAACCTACAGAAATGCGATGGTCGGTTAGAGCACAGGTTTGGCATTAGCCTTGTATATTGTAACATATTTTATCTTCATTTATAAACTTCGTATAGTGCAATATTTTTGTTATTTCAATACTCACAAAGGTGCAAGATACTTTCGTCACAATATTACATAGCTTTACTTAGTCTACAAAATAAATTCTGAAGCCCTGTAATTGAACATCGGTCATTATTTTATCTGTGAGCTGGATATAGGATCTCATATTTTTTTTTTTAAAAATTTTTTTTTAAAAAACCCAAAAAAAAAAATAAAAAAAAAAAAAAAAAAACCCCCTTTAAAAAAAAAAAAAAAAAAAAAAAAAAAAAAAAAAAAAAAAAAAAAAAAAAAAAAAAAAAAAAAAAAAAAAAAAAAAAAAAAAAAAAAAATTTTTTTTTTTGATTATAGATAGATATGTACGGATTTAAAATTAAGATCCCTATAATTTCATTACAAACAATTTGTTCTGTATTGAGTTTCCTCAAATTGACATCGAAGCAAAAAATTGTATGAAAATACTGGATCAAATCCACCTGCAATTATACCTTAATCAGGTTTGATTGCTTAATATACATAATCCGATTGATTTACCATGCTCATAAACTTTTGGAGACGAACAGGGCCGTCTCGTTGTCTTGTTTCCGGTCACGCGACTAGAAAACTCACAACGGAATCTTCAATTTGGCTGAAATGTCTCTTTTATGACTAGTTTGGAAAACCCATCGGAGTTCGTGCCCTTGCACGCGATAATAATGCCATCTAGAAATAAGATCTAATTTCTCTGATTGGTCCTTTTAATGAGCACTATGTTGTCTGTCTTTAGAAAATGATACGTCATAAAGAGGTTAAGGGGCATAGTGTAATACATTTAAGTAAAACATGTTTAATTTTACTCGCACTTGTAAAGTAGTTTTTTCTGTGGGGAACTAGGTTTACTGAAATTCAACAAAAGACTTTGTTAGTTTAATTAAGTGTACAACTACACTGTTAAATATGGTGACATACTTCTGCCACCACATAACCACTTAATTATCATCTTATATAACTTGTTTGTCAATTAATTATCATGATAAACATCTGGTAAATGCGTTAATTTTTATGTTAACAGATGTCAACAACAAAAAAGTTTAAGTTACTGCCCACTCCTGCCAACAGATACCTACATAATGATATTTTAGATATCTATTAAGTGGTTAACGTGTTATGTACATCTAACTAGTTAGATAAGTCAGATAAGTATCGTGATAATTATGTGGTTAACTAGTAAGTCAGATTAGTATCGTGATAATAATGTGGTAAACGTGTTATACTTACCCGACTAACTAGTTAACCACATAATTAGCACGATACTTATCTGACTTACTAGTTACATATAAAATATCATTATGTAGGTATCTGTTGGCAGTAGTTGGCAGTTACATACACTTTTTTGTATTGGTCTAAGTATCTGTTATCATAAATATTAACGCGTTTATTAGATATTTATTATGCTAATTAAGCGACTAACTAGTTATATAACGTAATAATTAAGTGGTTATGAGGTGGCAGAAGTATGCCACCATAGTTAAGCATCGCTTCAAAGTTTTTAAATATATGTACATTTTGTGTATTATTTGTATATAAATATCTAGCTAACATCGTTTATATATTAAGCACAGCAGATTGGATAATCAATTTAGTTTTCAGATACACAATTATCTTGGGAGAAAGTATCAAATTATCAAGCATTTTGCCGTAAAGCGACAATGATCTAAAATCGGAACAAAATTGTAAATGAATTTTAGCAAGAGGAAAACAACGACACTATTATTTACCCAAGGAATCTGAATACATAGATAAATTAAATTTGACTTTTAACAGAGGTCAACTGCTAATTAACCATCTGCACATAACTTTTTTGTTATTGAGAAGACAGCACCATAACTAAGTGGATTCTTTTACTTTAACATGCTCCAGGCGACACCATAATTGAAAGGATTATCTGTAGATCCTAAGGAACATATTAAACTAAAACTATCACTGAAGGTGATGAATACCCCAATTTTACAACCCATTGACACAGTATTTAAAACTAGGTAATCTTTGATTTGCTTTTTAATTTGGACCGAACAACTGAGATTAAAGCCCACACATTTTTATCTGAGTCCCTGTGACCTTTGATCTTGGGCCAAAACAGCCAGTCTTGTTATCACTTCTTAATTTGTTGAATCTGGCCATGGGTTTAGAGCTTAGCGTAACAATATTTTACTATCCCGAGCCCCTTAACTGACTTATGAAAAGAAACATAAACAATGCGTGCAAATTTTATTTCATTCTGTCCAGGGTGGAGATTTCGTGTCCACAAGATTCCTTTTTAGACGACGACGGACGACGGAGCGACAAGCAGAATCCATTATACCCCCTCCACCACCCCCCCCCCCCCTTTGTGTTCGGGGTTATAAAGAACATCCCATAACAAGGCTTTTTTTATTTCAAACAATTTTGATTGTGTTAAGTGTTTGAAAGTATTCACTTTCTTATGACAGACAAAACCTTTAACCGCCAAAATCTCCAGGTTTGTTCCTACTTTACCTTCTATTAAATGCAAATGCCAAATTAAAAAATTCAAATTCTTATGTCAACAATTCAATTTATTTCTCTTGTTTTCCGCATTTACCCTAGTAATTGGATGATAACACCAATGTTAAATCACTAGATAAGGTACCAAATTTTTAAACATAAATATAAACGAAAACCTTTTTGTTAAAGGGGCACTCCTTACATCTATCCGATTATATTCTCGTAAACAAAGATTAGGTGTCTTAACGTAATTTAAAATAAATACAATTGCAAAGAAAATGCTCTTTACATTTGTACTACAAATAATCAAGATGGCTCGGTAATACACTGCACCACCCATCTCGAAACAACATTTACTATACGTTTATAGAGTTTAGGTACTATAAATACAGTTGTCAAATCATCTTTATGTAATTAGTACTCAAATTTATTTGTCTTCTTTTATTTCTGCATCTTTATCTTTCACCAGGACCTGTAAAATATTCCCTCCAGTTGTAATACATTGAAAATTTACATAGATTCTATGATTTGATTTTTGGTTCGAACAACGAGTTATTAAACCTAGTCTGTTACTTCTTAATTTGTTAGGCTTTAAACAATATGTTTAGCTAAGTTATGAAAAGAAAACAATATTTTATTTACATAGTATTTTCAGTGTTCCTTTAAGCAACTTTTATGTCTATTTTTGTAACATTAAATCTGAGAACTCCGCTCTCTTCTCTAGCTTGCATTTAATCAATAGCTTACACTCAACAATTAAACATGTTTTTCCAAAACTTCAACAGCTTTCACACAGGCTTTCTCCGATTGCATGTACTAAGAAATAATAGTGAGTCAAATTTGTTCCTGACGGGGAATGAAATTTGTTCAAGGTCAGGAACGTTTCGATGCACCCTTGTAATTACGTACACAAAGTCAGATTAATGTATTGTATAATGCAAGCACTGTATATACTAACCACAACACATCCACATAATTTCAAACTAAAACAAAATAAAAGCTGATATCTGCAGAACGTTTTGCTGAAAGGCAAATGTACCAATGTATTTGTGCGTGTCAATAACTTGTTCTAATATCAATTTCTTATGAGCAAACTCCCAAGTGACTCGTGTGTCGTTCCAACTGCCTATCCAGCACTATTCAAAAGGTAAAAAATGGGCAAGGAAAAAGTGTTTTGTTTCTTTATTGTTTTGTATGTTTTTAGATGTATTGGTTTGAGTGTGGGAGTCAAATATATGGATGCGATGTCTCATTTCCTGAGTTGTCAAAGTCGTTGGTCCGATTTGATTCTATTATTTAGAAGTAGCATCAATTTTCCCTTTTCATATAAAACGAGCCGAAATTTCTCAAAAACGTATTGAGTCCATTCTGAAAGTTCATTTTCGCATGTTCAGGATGTTAAATAATTTATAAATACATTCTTTTTTTCTGTTACACGTTCCCATTTTTCTAGCTTTTATTTTGACGATCTATCTTACATATAGTAACATTAGATATAAGAACAGATCATAGAAGGCCAGACAGTCATTCCTGTTCCAACATATAGAGCATCATTTATTTATCTTGTATGTTTCCGTTCTCAATTGATTAATGTTTGGAATTGTGTAAGTTTGTTATCAAGCAATAACGGGTATTTTTCCTGTACATTGTAAAGCTGTGTCCACTAACATCCCTACATCGGAATTGTCTTAGACGAAATGTTTACTTTCAATGCCGCCACGTATCTCCCCCATCGCAATAATTCCTCATATTAACTATAGAAATACCATAAAATTGACATTTCCCTTGACCTTCACACTACTCTTATGAAATACTAATCAACCTGTATTGTGGTAAATTTTACGTGTATCTACACAGACGGTTACAGAATCGGAATAATATTTTACGCATTGAAATATTGTGACGCTTTCCTTAAACATTTTTTTTTCTCAATATTGCTATGGTATAGCTGCCTACTAGTGTGTTACTCGAAAAAGAATGAAAATAAAACTTTCATCATTTTATGATATGGTACATTATATTTTCAGTTGGAGAGATCTTTTGCCACGAAATGCCATGTTACTTTGAATCTTTAGTTAACGTCATGCTTGGTATCTAATTGAATATGACTTGTTAAATGGTCGTGAATTCAGAATTTCAAAATTTGTTTTACATATTGTTCTAGCAACAGTATGCCTTAGCTGCTAAATTATAAATATGTTGAAACTCTGATCACGATTGGAGTTTTATTACACATTTTCTGTTTTGATTGCATTGTCTTCACATATAAACATCATGAAAACAAAAAAAAAAAAAAAAAAAAAAAAAAAAAACCCCCCCAAAAAAAACCCCCCCCCCCCAAAAAACCCCCCCCCCCCCAAAAAAAAAAAACACACCCCCCCCCCCCCCCCCCCCCCCCCCCCCCCCCCCCCCCCCCCCCCCCCCCAAACGAGAAAACAAATTAAAGGAACACAGTGGGGCCCCCCCCCCCCTTGGAACGGTCAGTGGCAAAAACACCACTGGGGAGCTTAAACCGGTTTATGGTGCGCACCCAACCTAATTACAGAATATAAAAGGTTTTGTGCAGACTAACTGAGCCTTATTTTCATTAGATTGAAGCTAAACAGTACTATCTTTAACTTGATGTTATGAAAATGATTTCTCTATCAATGTTTGTGACGAGATCAAAGCAATATGAGGTGGTAGTGATTAGATAAATTGTGCAAAAATAAAGAAACAATTCAAAATGAAATTGTTTTATCAACTTTTTACAAACAGCGAAGTATGTCACCTTGGATGATGTTTTTTTCACCTGGTACATCAAAAGGGCTTCAGCAGCACCATTGACGTCATTATACAAATGTATCTGTCAAAATGCTTCCCAAATGCACTTCGGATTTGAGTTTTGAAGAGGAAAAATGCAGAAGGTAAGTACGGGGGAGTTCAAAGCGACCAGTGGCAACCCTGTAATTTGTTAATTGTGCGCAGGCCATACCTGCAGACAAACAGATACTGGCTCTGAGTTTTTTCCCCCTCATCCTTATGCTTGTACAGCTAAATGATCGTTTGATCTTTCCGAGGATAACCCCCCACAAAAAAACATTCCCCCCCCAACCCCCCCCCCCGAACCTTTTCAGTGGTGGTATCTCCGCTTCTTGTGTTGAACTTTTGACTCTAGATGTAGCAATGTTCCTGTATCACAATTTCATACAAATTTCTTGATTTCGCTAAAAGCGTGTCAATATCTCTCTTAAAATGTTGATCCTTGTCACGATTTAGTATTGTGTTAACATTTTCAGAACAACCCTTTCCTAAAGTTTGTCCATGTGAAGGACATCAGATAAAATTAATCGGACGGACCAAAACCTATTGTTTGCAATTAAAGAGGCCCCCCCATAGACTTCGTAATAAATCGCATACCTTATTGTACAATAACAACTTGCAATTATTGAAGTTTACGGTACTGCAGCATATTTTAAACCGCTGATTTTTCGATAATGACTGTAATACATAGCTGAAACGTTTAGGTTAAGTTCTGGTTCTTCCAAAAGAATCTATCTTTATGTTTTGGAGGTTATTTAGCTCGACATCAGTTATAGGGTATGTCCAACGCAATATGGTGAATGGTCGTTACCATACGGTGTGCAATTGCCGTATTCAATGCTGGTTCTTCCACACTTGAATCAGTAGTCCAGTTCTTCACAGCTGTATACGAAGGACAATCACCACCAAGTGTATCTTTATGCATTCATTAATTTTCTTGAGTGGCATTACTTGTATGTACAAATACTCTGCTTCTGCTCTCTTCTCTACCTTCTCTATTCATCAACAGCTTACAACTATAATTTAACATGTTATTCCAAATCCATTCTTAACTAGTAACTATTTCGTATACGTGCACACATATGGTTACATAAACGGAATAATATTTACGCAAAGAAACATTGCTTTGCTTTCCTAAAATGATTAGTTTTCTCAATATTGAGATAGTGTAGTTGAAAACCTGCATGTTGCTTCAACAAGAATTAAAATGGACTTTTTTATCATTTTATAATATGATGCGTTATATCATCAATTGGAAAGATCTTTTGCAACAGAAATGCTATGTTACTATGACTTTTTAGTTAACTTGAGGTTTGCTAAAATATTATTGCTTAATGGTCGCGAATTCAAAATCTGTTTTACAAATCGTTCTAGTATAGAATAGCTGCTAAATTACAAGTATGTTGAACGTATGGTCACTTGTTACTCCTGTCAATAAAATACAAAGAAAATTCCAACACGAGTTTTATTTCAAATTTTTGCTTATTGGTGCAGTGTTCGTTACGGCTAATGCCTTTTCTCTAATAATACATTGTTAGCCGAGTCTTTTGTAATGGAAAGTGATGTACCTACACAGTCTGTATACGTCGTCCATAATAACTAAACCACCGATTTCAGTATAATATCTGAAGTTGAATTGATCACTTGCACTTCATTACTGACATTGTTCGGAGACACAGGACCAGATTGTGCTATATTTAATAATTAATTAATATTATTAATAATTAATTAATTTTAACACTTCCTATTTCGGAAATGTTAATGTCAGTCTGAGATATTTCAGTTAAGGCATTGACCGATTGTTTTGCTGTGATCAAAACAGGAGATTCTGAATTTGCTCGTATGAAAGATATTCGTAAGAACCGTACTTTGAAGGCAATTATTGTAGAGTAACAGTTTGATTTGTAAGTCAATGTAAGTCAAAGTTAACACATTATCACGATTATCGTTCTCTTTCATTTTACTATCTACTTAAGTACCCGCCGATATAGGCATGCAACACTATTTGATTGGCCGACGATCTTCCAAGTCTTTACTCTGGAATCATTGGGCCAAGTACTTGTAGACACCTTGAGAAACATTTGCAAACAAAGCATCATGACAGTTGTTTTGTAGAATATGTCTCCTACGATCATAGAAATTTAAACATATGAGTATCAGCGTCAGTATTGAAATTTCCTAGATGGACTCTTTGTATGTGACTGATCCGTCTACAGCCAGTTATTTCAATTTCTTAAGTGCTGAATTTATAGTAATCTATTGCTGAATTCATAACCATGGACAATGCTACTCAATTGCTGATATTTCCGATATTTTGTTTAATGCGCTGTTGCTCAAAACTGACTTCAGGATAATTATCCATAACGAGCAGTTGCTGTCAGTTTTATATTTACAACGGTAGTACCTACTGATGTTAAGCATGATTTTATGGGTTATAAAACGTCCTAGGCAATGTTTGGTATACTTTGCATGATGTTAAGACCACCTATATAATTGAGTTGGTCGGTTGGAGCAAAAGTTTGATATGAGCCTCGGGTATTTTAGCATTGTCTTCAGCTTCATTCATAATTTTTATAGTACTGTGTTTGTTAGTTCAATATTCACAAAGGTGAAAGATACTATCGTCATAATTTTATATATTTTCAATATGGAACAATGGTTGTTATTTCATCTGAGCTAAATATATGGTATCTTATGGGTTTTGTTTTCTGAATAAGTTAGATATGTTTTTATACTCGGTAACATAATATTACAAATGATAATAAATGTTCTGGAAGTTACTCTTCAATTCAAAATTTTTCTTAAATAACTATAATATCACGCAAGTGCGTATATACATGTGACGAAGGTGTTTTTGTCGGAACTTGGATATATGTACGGATTTCCAAGAATATTTGTATTTTCCAAATTGCAATCAAAGCACAAAGTTATGCCAAAATACTGGATCAAATTAAAATACCTGCAATTATACCTTAATCAATTTCGATGGCAACATAAGTATTGACCGATTGATTTACCATGCTCAGAAACTTTTGGAGACGAACAGGGCCGTCTCATTGTCCGATCACGCGACTAGAAAACTCACAACGGAATCTTCAATTTGGCTGAATTGTCTCTTTTTATGACCATGGGATTTCGTGCCCTTGCACGCGATAATAATGTCATCTATATATAAGATCTAATTTCTCTGCTTTTATCTTTTTACAGTACACTATTTTTTCTGTCTTTAGTAATGTAACAGAGGTTATTGGGGGAGGTGTAATACATTTAAGTGAAAAAATCTTAAATTTACTCGCACGTCTAAAGTAGAGTTTTTTCTGTGTTCGAGGTGTACTGTTGCCTTTAATCCATCGATCATATTACTGACTGGATTTTTTAGTTTAACCACACTCCAGTCGGCACTAAAACAGAATCTGTAGATTGTAAGGAATGTACTAATGAAGTATCGTGTCACATATTTTTAATCTATTTGATACAGTTATGACCCTAATAAAGTAGCATGTACCTACATTTTAAAGAATTACAAGTAAACAGTCAAATTTAAAACTTATTAGATATAACTATAATACATGTATTTACATTAGATTCAACTTAGACAAAAATTTCTAAAACCCCTTATGTTTAACTGACAGTTTATATTTTATAGTATACATGACCGGCGTCGCGCGAAAATGGGCCTTCGGACATTTGTTACATTATTCGAGAATAATTCATTACTAACAATATAAAATTTACATTTTTGTCACCCTGTTTAAATGCAAAATCAATGTTAAAAACTGATAGCCACTATATTTTTCTGCACATAAACATACTATTTGCTTTAAAATCCTTCAAGACCATTGCTATGGCAACAGTGATTCAAAATGATTTTTTGTTCTTATTTTGGCGCTACCCTATAAAAACACATCATGGAAAGGGGACACAAAATATTTCACCATATATGCATTGTAATATATATCGAAATAGTATATGATTCTGCAACCAAAAATAAATGATACTGATAGAAAATGAGTATCGCATTAATGTACTGCCCATGTAAATTGAAGTGAGTTTTGACGTCAAATTGTGGTATGTGAAGTCATTTTTAGAGTGAACAATGACGCCTTAGGTTAACTTTTTCAGAATGTTGTAATTTTGTATCTACTGTACCTAGTTATATATATTTTTACCTGCTCTTGTTTGCAGACAGTTTGCTTACGTCATTTCCATGTCTAAAATCGTACCACTGCAAAAACAACAACCAAACGCTTGTCAGGGCAATTTTGCTTCTTAAAATAATTGTTAAAGTAATCATTGCTATTGTGTTTCTGTGTGGTCATTGAATGAAATAAGTTTTAGAAAATATAAATCTAGTTGTAAACTTTCTTTTTAATACAGGAATTTTGTACGAACGTAGACACTCTGTTTTGTAATAGTCAAATGAAGCGTGCCCATATAATTACAGTTGTCAATCATTGTTATTCTGTCATTGCTTAAATGTACCGTTCTTTCAAACTATAACTTTCCCTGTTGAATAATTTCTCACAGTTTGGATTATGTATAGGTTAGTGTTTATTTTGAAGCATTTGCAAAAATAAATTGGTCAGACGCTACGCATGACGTTAGAGTGCAACGAATACCTGCGGTGCAATTGGACAAAAAACATCAAACACTAAGTATAGCTAATGTTAGTTGTGACATTGATACATTTACGAAAATTTATTGTAGTAAACATTTACCTACTTAGTATTTAAAATTATGTTCTGTAAATTAGCATCATTTCCTTATTAACCTTCCCATTATATAATTATTGATTTACCTAAGTTAAAGCGCAGTGGCTGCGATTGGGCACAATGTAATTTCAAACACTTATTGTACATAAATTCGATAACTATGTTTTATGCGAACAACGAACAATTAAGTCCAAACTGTTGGGTCTGATTGTTGATGTGTTACATTCCCTATTAAGGTTAGTGCTTGGTTACAAAATATTAACCTAAGTGAAAACAATATAAACGACTTGGTTGTACACTTAACACGATTTTAACTCTTTCCGTGTTCTGGTGTAGTGGTATTTTATGCAAACAAATAAGTTTCTTTAAGATCAAGAATGTACCTCTGGTAAGGAGGGGGAATTTATTTTCTTGAACCCTGACTGGTATACGTCTTCTCTCAAGAACATGCTACGCTTGGTAGACATGTCAGATGTTTTGTTCGTTCAATGTTGAAACGTTTAAGGAATTGTCCTGGAAACATATAATAGTTCGATAATCTGGTACTAAAACTTAAAAGAAGACAGGGTTTGTGCAAAAGATTCTTTGATAGAAATTTCGCTGATGATAGTTTGACCTTTCTTAATATTATCCACCATGGAATAACTAAGGTCCTCGTCTTGAACCTTTTCATTAGTGGTGAACGTTGATATATGTATCCACTGCTTGTGTAGAACCTTTGACTCTGGATCCAAGTGGTGCACAGGTGGTTCATACAGGGTCACAATTCTCCTGATAAAAAGTTCTGGGATTCGCAGATTGCGTGTAAAAAGCTCTATTGAAATGTTCATCCTTCCCAAATGTTGGTTTTGTTTTAACATTTTCCACATCCCACTTCCCTAAAATGTGTCCATGTGAAGGACAACAGACAAAAATAATTGGACGCACCAAAACGTATTCCGTATATTTAAGCAATATAGTAAATGGTATTTATTTTATTATTCTTAACCATGCGGTATACACATACGTTTCGATAGTGGCATCTTTAGGACGACCTGACCTGATCATCTTCAGTGCTGGTTCGTCTGCGCTTGCAATCAGTAGTCCAGTTCTTCTAAGGTATCGTCATCAAGTTTATTTTTATGTATTCATGAATTTCCTTGAGTGGCATAACTTCTCTAACTTATCCATTTCATCAACAACTCATCAATAATTGAACATTTTAGTCAGAAACCTTTTGCACTGATTTCAGTAGTGATAATGGATAAAAAGCACCCGAGTTCATGCTTGCGGCAATAAAAAATATGCTAGACTTCTCTACCCTAGTAATTATGTACACAAAGCAAGGCAAATGTATTTTATAATGCAAGCAATGCATAGACTAATCATAAAACATCCACATAGCCTCAAACTAAAACAAATTAAAACAGATATCTGCAGACCGTTTTGCTGTAAGGTAAATGTACCAAGACAAATTCCAAATTTGTGCGTGACAATAATCTGTTCTTACATCAATTTCTTATGAGTAAACTCCCAACTGACTCGTGTTTCGTTCGAACAGCCTATCCAGCACTAATCAAAAGGTTAAAAATGGACGAGGAACACGTGTTGTGTTTCTTTATTGTTTTGTACGTTTTTTGGTATAGTGGTTTCTGAGTGTGGGGGTCGAAATAACGGATGTGATGTCTCATTTTCTCAGCTGTCAAAATTAGTATTTTGTCAATAAAACATTTTCATATACAACGTGCCGAAATTTGTAGGAAAAACGGATTGAGCTCATTTTGAATGGTCTGTTTGGTATGCAAGTGTTTTCCAAGTGCATTTCTTTCGTGTCCGAACTGTAATTTTGTCATGAAAATAGATTTTGGTATAAAATTGCACAAGTGTTCACCACATATTGACAATGTGACGCGTGCAACACTCACGTCCAATCTTCAATTTCAAGGTCACACCTAGAGTTTAAAGGTCATGGGGCACACATTATCAGTACATGGAGACAACATGTCGTGTGCAAGATCCCGGACCCTTTTCAAAGGTTAAATCACACTTAGAGTTTAAAGTTAACGAACCTTGTATATATGCACACATTCATGCTGTCAGACACCATGTCGGTGGCATTTGTCACTTGTGATGGACAGCTCTTGTTGTGGTTATACTCCCGTTCTCCACGCATTTATTTTTAAGCTCTGTCCTAAATGTAGTAATATTAAGGACGGCTCATAGGCGACTCGATTCACCTGACAAAATTATTTTCGTAAATGCATCAAATTGAACACTAACCTATACATGACAATTTCATTAACTTTTACACTTTCAAATTAAACGAAATGTTTTTGTTTAAAAATAGTCTATTGAACTTTTTTTGCGTGTTGTTTCGTCTCCTTGGGATGGAAATTCTGATTCTTTTTTCTAATACACGTTCCCGTTTTTCAAGCTCTTATTTTGAAGGTATATTTTGAATGTAGTTACATAAACATAAGAACGAATCATAGACGAACATTCTTGTTTTATTCTATCCACCACGTTTGGTAATATCTACTTTACGTTGTCTATTTTCATCATATGAATGATTCGAAACGTGTAGGTTTGTTATCAAGCAATAATGCGTATGCTTAGATATACATGTATATTAACGTCTGTTAAAAGTACAAATTGTACAACTGTTTACGCCAGATTTCCTACGTCGGAAGTATCTTGGACCAACTGTTCACTTTTAACCCCGTCCCACTTCGCTCTCACCCCAATACTTCCCCATATATAAAGAGATACCAAAAAATTGACCTTTCCCGTGACCTACAAAATACCCTTGTGAAAAACCTATTTACAACAAGTAAATCATACCTAAAAAGAAAAGAAAACATTTATTCTGGCAAAATGTATTAAAATTCAACTCATCAAAGGCTTTCCAAAACATAAACTGGAGATTTCATTCAAACATAACGGGCAATTACACTAAAACACACAACCTATTGCCCGCGTTCCTATATACATGTAACTATGCTACGTGTAAGAGACATATTTGACCTTTATATTTCGCATCCTTGTGAAGGAATAACCTTTAAACAGCACACAAATGTCTCGTTAGCCAACTCATCAATCTTAAGAGCATTAATTAAATATTAAACATTACAATCTGTATTCTGAGCAGAAAGGCAACTTATTAGTTCCTTTGTTTAATGTTTTATGCTGGAATCGCAGACAGTCTAAATTATGTTGTCTTATTAATTATATCTTGCTCTCATGTTAAAACATTATGCCTGTGCAAATGTTTCATTGCAATAATATCTTTTTTTAATTAGATGTTTTCAGTGAGTTATCTCCCGCTAATACTCTCTGAAGGTAAGTCGGGCCTCTCATTTGGATTCGCCAATACTCTCTGAAGGTAAGTCGGACCTCTCATTTGGATTCGCCAATACCCTCTTTAGGTAAGTCGGGCCTCTCATTTGGATTCGCCAATACTCTCTGAAGGAAGGTCGGGCCTCTCATTTGGATTCGCCAATACTCTCTGAATGTAAGTCGGGCCTCTAATTTGGATTACACTGTTTTTATTCCCATTTTGCTTCTACTGAGTTTTTAATAATTCGCACCTCAGTGACAAAGTATTGTCGGTTTGGCATTTCAAATGACAGAGAAATGAAAAGTTTCACAGCCCATAGCTGGCATATTTCTATAACAAACAACGATAAAGTCAAAATATTTCAACTGTTATAAGAGCAAGACTTGAAGTTGAACTTTTGGTCTGTCCTGTTCTTTATATTACAAGGGAGACAATTAGTTATATACCGATATATCTCAAGTGTAAGGATAAAGTGCGATCTATCACCAATCTATTACGTAATTGAAATCTAAGATAAGGTGTTTCTATTTGATTTCGGAAACGGCAATCCTGCGGCTGGGAAAAATATATCCACCTGAACAAAGCATTTATCTTGTGTTTGGTTTGGATTTAAAGGGTAACCTTCCTTTGATAGTTGTTTCTGGCCACATTGTCTTTTTTGTTCTTCAAGTTTTACATTATACTTCAAATGATAGAAAACTTTTTACAGTAACTGACGTATTTTATCATGAGAATCCACTTTCCTTTGAAAACTCACATAAGAGCAAATTTGCATGATATAGCGCTATTTAGCTACATTTTATTTCATTACACTGATAGAATAGCATAGGATTGGTATAATGTACTCGTAACAACTTGATTAAGAACATGCTGCTATTTTTTCAAACAAAGCTTTCTTTTTCAAGCAAATTAGCCCTTGATTTGTTACAAGGAATTTCGAAAGGGTTATGTTAGTCAGTCATGAACACTTATCTTTCTTGCTGAAAGATAGACATCTATAAAAGGTATTAATCTGCCGTTGAACAGATATTTATATGGAATTTCTTAAATTTAAGATACTCTAGTACGCAGTGCCCTTTTTAATTGTGTATTGCCTGTGATTTTATTTTAATGCATTTGCATGTAATTGTTCCTTAGAACTTTTCCCCCCATTTATTTTGGTTAACAATTATACTTTACATTTATAACCCACTCACTGAAAATATTCAAAGACAAAACATTAATTCTCTCTGAACGGGATTCGCTATTTTCGGATCGCAAAGGACAACGCTTAGGATATATTTAATGTTATTAAATTTGATATGTATAAAAAATCAACATGTATTGGTATATATTTCATATTTATACACCGGCAATTACAGAATAGGAATTATGATATATATGGATTGAAGCATTGATTTAGTTTCCTTTCTCAACATGCTGTAGATGCATACATGTACTAGAATGTTGTGGATTTAAATGAAACTTTTTTATCATTTTATAATATGGTATTTTCAGTTGGACAGATCTTTGGAAATAGAAATGAAGTTAGTCTAAAGCTGCAGTGACTTTATATTGTACATATTCGGGTGATAAGACCACGACAGACATTGTGTTGATGTAATTTTGCTCACTTTTTAGGATATTGTTAGATACATGTTTTGATAATTCCATTTAAGATTTGTGATGTTACTCATAAGCCAAATAAACTTGTAATTTAATTTTAAAGTGACATTATGCGCATCTTAATGCACATAGTGTAATTTTTGTGACAGTTTTATAAAAGCAAGTTTCGGTTGCTGAGCATTTAAACGTGTTAAACTAATGATCATGCCGCATTAGTATTTGAAATTGGTGCTTTAGAAATAAAAAAAAATGGACTGATGAAATATAATCCCTTTCTTGGCAGTGATCTCACTTGTGTCATTAGTGTTGTTGCCGGTAGAGATTTCGGCAGTGGAGGGGAAGCAACTCCTGCATGCAGTTGTTTATTTCTTAAATTGACTCTCCCAGTCAAAATAAGAAAATGAATATTTGGAAAGTTATTATTTCGTACTAGTAGCAGGAAGAGTTTGTTGTATAGGGTTAAAAGCTATTATTTCCTTTACCCTTTGTATACACACCTATTTCAGCTGGATTTTTACTTTAAAATAATGTGCATAATTCCACTTTAAAAGACCTATATTCTTATTTTCCTAGATATCAAGATACACCGTAAGTATTTTAAACACAGACTAAAAACGGGATTTCGCTGAATGACGGTTGGCTGTAAGCAGTTCATCCTGTAGCAAATATACATATCACTAGTAAAATATGCACTAAAGATGACTCGTTATTAATTCTCAGCCTTGGAACACACGTGATTCCGAGAATATATGTATCAGCCCCGGTGAATATTGTTTGTTCTTGCACTTGCTAATTAATTTCGTACGCACTTGAGAGTCCAACATATTATTAACGATGATTAAGCATGGAAAGCTATGCATTAATTATTCAGTGGCTATTTTCTGTTGGATTTTAGGCAAATAAAAATTGTTGATGATATTTGCTTGTTGACGATGTAAGTGTTTCGAAGGAAAAAAGAGTTCAAATCTAATTGCTTTATAGTTTCTCCAAGACAAGTGCAAAATCATTACCATCAAGATGAATGTCTTACTACGGACAGAGATTTAATGCAGTCGTACTTAATCGGTCATGTTCGTATTCAACCGTAAGAATAACAATTTATGGATAGAATCGAATCGATGTAACTATTTTTGTAATATCCTTCAAAATAAGCAAGTGCTTGGTCAATTTTTAGGTGGTATACTTGACATTGGTATATGGGTTTAAGTGTACGTTGGTGCCTGCATGGCTGAACGTAGGAGTTTGTGTCTGGTGATTTCCAAAGATGCAGCCCCAGCTTGTTTTCTTCAACAACCTATACATTTTTGTACCTGTATAAAACTTGACATTTGATAAGCAAAAGGAAATAAAAGGAGGTGCCACTTGGGTATTTATTCTTTCTGAAGACAATCGTGAATTTGTGACTGGATTAAGATGATATCACCACAAGGATAAGAAAGAACATTTACGCATAGTGAATCCCGTGGTATATTGGATAAAGAAGCACGTGCAAATGGATGGCCTTTTATTTAGCCATTTAAACAATTTGTATCAAGAGATATCGGTTAATTAGTGATAGGAATAACATAGTCACTTACAAGACAAATTTTGATGCAAAGCATCAAAGGCGCTGTGCATGTTTTTGAAACATGATTTAAAGGAATCAGAGTCATTTTAGAATATCAGTAAACAACCTATCAACGGGAAAAACCAAATACATTATGTTATTTGTAACTGTTATCATAATAAGTAAAAAACCACATTTACTACAGTTTAACAAAAAAATAAACGAATCATAAAACAACCTTCCGTATAATGGTACGATGACGCCCATTAAACAAGGCTACAGCTCGTTGTCAGTAGACGCTTTTCGACGCAGACGAAACCCACGTGATTAATTTTGTCTTTACTATTGGTCAGTTGTTAGCGATGCTTTACATAACTTTCATTGAGACCCCATGTATCGCATAGTTAGGTGAACGGTCTTACTTATAATGCCTACATTTTACTTTAGTATGTAGTAATTAAAATGGGTTTTAATTAATTATTCACGTTGACAACATATGTATCTAAACTTCAAAAAGTTTAGAGTTAGCAAAACAACTATTGAGACGTTTTTTCTGAACTTTGATGAATCTGGCCGTAGGATCCGTAAACAAAGCAATAAAAAAACCGTAACCTTCAAGTTTGTGGAAAAGTTATTAAATATCCTCTGAATATGTCAAAAGTTTTGAATTAACGGTCGAAGACATATGCATCTGGTATAGTATTGTTTGTAATCAGTTAATACTATTTATTTATTCATTATAGGGAGTTTGTTCAAACATAATACATAGTTTTTAATTACAATAATAATGTTGGCTGCTCCCTATTCGATTATGCAACCCCATGGTACAAAATTAAAACCTATTCAATACTGGCACTGTGCTTCCGCACAGCGCCAATAATGTAAAAACATCACACAGCACAGAACAAACAAATTATACAAGACTCAAGGCTTAAAGTAGTATGTTGATTCCGAGATTACCCCCAATGGAACGGATCAGGCCCCATGCTTATAAAAGTTTCTTGAGCACAGTACGAAGTCATGCTCAAGTAATATGAAGTAAAGTCAAGTTAACAAAGTGGGGTTTAGTAAAATGATACATAAGCTCAAGAACACAACTTTTGATTATTGTCATGCAACCCGATATTGAAAAAAGGTCGAGTTTTACTTCATAGTAAGAGACTTTAACTCTTCCTTCGACTCAACATATGAGAAATTATTTTTAAAAAAGATAAATATTTCCTCTGTAAGCGTATCTGCAGTCTGACATTTTCCCGTATTTGGTAGGTAAAACACGTGCTCTTAACATTGTTATATCATGGAAGTAAAATTACAAAGTTCCCATACAAAGAGCGACAAATCTTCAATCAAAGTCAGCTACAGTCTAGCCCGATGATCTCCCTTTGCCCCATAAAGCCTATATTTTACTTTGTGTGTTGTTGGTACGAGAAGCCTAAATTGGTGAAAATCAGGCTATTTTGTCTATGGAACATGCGGACCTACACTATGTTTGCTGAAACTAAGTGGATGCATACGGGAAAAATTCTTTTGAAATATCGCTGGATGGTAGATCACAAATGAAACATGAAGAGAAAAATCTAGATATAAATTATAATCTAAAAATATTTGGTATTTGAGAATACTGACATATTTGATCGATGACAACAAAAACTGTCACGAAAATGGGGTGGTGTCATTCGGCTCCAAACTAATGGCATAAAGTATTGAATCACATGTATAAGTTTTGTTATTTTTATGTGGGACTAGGATGATTCTATAAAATAAAGTTCATTTCAGCAGTTGGTGAGATTTTGGGTAGTCGCACCGACAGAAACCCTTATAATGTAAGTCTATGGAAATGAATCTAGGCTACTCATACCTATTGTGCAGGAAATATTTCATTCAACTTGTTGCCGCGCGATATAAAGACTTATGTATTAAAACAAAACACACACTTTCTGTCAAAACCATAAGGCTAAGAACTTAGATAAATGGAGTGTGGCATTATTGTTTAGCGGCTCCCTATTAAGTTCGGATCGTACCCCTTGGGTTGGCATTGGTCCAATCCCGGGGTTCACTTATTTTGCATTGACTTTCGTAGGAAGAACTTTAAAACATCCTCATGTTCATAACCACATGGCACATAAATGAATCTCACCTGAGGCTAAGCTATAAGTACAAAAACATAGGAATAGGAATGTAACTATTGCCATGGGAATGTAACTATTGATGCATGATATGGTTAGACTTACGGAAACAACCGATAATTCATTTAAAAACTACACGTTAAAATATTAGAAAGCAAGACGCAATTGTGGCAGTGATTGTCTTCCATACAGCAACAACAAGTGCATGAAACAGGTCGTTCGAAAGATCATGAAATTGACTTAGTGGGTGGGTAAGACATTGTTAAATCTTTACTGGATTATTAAAGACAAATGAATTGTGGATAATTATGTCTTCCCAAAATTATTCTTAACACATTGCATAAAATTCGTTTGACAATCAGCATGGCTGTCGTGTCCGGCAGTTTTGCGAACCCCAATTTGTGGGTTTTATTCGTGACTAAGCTAAATCAATACAGCGAAGTCAAGTGGATGTTGCTATCATGGATTTCAGTAAAGTTTTTTATGTAGTTCACCATGGCAGACCTTTACTAAAACTAACCCATTATGGCATCAGGGGCTCTACACATTTCTGGATTAAAGCTTTCTTAAACAAAAGAACTCAGAGAGTAGTGATAAATGGTGCAACATTCAGTATGGCTCCTGTTATATCAGGTGTTCCTCAAGGTTCAGTTTTGGGACCGCTTGCACTTTTGCTTCTGCTTTTTATAAATGATTTGTCTTCTTCAGTTACATCCTTTTTGCAGATGATTGTGTGATTTACAGAATAATAAAAGCAGATGAAGATTCAAACCAGCTACAAAAAGACGTAGACAATTTATCATTATGGGAGCAGAAAAGGAAGATTTCTTTTAACATAAACAAATGCCATATTATGCATCTAACTAGGTCCAGAAAACCATTAAATACTGTGCACACTTTGCACAATCAGCCTCTATCAGTTGTTACATGTAGCCAGGCAACATCTCTTGATATGGAAGTATCATCTAATTTATCTTGGTCTCCACAAGTCATGTAAACAAACTTTCTAGTAAAGCTAGTCAGAGCTTAAAACGAAATACCCATTCATCAAAAAGTTCTACTATAATGTCCACCATTATTAGACCTACTCTAGAGTACTGCTCTTGTGTATGGGATCTTTATCACTAAAAGGACATAGAGAAATTAGAGAACATTCAAAGGCAGGCTGCAAGATTTGTAACAAATACATATAGTAAGGACAAATACCGGGTTCGATCCCTAGCTATCCTCCCATGTCGGTAGTATCCTTAGGAAAGACACAAATAATTCCGCATTGCCTCTCTCTCTCTCTCTCTCTCTCTCTCCTCTCCCCCCCCCCCTCTCTCTCTCTCTCTCTCTCTCTCTCTCTCTCGGAGGTTGATTCAATCTGGAATGAGTCTCGAGAGCGATTTATATAAGTTGTAAGAGCTTGTTTCGCAATCGAGAATAAATAAAGTAGTATAAACTAAACTAAGGACAAATCTTTTAAATGACTTGAATTGGATTTCTTAACAAACTAGAAGACAATATAGTAGGCTAACATTATTTCATAAAATGGTTTATAATCATGTTGATGTTGATCTTAAACTCTATCTCACACGTACCTTACAATAGACAGTCATGTCATAACCACCATATGACATTCCAGATACAATCCACTTTAGTAGATGATTACAAATATTCATTTCCTCTGGGACTGTTGTCCAATGGAATGCATTACCATCTCATGTAGACAGTGTTGAATCAATCTCCGGATTTGGGTCAGCACTGGCTGCATTGACGTACAAACCATAAATGAACATATTTGCTTTTATCCTGTTTTAACCGTACCGTAATATCTTCCTTTCTGCACAACAGATTATATATGTACATATTTGCATGATAGGGATTTTAAGATGTTAGATTTTGCACCTTTATTTCTCACACATTTCGGCCGAAATACTTAGTAAATAGTGAACTTTTTATTTGAAAATAAGTCCTAAATTTCTATTTGCTATTTTTAATTTGGAGTAAATGTGTTTATCAAACTTTAACTCCTCATCAAATATTACTCCCAAATCTTTTTTCTTATTGTACATCCTGAATTTTGAAGATTGAATCTAGATTATGTTTCATAAAGTACCCAGTATCAGCTTTTTTCCCTAGGGTCATATGTTTACACTTCTTGTCATTGAAATTCAGTTGCCATAAATAAATTTACATTTAATACTCCATTCCCAGGCTTTAAAGATACTGTATTGCAGAATATTTTCATCTTGTGGTGATTTTTTAATTTTATACAAGTCAGTATCATCTGCAAATAGTTTACCAAAACATTTTCAGGCAAGTCATTTATGAATATAAGGAAGAACACAGGTCCAAAACCACGCATGGCCATAAGGTTTCAGTTTTGAACGTTATATAGCCATTAACGTAGAAGAAGAAGCATGTTCCAAGCTCAGTCATTAATCATACATCATGCAGTTGTTCCTCTGACTTTTTAACAAATAGTCGGTTGTAAACCTGAGATATGTTGATTTATTTGTAACTACTGAAAGCAAAATAAAATTTAATGAATTCAGTTTACCTATAACGATTTTGATTTCTAACCGTACCCATGGACAATACTGATAACATACTTATAACTGATGCATCGTCTGTAATTGCGCTTATTCGGTCCAACAATCTCGGCAGAGGCTATAATGGGTAACGAAGTTGCCGAAGTTTAACTGTATCCAATGCGCTACAACTAAGGTACTCGGATATTGTTGTAATAAATGTCTGCAACTTTTCACCGGTGTTTGACAATGCACGACACTTTAGCTTCGTACCTTGAAATTTACAAGCTAAATCCTATTTCAGGATACACCATGCCTAAAGTCCTTTTTGATTTTCTTTCTTGTTGACACCGTGAAGTAGTATCTTAGTGTCTTTTACTACAGTTTCAACCGTCGTATGTCCTATGACTTTTTGGATATTCCTGTTCAAACCAATAATTGTCATGAACTTGAACCGGTGGTTGGGTCACTGAATGAACCTAAGGTACCATGATCCTAAAAATGAAATTCCTGTGTAATCTTTTGGCCCGTATTTTTATAGGTTTAAATCCTGTGGCCCTTTTTTGTGGGGAAACGCTTTTTTCAGTTATAGCCATTAACGGAGAAGGAAGAATCATGTTCCTGCAGCTTCACTCCCCATTAATCTCACAGCATGCAGTCTGTTCCTTTACGCTAACTCTAATTTTAACAAAATAGTCAGCTTGTAAACAATCCTAAATCGAGCTTATGTAATGAAGTTATTTTTTAACTCTGTGCCAGGACTCATTAAATATAAATTTATTGTATTGTATTGTATAACAATTTTGATTCTCTAACAGTAACTGGAAAAACTGTCGTACAGTTTAACTGTTTGTTTGATTGTTTGTAATTGTGCTTATTAGGTCTACCAACCTCTACAGAGGCTCTAATCGGTACGAACCGTCACAGTTAACTGTATGCCAGGAGCGCTACAACTAAAATACCAGATATGACGGAACAGAAATCTAACGTTTTCACCGGTATTGCGCCATGCATGCGACAGGTGGCGGCCATATTCGCAATCCTTACCGGCTAAATTATTTCAGGAATTATCAAGCAACAAGGTCCTTTTTATTTTCTTTAATATGTTGAAACAGTAAAGTAGTATCTTGTTAATTAATTTTACATACAGTTTCAGGTGTATGTCCTTTACTTTGTTTGATATTCCTCGTTCTTTAAACCATATGTCATGACATACTGGTGGGTGGGGTACTGAATGAACCTAAGGTACATGATTTCAAACTAATTTTGTGTAATCTTTTGGACTATTTACTTAAACAATATCTGGTATTTTTATCAGTGTTTTGGGAAGACTCTGTGGTCCTTTTTGTGGGGAAAGATACGGCTTTTTTCAGTTATGGGAAAAGGGAAGGCAGACAGTCTCAATCTCATGAAGTTTGGACTCCCCCATATGGTCACCGGCCCTGCAAATCTGCTTTTAACTCTAACTCATGTAAACATAACAAAATATCAAGCAAGTAAACAATGTTAAATCAAGTTCTGAAATAAAGTTATTTTTAAACAGTGTGCCAGGATTTATTGGATATTTATTTACTGGATAATAATTTTGTGAAACTTGTGGATTGAAAACTAAAAAATCTGAATTTACTGACGTTAACATTTCACACAATACATGATTTTATATAGTCTGTATGTTCTTTTATAACTTCGATGTTAAAGCTTTTAAGAAATGTGAATGCCTGAAGACTTAAAGGGACTGTTCCATGCCATAATTCAATTTTATGTTTACCATCAACATAAAATGAGGTCAATGCATTTCATCACCTGTTGTTTTGCAGTTATTAGACTCTTTGGATGAAGTTTTTATTAATTAAAAGAAATGCTTCATAGATATAACAGACTAGTGACTTTATTATCTTGATTGGATGATCACTAAACATCAGCCAATCTACTCCTGAGATCCTCAGCGTTTTGATTTGTAGATTTAACCAATTGTTTTAAAAAAGGGTTTTCTAAATTCACATATCTTGAATACTCAAATGCTAACTTGAAATCCAAATAGGTCGAACATCTACACTGATTTAGAAACATCCCCATAACTTTGTTTTGATTTGCAATACGCCCCTTTTGATCTAGCTATTGAATTTTATACTTGTACTTGTTAATTGAATTTTACAGATTAGTAAAAAGTATGTGATCAACATTATCTGAGAAACAATGCCTAACTCTGTTTTGTTTTGAAAGTTTATGTAAGATATGGATAAGCTGAGCCAGGATTGCTATAGTGACCAATGTTTTTGACATTTGACATTATGCCCCTTTAAACAATTTTGACAGGAAACATGGAAATATCGAACTGGCTTCCTTTTGAGAATGAGTAAGTTATGAGATGCAGCAGGCTTATTTTAATTCGAAATGCAAGTTGGTAAAAGTTACAAACATGTAAATTCACAAGCCTTTTGTACTTTGAAATGTACATCCCCCCACCTGTGCTTACAAAGGTTGAATGAATTGTACACTTACCTATCCAGTTATTATAGCTATCTATAATTGTCAGCATACAAGGATACAATACTCCAGTATTTAAAAGTATTTATGCAGTATTTTTAAATCTGCTTTTTAGATAAATGAATATGTAGCTCTTATAAGTCATACAGGCAAATTGTTGTTTATTTGTAATTTGCTGAGATACTAACTATGTTTAGCTTTAAAGGACTTAGTTTTCATTTATTTTCAGGAAAGTTGTGCATTGAAGTATCTCCAACTGACAAAATAGCCTTTATATCTGAAGATCTGTGCATTGGATGTGGTATATGCGCAAAGGTATGTGATAAGAGTTTGTGTTTTCTTTTCCATCAAGAGTTCAAATGTCAAAGCATGTGTGTATCCTTGTTAATCCACATCAGGGATAATTTGCATCTTCCCGTCTGAAGGTTTCTTAAGTGTTGCAAGTTCTTTACTGTATTGAAGCTGAACTCCTTCTTTCCAGCAATAAGACCACATTTAGCCCATTCTGAATTTTGGAACTGCCTTGTTTTTAATAAACAATAAACTAGGAAATTTTCAGTGACAGACCGTTATTATGAATATGAGGTCAGAATCTTGGATGGAAGAATAAAATTGCTTTAATGTGATTAATGAAACACTCAATTGTTTTAATTTATGTAATTTTGTCCCCTCTTTTTCTTCAGAAATGTCCATTTGAAGCCATTAGTATCATAAATTTACCAAGTAACCTGGCAAAAGATACTACACATAGATACAGTGCAAACAGTTTCAAACTCCACAGGCAAGTACTTTAAATCCTCTCTTTCTACATGGTTCAGATGTGGTTTTATCTGCAATTGGCAGTGCGAATCTACTGGAAAGTGTGAAAGTCGCTAAGTGATATGCATCTATATAGAAAAGTATACATGATTTCAAGAACCTGTCAGAGTGTATTCAAATGAATGATTAATCCTTCCATCAGAATCAGCTTTGAAAAAGAAACCAATGTTCATGATCTAGACTATCCTTTCCATTTGGCAGTCTCGTTCCTGCAAAAGAGATATGACTGAGATAAAGTACTCAGTAACATTGTACATATTTTGTCTTAATTTCACAATCTTTGACTTAACAGGCTGCCGACTCCACGACCAGGGGAGGTTCTCGGTTTGGTTGGGACGAACGGTATTGGAAAGTCTACAGCGCTGAAAATTTTAGCAGGGAAGCAGAAACCGAATCTTGGACGCTATGCTGTAAGGAAAAATCTTTCTTGGCTAGATTATATGACATTGGTTAATTTGTCTTGATAAGGTACACTATATCTAAGAGGGGTTTTATGACCCACCTCCATTGTAGTGTGGGTTGAGGTGACCGACTTTTCATTGAACTTCTCCATAGTCCAGGATGTTAGGGTTAAATGAATTTAAAATTATGGACATCCTTTGATTTTTTTGCATTTCTTTGCTACTTGTTTATCGTTGATTTATGGTTATTTAGTGTGAATATCAGATGGAAATTTCATTGTTGTGAAACGGTGATTTTAATTTCAGGATCCCCCAGACTGGACAGAGATTTTAACTTATTTCCGAGGGTCAGAATTACAGAACTTTTTCACAAAAATCTTGGAAGATGACCTGAAGGCTATCATCAAGCCACAGTATGTGGACCAGATTCCAAAAGCTGTCAAGGTACAGGCAATTTTTTTTTTGCAGATTGTATTGTAAATAAATTGTATTGTTGTAAAGTGAAAAAAATAGTTAAAAAGTTACATAGCAGTGGATAAGTTTCGACTATTATGTGCCTTTGCAAACAATGCTTTGTCTCGAGTTTCCCAATATGACAGTTTGTTGCTAAATATATCCTTTATAATAAATGTAATGCGTTGATCTTTTTAGGGGTCGGTACAGCAGTTGCTCGATAAGAAGGATGATTTAAAAATTCAAGTAGATGTATGCAAGCAGCTAGGTAATTCTTTATGGATTAATGTTTTTAATGGTTTTACAACTTGAGCAGTCTGTCGTGTTGTCATTTGTACAATATATTATTTCTGGTCACCTTCGGTTATTTTCGTCGCAGAATTTATTATCTGGATATATTATGCAGCTGTAGAGCTTTCTTCCAGATTTCATTCATAACCAATTCCAAATAGCAATTAACATCACAGTATGTCTAGACATACTACCAACCCAGGGTTTCTTTAAGCCGTTTAATCCAGCTATTACTGTTCATATAACACACAACGCATCTTTATTTTAGAGCATGACGCCAATTTAACTCTTTTATAGCCATTTTTGGCTAGCCCCTGGTCTTTTTAACTCACCTGAGCTGGCTCAGGGTGAGCTATTAGGATCGATGAATGTCCGTCGTCCGTCCACATTAGTTCGTTAACACTAGTGGTCACATTTTTGCCTCAATTGTCACGAAACTTGGTCAGGATGTTTGTCCCAGTAGTTCGAATATGGGTCATCTCAGATGAAAAACTAGGTCACATGACCCAAAAATAGAAAAATCCTGTTAAGGCTCTAGAGGCTACTGTTTCAGTCCAAATATCCTGGCAATTTGTCAGAAAGGTTGTTTGGTTGATTTCTAGCTCAAGTTTTAATATGGGTCACCTGGGGTCAAAAACTAGGTCACACAGCCAAAATATGGAAAAACCTTGTTAACACTCTAGATGTTACATTTTCAGCCCAAATATCCTGAAAATTTGTCAGAAAGGTTATTTCGATGATTTCTAGCTCAAGTTCGAATATGGGTCATCTTGGGTCAAAAACTAGGTCACAGAGCCCAAATGTGGAAAAACCTTGTTAACACTCTAGAGGTAACATTTTCAGCCCAAATATCCTGGAAATTTGTCAGAAAGGTTGTTTCGATGATTTCTAGCTAAAGTTTCAATACGGGTCATCTGGGGTCAAAAACTAGGTCACAGAGCCCAAATATGGAAAAGCCTTGTTAATACTCTAGAGGTAACATTTTCAGCCCAAATATCCTGGAAATTTGTCAGAAAGGTTGTTTCTATGATTTCTAGCTCAAGTTCGAATATGGGTCATCTTGGGTCAAAAACTAGGTCACAGAGCCCAAATATGGAAAAATATTGTTAACACTCTAGAGGTAACATTTTCAGCCCAAATATCCTGGAAATTTGTCAGAAAGGTTGTTTCGATGATTTCTAGCAACTTTGTTAAAAGCAGTTGTACTCGGGTGAGCGATAAAGGGCCATGATGGCCCTCTTGTTAAGGTTATCGTCTTAAATATATAAAAATAGAATTCCCTCTTGTCAACACAACTTAATAGTGAACAGTTAATACCAATTCCAGACTATATATTTGAGCATGCATCCTGTATTGGTCCCCGCTGGAGTCCAGATGTCCTGCCCCTGTCGCTGTGTAGGTTCAACTAGGTTGTGCAGGTTGTATGTGGCTAGACCTAGTTGTTGATAAGTTCATATGTTAAATTAGCATGAAATGTAAAATATGAATCCCTTACTTATAATGTCATTAATGCTGTATTTTACATCTTTGTTCAGATTTGCTGCATGTTCGGGACCGTAATGTGGAAGACCTGTCAGGAGGGGAGCTGCAGAGGTTTGCTTGTGCTATGGTTTGCATACAGAAAGCAGATATGTAAGTTTTCCTTCACTCTTCGTCCTCTGCATGCAGTCATGTTCATCTTCTGCTATAGAGACCATACAGCAATTTTCCAGCTATGATATATTGAATTTTAACCCGCTAGATTTCTAAAATGGACTTGTCCATCTTTCAATTTAGACCGTACCATTAGTTGTCAAAGGGGTGTTCACTGGAAATTTGCGGATTGAAAAAATAACGTTGATAATAATGGTTGTACAGCACAGACTAAGGCAACATCACTTGCCATCAGATTTTGACCAAATATCTTCTAAAAATAGAATGCCAGTGATTAAGAATACTTGATTGCATATTAAATTTTTCAGATTTATGTTTGATGAACCATCCAGTTACCTTGATGTGAAACAACGTCTGAACGCTGCTATTGCTATACGAGACCTGATAGCTGCAGACAAATATATCATTGTGGTGGAACATGACTTGTCTGTCCTTGACTACCTCTCTGACTTTATATGCTGTCTGTACGGGGTGCCAGGAGCATATGGTGTGGTTACTATGCCTTTTGGTGTGAGAGAAGGTATGTAGATGCTGCAAAAATAAAGATGTAGTTCTGGAAAGATGCTAAGCTGACCCACTTTAATTTGTGGTAAAAAAGTCTACATTCTTTAGAGATACAGTTAATAATGTAGAAGTCTTACATGTAAAGTTGAAATTTGAGTACATTTTACCATACGTTGCATGTTTTCAAGTTGGTAATTTAAAAAAAAATCAAAAGGTTTCCTGAAACATCAAATAGCTATTGACCAAAAAACCCTGGCATATAAAAAAAAAATTATTTTGCTGATTTTGCTCTCGACCAATGAGATACTGTTTATTTATAGATCATTTAGTGATAAATGTTGTCTAGAAAGAGATATGATGCTTCCATGAATTTATATAATTGTTCCAGCCTTTCATTAGGTCATTGCTATTTTTCATAAACAGTGAATGATTATCATACAACTGTGTGTTACTACGATATTCCAGGAATCAACATATTTTTGGACGGTTTTGTGCCAACAGAGAATCTACGATTTAGAGAGGTATCTCTGACCTTCAAGGTTGCAGAAACTGCAATGGAGGAAGAAATCAAAAGGATGTGCCGATATGAGTACCCCAAAATGACAAAAGATCTAGGTTAGATTACTACATATTTCTTTGTTGTAAATGTATTCAAGATACTGGAGATTTTGTATGATCAGTTCATTAACTTGTCAGAGGTGAGCTATTGTGATCACCTGTTGCCAGTGAACTAGCGCAAGCACAGTTACAAAAGCTTATCTTTAAAACATTCAACATGCTCTACTTATGTCTGTAAATCTGTAGATTTTGTTAGCTGACCGAAAACATTTCATTTTGTAGGGACTTTCCATTTGCAAGTAGAGACGGGACAGTTTACTGATTCGGAGATAATTGTGATGTTGGGTGAGAATGGAACCGGTAAAACAACATTTATACGAATGTTGGCTGGAAAACTGGAACCAGACAGTGGTGGTAAGATAGTCTTTGCAGATTGAACATTCGTGTAAGGAAAGATAATTTAGAATTTTAAAGTAGTAGAAATTACAGAACTGTGTTAATCATACTAAATGTTCATGATAACATTGTTGAATAATATATAAGAAGACTAGAGCAATGCGTTCTAAGCCAGAATATGCTTTTTTAAAACCCAGGTCTGTTGTAGAGTACTCTGCAGTAACCAGGTGCAAATATTTGTACTGAACAGTTTGAAGAATCCTACTAACCAGATGTTAAGTTTGAATCCTGCGTAGGACTTCACAATCCCTTCTTTTGGTGCAAACACTGGTCAGAAATCCTGGAATCAGTTGTAAAGGAACAAGTAATAAAAGTTGCAAGAATTTTAGTCCTATAATCTGTGTAAAAAGTATGAAAAATTATGTTTTGTAGGTCAGTGTCCGGTGCTGAATGTTAGTTACAAGCCCCAGAAGATCAGTCCAAAGTCTCAGGGTACTGTGCGTCAGTTACTACATGACCGGATCAGAGATGCCTACATCCATCCTCAGTTTGTGGCTGACGTCATGAAACCCATGCTCATAGAGAGTATCATGGACCAAGAGGTAGGCTACTATAACTAAGTCTATGACTTTTTGACTATGCTTTGTATCATTTTTGGGTAAAGCAGGTCTCTCAATCTGTGTGTGTGTTGTGTTACTTGTTAACTAGCATGGTTGGGAATGGGGCGTGATAATGAAAAATATACAGATTAAGAATTTTCATCAGTAAATCGGTTAATAATATGGATGAACTATACGATGAACCATAACATGATCACAGTGTAGCCATGTCTTGAAACAGCTTTGCCCCCTATGACTCCTGTCTAGGGTAACATTGTTTTCAAGCTGGACTCTTCTTATCCCTGATGTTGAGTAAAACTGATGTTGTGTAAATAAATGCATGCTTGGAACTGTACTGTGTTTTTACCAACTACAGAATAGCCAATGAGGAAACATGTTGAAATCTGCTGTTTACATTCTGAAATGTGAATGTTGATAGATCCCTAAACTGAGGCTTTTCTGTAAAACTAAAACACAAAGGTTGATTTAGTAAAGAAATAAGTCATATAGCTGAAATGTCCTCTTGAGTTTCTTCATGGTACAAAATAACGCACGAGAAAACATACAAAAATACTGCTGTTTACATTCTGAAAACTGAATGTAGAAATTAAAACAAATTAAGACTGTTTTCTTTCAGTCACAATTAAATACATGTAGTATAGTCCACCTACATTATGTCAGTCTGAACAGGGAGGAAAGATTGTAAAATTATTCCTACGATCTTCTTTGTACAGAATAGCCTATGAGGAAATATGATGAAATCTGCTGTTTACATTCTGAAATGTGACCTGTAGAAATTCCAAATTCCAAAATCTGAGGCTTTTTTCTGTCAGTTACATCTAAATAATAGGCTCTGAAGTTTTGACTTCCTGCCCAGGAAGGAAAGGTTGTTGAAACCAGTGATTGGGATGGGATTTTCCTTGTATGAGTTAATTGCACCCTTTCTTGCAAAAGCAATGGGCACTTACCCAATCTGGGCACTTAGTTTTTTTTTGACTTCCTGTTTCCAATTTGGATGTGTTTTTAAAGGTTGTTGAAACGGTGTATTGTAAAACCTAGGAGTTCTTCATAGTACAGAAAAGCCTAACGGAGGTAATTTTATTTAAATGTGAAAGTTCAGTGCTGTATTTTGTACAAATTTTACTGAATTGTAAACAAACGGCATTTTTGCTAGATCTTAAAGCACACTTAGGGATGATGAATGGGAAAAGTTCGCACTGCGCACTCTCTTCCCAATCACTGTGAAACTATTCCTAGGAGTTCTTCATAGTACAGAATAGCCTATGAGGAAATAATCTGAAATCTGCTGTTTACATTCTGAATTGTGGTTGTAGATACGTTCAGAAACTGAGGCTGTTTTCTGTTGGTTATTTAATTACATGCCTTATTTAAGCACAAAGTTTAGATTATGAGACCAGGAAGGCAGGTAATATTGTATATAATAAAGTACATGCCTGTGCATATTTGCATCATTCTGAATAGCCTATGAGGAAACATTTAAGAATACTTCTGTTTACATGTTGAAATGTGACTGATGAAAGATCCCTAAACTGAGGCTGTTGTCTATGAACTACATTGTACTTTATAAGTTCTGTTGGCACTAAACCCAAAGGTGAGGAAGTTGTTGGTAAGGGAGGATTGTTGGTAAGCAAACAATGTTTTCATTGGACAGAATAGCCTATGAGGAAACTTGTTGAAATCTGCTGTTTACATTCTGAATTGTGATTGTAGATAACTTCACAAACTGAGGCTGTTTTCTGTGAGTGTGAATTACGAATTTAGAGTTACAAAGCTGGCTATGGAAAATTGAGCTGGTTAATGAAGTACTTGGATACTTACATTAATGTTGAGCAATTAACTGGTTGGTACGGAAAAGTGTTGCTCAACAAATATTACTGAAATTATTTTCATTGTACAAGAAAGCCTATGAGGAAACATTTAAAAATACTGCTGTTTACATGCTGAAATGTGACTGTAGATAATCCTTTTAACTGAGGCTGTTCTTAACAATCCCATGTGAAATTGGATATTTATAAATTCAGGTTTTGACTTGCTAAGGTTATAAAGGTTGGTACGAAAAGTTTCAACTATTCTTGAAATTATTTTCATTGTACAAAATAGCCTATTAGGAAACATTAAAAATACTGCTGTTTACATGCTGAAATGTGACTGTAGATAATCCTGAAAACTGAGGCTGTTTTCTTTTGAACACAAGTGAATTAGATTAGAAAAAAAAGCCTGAAGGCTTGACTTTTGCCAAGGTAGGGAAGTTTGAACTAACTCATTTCCTCTAAAATTATCTCATGGGAAAAAATACTGCTGTTTACATGCTGAAATGTGACTGTAGATAATTCTTTAGGCGGAGGCTGTTTTCTGTTGAACACAAGTGAAATAAGATTAGAAAGTTTTGACTCTGCACCAAGGTAGGGAAGTTTGAACTAACATTCCTAAAATTATTTCACTGTACAAAATAGCCTATGAGGTAACATATGAAAATACTGCTGTTTACATGCTGAAATGTGACTGTAGATAATTCTGTAAACTGAGGCTGTTTTTAATAATCCCATGAGAAATTGAATAGTTTATAAACACAGGTTTTGACACTGCTAAGGTTATGAAGTTTGTACGAACATCCCTAAAAATCTTTCATTAAATACAAAATAGCCTATGAGGAAACATATAAAAATACTGCTGTTTACATGCTGAAATGTGACTGTAGATAATTCTATAAACTGAGGCTGTTTTCTGTTAAGCACAAGTGAAATAAATTAGAAAGTTTTGACTCTGCGCCAAGGTATGGAAGTTTGTACTTACATCCCAAAAATTATTTCACTTGTACATTAATAGCCTGTGAGGAAACATGTGAAAATACTGCTGTTTACATGCTGAAATGTGACTGTAGATAATCCTGTAAACTGAGGCCGTTTTTTTTTAATCCCAAGTGAAATTATAGTTAATATAATGAAGGTTTTGACTTTTGTCAAGGTTAGGAAGTTTGTACTAATATTCCTGAAATTAGTTTCACTGTACAAGAAAGCCTATGAGGAAACGTTCAAAAATACTGCTGTTTACATGCTGAAATGTGAGTGTGTAGATAATTCTGTAAACTGAGGCTGTTTTTAACAATCCCATGTGAAATTGAATAGTTTATAAACACAGGTTTTGACCTTGCCAAGGTAGGGAAGTTTGAACTAACATCCCTAAAAATATTTTCATTATATACAAGATAGCCTATGAGGAAACATATAAAAATACTGCTGTTTACATGCTGAAATGTGACTGTAGATAATCTCTATAAACTGAGGCTGTTTTCTGTTGAACACAAGTGAATAAGATTAGAAAAAACGTGGAGGTTTTGACTCTGTGCCAAGGTAGGGAAGTTTGTACAACACGGTATAAACATCCCAATTATTTCAAAATTATTTCATGGTACATAATAGCCTATGAGGAAACATGTGAAAATACTGCTGTTTACATGCTGAAACATGACTGTAGATAATTCCATAAACTGAGGATGTTTTTAATAATTCCATGAGACATTATGTAGTTTATAAGGGCAGAACATTTGACTCTGTGCTCTGGAAGAGAAGACTGAATATTCATAACCATGCCTCTGTGGAACACATTCGAAACGTGTTTACATTCTGAAATGTGAATGTAGAAAATACCTAAATGAGGCTGTTTTGGAATTGATCCCTAAATTGAGGTGTAGAGTGTGTTTTACAAATGAATTCATTTACCTGTAATCAAAGTTGAGTCTAAAATTATTGTCAAAATTATTAAAAATCGTACGATTGTACAGAATGGCCAATGAGGAAACATACAAAAATACTGCTGTTTACATGCTGAAACATGACTGTAGATAATTCCAATACTGAGGCTGTTCACTTTGATAATCCTATGTTGAGTTAATTTTAAAAAGTTTATAGGGAGTCAATTTAGAATACCCCAAACACCATCCCATGTGCTAGATGGTATCATAAACTTGCAATTTGTTGTAACATATGTTTTGATAGCATTTTAGGTAAAAACATGTCAGGAGGAGTTAGAATTGCTGCTGTTTACATTCTGAAATGTGAATGTAGACGTAAATCTCTAGACTGAGCCGCCTGTATATCTGTGAACGCCTTAGATCCCTAAGGTATATGAGGTACATGTTCATTCTATAGTTGGACAATATTGCTAATGGTCATATTACCTGTAATCACTAAGTTGAGGGAAATCTGCATAGGTATATATATCATAACTGAAAAACAGTTTAGGTTCACACAAGAAAGCATATGTATTGATTTGGTGCTGTCTGTATGACGGAAACATACAAAAATACTGCTGCTTACATACTTTGAATCATGTAACTGAAACTAGGTAATAATGTCTAATACAAAGTCTTGTTGCACAACTCATATACATCAGGTGTGTAACTGTATAAGTTATTTTGAAAATAGCTCTTAGGGAGTCATATTTGAAACATACCGTTAACAAAATAACTTAATCCCTTGAAAGTTGAGGTGCCAAAATAATGGAATATATCATAAGACTACGTTGCAGGTTACAAATCAACATATCAGTTTTTCTTGAATTTTTCATTATTAGGTTACGCAAATACCTTAGATAAGAGAAAGAAATGCAGGTTCTTTCTTTATAGCTGACAGTAATGACTTTAATTAGACATTTAATAATGGATTTATTGTCAAAATTGTCCAACAGATGACCTGAAAAATGTCCTACTTAAGGCCTTGCGTAAGCAACGTTTTGTGGTGGCGTAACATTTTTATTTCATAATCTTGAAGTTCAGTGATCAAAGAAATAGAAAAAAAGTGTAACTCCCGAGAAAATTTGTATCCTTGTGAAAAAATGATGTTAAATCTTGTACTGTTTGGACGAAATAACTTGAATAAGTGATTAGACTGAAAAATAACTGAAAGAAGTGATTAAGTGAGTGATGAATAATAGATAAATATAACTTGTAGAGTTATCTATAAATAACACTATACATAACTTAAACAGTTACACGACTGATAGACCGCAAGACAGATTTCAACAGACTTCAAATAATAATCAGCCAGTCTAGTTATGCAAATTATTTTTCGGTTCAGCTGATTTTTATGCCCCACAAAGTGGGGTGCACATGACTTGTCCGTCCGTGTCGCAGTCCGTCCGTCCGTCCCTACATATCTTGTGACGAACTCCCCTTAACCGGATGATTTTGCTGAAATTTCCAGGGTTGAACAACCTTAATGTGTAGATGGTAGTAACAAAGGAATTCTCGTTGCACAACCCAAATTTAACAGATTAGGGCCCTTTGTTGATTTTTCACTATATACCATATAGAAGTTATTTTGAAAGCAACTCCTCTTAAAGATGGCAGATTTTGCTAAACTTCCAGTATGAAACCTTAATGTGTAGATGGAAGTAAAGGAATAATTTCCCTTTGCCAAATTTAACAGAATTATGGCCCTTTGTTGATTTTTTCACTATATACCATATAGAAATTTTGTGAAAGCAACTCCTCTTAAACCGGATGGCAGATTTTGTTTATGCTAGTTGTAACAACAGTGCATGTTAATAATTGCAATTATATGAATAAAATAAAAAGTATTTGATCTGCACTGGTTGCAGAGGCAGTAACCTGTCAGCAGGTATGGTTTAGATAATTATACCCCCACAATACCTTTAGATAAGAGAGATAGAAGTGAGCTTGTTCGGTTTCTTTATGGTCTGTTGGTTTTATGCTTTCCGGATGATAGACATAATGGATTTATTGCCAAATATTTGGTCCCAACAGGTGCAACATAAAAAATACGGTCAAGTTCGACTTTGGGGTCAGTAGGTCAAAGGTCAAGGTCACAGTGACCCTGAACGTAAAACGTTTCCGGATGATAACTCATGAACGACTGGACCATTTAAATAATTTTTGGTACAAGCTGTAACATCATGAAATACAGGTCAATTTCGACTTTGGAGTCAGTAGGCCAAGGTCAAGGTCACAGTGATCTTGAACAGTAAAACGGTTCCGATGGTAACTCATAAACTTGACCCATTTAAATAATTTTTGGTAACGGTGCATCATCAGGAAATACGGTCAAGTGCGACTTTGGGGTCAGTAGGTGAGGTCAAGGTCACAGTGACCCTGAACATTAAAAAGTCTTTCCGGACTGATAACTCATGAAGACTTGACCGATTTAAATAATTTTGGTATAAGGTGTTACATCATGAAATACAGGTCAAGTTTGACTTTTGAGGTCTGTAGGTCAAGGTCACATGACTCGGAATTAACGTTGGATGATAACTTAAGAACGCCTGGGATAAGGATCATGAAATTTGATAGGAGGTTAGTGATATTAAAATGTTTGAAATAAACCTATTAAATTTAATAATAATCCATACTTTCCAACCTTACATATTTTGTGTGCTATTAAAACAATACATTTACACAACTTATTGTATAATAACTCAAATGTATGTCCTTGTAGTTCCTTTCTTATGGTTGCCATACTTCTGTGACAAAGCTGTATTGTGGGGGTATAATTCGTCACTCTTGTGACAGTTCTAGTTAGCTATATTATATTTCAAATATTGTCGACCTGTAATAAAAAGAACCAAAATGGAAAACAGCCAAAAATACATGAAATTTAGATTTATGACAAGCAGGCTGCAATGAGAGTTAAGGTCTGCCATAAGTACTGTCATAACGTTGGTCAGTTTTATTTTTTGCAGTACTAGTTATACGTATTTACCATTTACCTACATGATAAGATGGCCACATGCATGCTCTGGAAATAACAATTAGTGATAAAAAATGTGTAGCACATGTTAAATTACAGATGATACATAACTAAACTTTCGTTGAAAGCAGCAATTTGTCCCAACACGTTGCAATACACTATACTGCTTTGTCTTTCAGGTTCATTCTGCATGCGAAGAAGACTGCTTTCGTTGTCGAGCACGACTTCATCATGGCAACATATCTGGCCGACCGTGTTGTTGTGTTTGATGGCTCACCTGGTATAAACACAGTTGCCAACTCGTAGGTTTTTCTTTATTTATTTATACAGACATGAATACACTGTATCACTTCCTTTAAAAATTTATATGTAATAAAGTAAAAGAATGTATAAAGATTTCATGGATCATATTTCACTTTTTAGAGAACAGTCACAACTTCTTTACTATGCTCAAGTAAAACATCCCTATTCCTGCCATTGTTACATTTAAATGTAATAGCCTTTGACACAAGTAAAACATCCCTATTCCTGCCATTGTTACATTTAAATGTAATAACTTTTGACATAAGAAGTCTTCAAAATCAAATTTTCTAAATTTTCTGAATTGTTGATACAGTGAAGTTTCTGTTATAAGACTACCCTCTTTTGGATCCGCATAGAGTGGTCTAATGCCGAAATAGTCTCTTTATCTAGACCTTTTTACTATAAAATGGTCAATTTGGTTACAAAATGTTGGGTGGCCTTAAATAGTGAACCTTTACTATAGTATGTCAATTTATTACTATTTACTTGCGATACATTTCTCATGTTTCATTAGATTAAGTTAAGGAAGTTAAGTGAAGCTGTATTAAAACACTCTGATGATACTTTCAGGCCACAGACATTGCTACATGGAATGAACAAGTTCCTGGAGTTGTTGAAGATTACCTTCAGACGAGACCCCAACAACTTCCGCCCCCGTATAAACAAGCTCCACTCTGTAAAGGTATGACAATACACTGTATCTGCTTACATTTTCCTGTCTGTTTATTCAGATCTTTGGCAGAAAGCTTCAATCACTAATAATTTTAGCATGATAAAAAAATTTCCAGTGAAGATGCAGAAACAGACAGTACTACAAGGGAAAGACATTCATGGCAAATAATTAGTATAAACTAAACTAAGACATTTAAAACTACTGCACAAAGCTTGTAACTAAATTGGGTCATGTAGACCTGCTCATGGCCAGTCTGTTTATCCTAATAATTGACAGATTCTTGTAGAGGTCCAAGTCTAGAACTTGGTAGTTTGAAAGAACCTATACCTATCTCACCTGTTTAAGTATATTTAACTTCTCCAAGCTGACGCCCAAGGGCTTGTTTGAGAGACTGTTGCTACATATTTGTTGGAGCTGCTAAATCTGCAAGAAACGACATACAGCTTTATGCTTTTGTCTTTGCCTGTACCAACCTAAATGGTTTTGTGATCATTCAAAGGGCAGTTCTGGATTCATTTGAAAATTAATCTTGATTTAGATTTAGCCAGATTTCCATCGTTTTTTTAAAGTTTGCATATAACTAGCACACCTTTTACTATGATTACAGGATACTGAGCAAAAACGGGGCGGCAACTACTTCTTCCTCGAAGATTAAGGCGTCCTAGAGGCGCCTTTAAAACCACTCAATGTCGGGCCCAGCCTGCAATATGGGAGGAGAGCTGTATTATCATTAATCTGGGGTCAAGGTCAAGTTCCTGAAGGGTCAGTTACTGAACTGCATCAGCATTTCAGAAGATTTTACTATACTTTGAGAAGACTGATAATTTTACAATATGAAACAGTCGGAAAATACTCACTGATCAGTGGGTTGAAACACACAGGGTGCAAATATTACTGTTTGATGATGAGATTCGGTTCAAGCAACAAAACTGAAAATATTATGTACATGGAGTTATCCGAGACCTTGTATCCATGGCAACGACCTTTGACCTTGATGGGTTGTAAATGTGAGGCAGTACAGCAGGAGTGTAGGGATGTATATTGCAGGCTGACAGGGTGGTCAGTCAGGTGTAGTTTCACAGTAACAGGAACATTCAGTGCAGCTAGGATCAGTTTTTCTTGGAGTCTGTTGGTATCTTGTTACTATGACAACTTCGTTGGCCCCGTCTTTTCCTCCCATTTTCATTCATCCAATCAATGAAATCAGTGGTTAAAATTTCAGTTTAAATGAGAATATAATGAAGGGTCGAGTTTCTTCTGGAAGAAATAAAAGATACCCCGAAAAGCATACATACTTGCAGTAGGTAAATGCATTACATCAAAGCTTTATATTTGTCATCTTTATATAATCTAAAGCAGAAAAAAAAGAGAAATATACAGGGGTCACTTGGAACAAAAGATATGTATTTACCAGCCAATTTTAGTCATCAAACAAATAATTAAGGACAGTTTATCCTAATTTTACTGATTGGATGATAGTGTAACTTTGTATATAGCCTATATTTAGACTCTGGAACTTCCTTCTTCTGTTTTCTTCCTCTTTTTTTGTTCTGTAATTGTGAGAGATTCACTGGTTAAGGTTGAAGTAATAATTGATAGAGATTTTTTGTTTTATGAATCGACTTTTTCATGCAAAAGTAACTTATAATTGGGGTCATTTGATTACATTTTTGAATTAAGGGGAATAATTTATGAATTTGAAAATGACAACTGCTAAATTAATTGGTACATATAATTAATGACTTTTTTGTTATTTTTTTGGTTTTCTGTCTTGAAATTTCTAATAACTTCATTTTTACAGTAAGTGATTCTTTGTTTTGGGTTAGGTCTTGTCCACCTGTGTGAGATAGTCTCGTAACAGCACAGAGAAATAACAGTGGTTAATTAAAACACATTTGATGTTATAGCAACTTTGTGGTTGAAATTGAACATAATAGAAAAGTAAAACTGTTTCTTTGAATAAGATTTTATCTGTGATTGAAATTTCTGCTATAAATACTGTTATCATATTGAAAGTTTTTCAAAGGAAGAAGTAGCATATATGTTCAGTTTTGGCAATTATTATATTTAAGTCAGATTGGCTAATTTTTTTTGTATTTCCCACTGTTAGATTTTAAAGAAGTGCTACAAGGCAGACCTATATGTATCATTAAAAGTAAAGAAAAATTGAAACTTCATTTTGTAGCTGCACTGAATGTTGTACTGTGAAACTATACGCTGATCTGACCGGAACTTGAAACTATGAAACATGGATGTGATCATGCAAGACTGTCACTGTTCAGAGTGACAAAAGAGTGATTTAATTCTTTCAAACAGCTGGCTGAGGCGAAAGATACTAAATGTTTATGATATTTCACACATCAAGTTGATTGACATGTACATACTGATTTTTATGATGATTCACGGGAATAAGAACAGTGTGATATGAATATTGTGTAAAAAAAGGTAGAGGACTGGTATGAAGTTGTTTCAGACCATTTTTAAAAGAAAGTGATCAGGTAAAGGGTACATGAACAGGAACTGTTATCAAAGATATAGAAATATGTGCATAGAAGAAACGATTGATGAACATGAAATTATGTCAATATTTGACAAAAAAACAAGTATGTAAAGTATTTAAAAAGGTTAATTACTTTGACAGAAAATATACAGGATTTGTATTCTGCATGTTTCAAGTAGTACATAGGTGCTTTTCAGTTTGTTTCCATTAAAGCTATCCTGTCTGATGTTTACCGGAGTGTTTAAATGAGATTTCATCTGGTGACTGGAGAAGGAATTTAGTTTACACATTGATTAACATACAATAAACCAATCATGTGAAATAGTACTCTAAGTCGGCTGTTGTTTGTTAAATAGAACCATTGAATTGGTATCAGCCACCACGCTTTGATGACAGTCTTTGATGAAAGATTTAAAGGCGAATGTGGGTTCTATGTGAAATATATCCATTAAAAGGATTGGAAAACCTGTATTTTAGTGCCAGTGAACATGAAATATACCTCCAGTCTTATTAATACAACAAAAAAAGGACTAAACTGTGCACCAGGTCTATTTTTCTGTACAAATCTAGAAGTATTTATTGCTATTACTAAGTGCTTTTAACCACAATTGTTCTATATTTTGTAAAAATGAAGTTACTAGAAAATAAAATTTCTTAACTGGCAAAAACTGTTTTTAGTTCATCTTTTTGAAGAAAAGGGGAGCTATCCTACTCGTGTCGGCATTGGTGTCGCACCTTGGTTAAGTTTTTCGTACCACCCCGTTTTATTTCAAAACTATTAGAGGTATGGCTTTGAAACTAACCAACCTTTTTAACCAACAAACCCCCCCTCCACAAAACAAGTCCATAACTCTGTCAAGGTTTTTGACAGAATTATGGCCCTTTTTGACTTGGAAAGTGTATTGAGCTTGGTTATGTTTTTTCGTGCCACCCCACTTTATTTCAAAACCATTAGAGGTATGGCTTTGAAACTTGCCATACTTATTTATCATCATTACTTCCATCAATAGACAAAAGTACATAACTCTGTCAAGGTTTTTGACAGAATTATGCCCCTTTTTGACTTGGAAAATACATTGAATATTGGTAAAATCCACTTACTGACTTAATCCTGTGAGATATTGCTTTGAATGCTTGTTTGCATCATTAACACCATCTGTAGACAAGATCTGCAGGTAACTCTGTCAAGGATTTGTTTAAAAAAATTTAGGCCCTTTATCGACTTAAAATCTCGGTTAAGCTTTTTGTACATATCCACCTTTTGATTGAACATTTTGAGATATAACTGAAAGTTTGAATACTTGTTTTACCATCATGATCCCAGAACATAGGCAGGAGAAGGTAATTCTGTCGATGTTTTTTGAATTGTGGCCCTTTTTGACTTGGAAACTTAGTTAAATTTTCATTCTTGCCTACTTGTTGACTTAACCATTTGAGATATTACTTTGAAAGTTGGAATCCTTATAATGTACCATTATGACACCTATCTGTAAGCAAAAGAAGATAACTCTGTGAAAATGTTTCATAATTTCTACTTAGAAATTCCTAGTTAAAGTCTTGTGTGCAGCTGTCGCTGTCGTGCACATATATCATCGACCACTTGAAGTATTTACCTACAACTTTGCTGTAGTATTCAGGGATATCAAACGTTTGAGAACACTTGATTTAATATCTTGCTACTTTTTGGCCCTTGTTTAGCTACAAACCTGGCTTTAACTGTAGAGCTTTTCTGTTTTATTGATTGATAAAGTAGTCCATAAACATTTTGATCTCAAATGACATCTCTTATTTAACCTCTAGGCCAAGTTGAATAATACTATGCAGGAATGTTCTTGACATGAAGCTCTGACAAAAATGCTCAAATGAATTCCATTCCATGACAAAACTATGGTTGCATGGCAGGTAAATAAGAAAATTTAAGATCTTCTCTGAATACCAGCAAGGCCTAGAGCTTAGATATTTCCAGCCAATGTTGCATTGTCTAGTGGACCTCTACCAATATTGTTCAAATTATAACCCCCGGTCAAAATTGTACCTTTCAGTGTCCTGGGCCCTTTTTTGACCTGGAAATAATAGGGAATATCTTGATAAATCTTCTTCTCTGAAACCACAAGGTACAGCTATGATATTTGGAGTGATAGCATTGTCTATTAGACCTAAACCAACATTAGTTCAAATTATGCCCCTTGGTCAAAAATTGCCCGCACAGGTGTTCTTAGTGTTTGCATAGCATGGTATATATTAAAGACTTAAAAAATCTACAACTCTGAAACCACTAAGGCCTAGAGCCTAGATATTTGGCATTTAGCATTGGCTAATGGAACCAATATTGATATATTATGACCCCAGGTCAAAATTTATTCTACCTGGGTCACTTAGTTTTGCATAGGAATATTAGGAAAAACTTAAAAAATCTTCTTCTCTAAAACCACAAGGCCTGGAGCTTAATATTTGGCAGGATAGAGGCTAGTGACCTACTTGCCAAGATTGTTCAAAGTTATGAGCCCCGGATTATAATCGCTTGACCCAGAACCAGGGGTCGATGGTAATTGACATTAAGGCTTATTTAGTAAAAACTTTGAAAATCTTCTTCTCTGAAACCAGGCCTAGTGCTATAGATATTCTTGCATGTATCATTGGCTGGTGGACCTCTACCAATATTGTTCAAATTATGACCCCGGGTCAAAATTGCCCATCCGGGGTCACTTAGTTTTGCATAGTAATAGCTAGGATTTTAAAATTTAAAAATCTTCTTCTCTGAAACCACAAGGCGTAGAGCTTAGATATTTGGCATGTAGCATTGCCTAGTAGACCTCTTTAAAGTTTGTTCAAATTATGCCCCTGGGGTCAAAATTGACCTTGCCAGGGGGCATCATTTGTTATAACAAAGGCGTATATAGGAAAACTTATTTGGTATATAACATTATCTAGTGATCTTCCACCAGGCAAGTGGACTTGTACCAAGGTGAGCGATATAGGGCCATCTTGGCCATCTTGTTTATACAAATCCTTGATTTAACTGTAAAGTTCTGTTTTATTGGCAAGCACTAAAATGTCGAGCGCGATGCCCTACTGACATTTAATCTAGCCGTTCAGAATAGGATGTGTGAAATGATTGACAAACATGAAATGAAGTCCATTTTTGACAAATATACTGTGCACTTTTGTAGGTGTATAAGTCGATGTCGGAGGTTTTCAAATACCAGCATCTCCACGCAATTAACCTTTCCAGCCACAGTGATGTTGTGCCTTCTGGTTTTCAAAAACATTATAACTGTCTTGAGAACGGTAGCTTTCAGTGTCGTCAATCTTTGTGACCTTGAACAAAAATTATCTGATTAATTTCTTCGGTAAACAAACATTTTTATATTGAGTGATAACATGTCTCAATGCATCGTTAAAAACTATTCCCTTTACAAAATTCGCAGATGTGTTTTTAATGCTTAAACATGGTTATTTAAAGATGAAATTTACAACTCGATGTCACTTCAGCAGCAGAACATGACGCTGCATTTTTAATTGGACAGGAAAAATGAAATATTACAGGATTCATTCTATATGTCATTGTGTAAATGTGACACACATAAATCCAAAATGGAGTCTCTTCAGAAAAACCTTGAGAAGACTTCAAGCAACGTGCATGTACCTGAACTTGAAAAGATTTTAATTTGATTATTAATCGCTTGACACAGAAGCCAGAAATCAATGGAATAATTTACTATTCAAGGGATTTGGAGAAGATCGCTTTGAAAATTGCTCAAACAGAATTCTTGTTCCTGTTTAATTTCTGTTAAATAGACTTGGCATGTCTAGTGGTACAGTAATTGACCAAGCGCATCGCCTTGGACAGTAACAGCAAGGATTTTTGTGCACTTCACCTGATACTTAAATTGCCACTAGCTATCAAGTACTAATTTAAGCACAAGTCGTGATTGCCCGCCTGAAATTGCAGATGCACTCCGTAGGCTGGGGCCCACATACAAGGATATGCGAGACAAAAACACATGAGATGAGGTTAAGATGGTATATCCGGCAAAATTGATTCGAAATGACAGAACTGCAGTTGATTGCCTGTTCCCTGAATGGAATAAAGTGATAGATAAACCCCGTGTTGATTGTAACTGTTTCAGTCACCATATCATTAAATGTAGAGATTCGTACCAATTAGAGCTCGTAAAAAGGATAAACCAGGAAGTAAGGCTTATTGAACCGGGATGTTTGCAGGCACACCAGATACTCGTGTAAAATGTAAACCTGGCCCGCTCTAACTACAACTCGATCCCCTCTCTTCCATATCTTCTAACTACAAATCACAAATTCTGTAACAGAACCGCTAGTAACTCCATGCTAAGGTCACACTCTTTGATAAGTGGAGTTACGGGGTTACTTCACGATGATCACTCTAGAAATGTTCCGCAAGTTTCAATATCTCAGCAGCACGTTTATATAACTCAGAACTCCCAATTGACCTCGAAATTAAGTTATTTGAACATACATGTCGATCGTAGCAATTCTCACATATGAATGTGAGATTTGGGACTTCGAAAGTATTAAACTGCTTAACACAATTTACAAAATCGTAGGGAAGATTTGTAAAGCCCAAAGTACACCAATTAGGAATAACACCGCTAGATAAAGTCATCAAAATGCGCAATATTAGAATTTGGAATAGACTTAACTAGTTCGGGTAAAAAGTATTCTTACCAAATACACAGTATAGTTTATGCTAACCCATAACAAACGAACGTATACATACATAGCTTACATACATTAAATCTATTTTTGACAACACTAGACGGCCTAACATGTGGCTAACCAAAGCCCAATCAGGTTCCAATGACATTAAATATACTGTTAAGCGTTTTCTATTGAACCCATTACAGCAACATTGAAATTCTAGTATGCAAAACTATAATAAGTCATCGCTCATTTGCATTTTCAATCATTATACCAGCTAGTGCACTACTAGTCTGTACTACCTAGGTGTGTCCCGTAACCGCACTTGAACTCAATACTACCCGACAAAACGGCACGATGGAATAACAAACTGCTTAGCGACAGATTATGTAATTTATATAATTCTCAAGAAGTTGGATCGGCAAACCACTACATACTAATATATAATACCGCTACCAAAATGCTCGCTTTCCGATTGGTTAATCGATCCGTGTACATATTTGATCGATACGGCTCCATTTTAAGATTATTGAAAATACATATTCTTGTGAAATCGCGCAATAATTTTAAATTGCGGTATTATATAATCGTTATACGGGTTTTTGCCGTGTACATCTGGACATGTACCCTGTTTGTATTGTATGTCACCCTCGCCTTACGGCTCGGGCGACATACAATACAAAAAGGGTACATGTCCAGATGTACACGGCAAAAACCCGTATAACTAATAATGCTCTTTTTTGACAACGAACGATCGCAATACATTAGAAACAAAATTCGTGAGAAATTACATGGCTTCTACATTAATTTATCAAATTCCAATAGTATTGATGACTTTAAAAACTTGCAATATGTATGGGTGCCATAATGAACAAGTTCCAATAATTCTACAATTTTAGTCTGTTTTAGGACGTATTTTCTACGAATTGAATACAATGTTTGTAACTTTAACCAACATATTTATATACTTGTAGGCTTTCCCCTATTCTGCTGTTATTGATGGATAAGGATCTGTAATCATTTCCCCATATTGATAAAATATTTGTATTTGAGATGAAGTAAAAATGTTGTTGTTGTTGTTATTTACAATGCGGCCTTCTATAAACAACAGCGGAAAAAAGACAAACGACGTATCACATTTACAATTGACATATAGATCGCGAATAATCCTGTAATCTTGCATTTCTTCTGTCCAATTAGATGCATCGTCATGTTCTGCTGCTAAAGTGACACTGTGCTGTCAATTTCATCTTCAGATAACCATGTTTCATCAAACAAACCTACTCTGGCTTCAAAGAAGTAAGTAAATTACGACCTTCAAAGAAACAAAGGAGAATGTCCGGCCAGGAAACACATTAATAAAGTCAGAAAATATTTCTGAATTTAGCCTCGTTTGACAATTCCGATTTCATTGAGATGGGACAGAGGATAGTTCATGTCTGCCCACAAATTCAATAATGTGCTGCTTCTAAAACGCCAGCAAGGAATGACCGTGCCTCCATATGCAATACCGAAAGTCTGGAGTTACAGTAAGTCTTCATGTTCGTTACTATAATGATAAATGATCTAAAATATCTCTTCGAAAGGTTTTTCGGATGTACTTTGTTTACAACACAGTAATAAGTGATATAGTAATAAGTCGAGAAAAAAAAACTTTCCTACACTATTCTGGTTTTAAGACCTGCCAAGTGCTCCTTTCTTGTAAATGGCAATTATTCATATTTATTTTATGTTCTTCAGCGGTTTATCGAAATATAACGGTGAATTATATCCCGATAAGCCCACTGTCCACTCAGTTAATGTCAAAATTAATGTCAAAATGTATACAGAGCGTAATGAATGCCAGAAACCATACGATGATGGCGTCATGTTAACTATGCTTTCTGATGATGTTTCCCACGATTTCGACAATTTATTGAAACAAACTCAACAAAAGTAAAGTAAGCAGAAAAAGTGTTGGTATCGATGTAATAACACGCTAATTTCACTCGTGAGCACCAAACGTAGTTATTTTCACTCGTGGATGCGCCACTCGTGAAAGTATCACCTTAGTGCCTGCTCGGTGAAATTGCAAGGTGATATTACAGAGAAACCATCAATTATCCTCTATGTAATTTTGTCACTGAACGTAAATACTTATCGCGAAAAGTTATTATTTGCAAAATTTTTAAGCACTTTGGCTGTTTTGAATAACAAAATGAATCTATATCGCTCGCCTGAGACTTACTTATTTCCATATGTGACCAAACTTCAGCCCTGAACTATATATCATAAACACTTCTGTTTGACATTGACAAGACAAACCTTCTGAAAAATTTACATGATGATTGGCTATAAAATGTGACTAGAGTAACAACAAGGTTTTCCTGGGAATTGACCTGGTGACCTAGTTTTATTATGACCAATTTTCATGACGGTCACTGAACAAGTATCATAAAGATCCAATGAAAATTGCAACCTATATTGCGTACACAGGGTTTTCGTATTATTTGTCTCCGTGACCTAGTGTTTTACCCCAGATGATCCATATTCAAACTCGATCTAGATCATTCTAACAAAGTTTCATGAATATACAATGAAATATACAAACTTTATTGCATACAATGTTTTTCTACGATTTGACCCCGTGACCCTGTTTTTGATCTCAGATGATTCATGTGCAAACTCAATCTAGAATTTATCAAGATAGTTTTTCTGTCTAAGTTTCATGAAGATTCAATGAACAATGCAACTTCTATTGCATACATAAGGTTTTTGAACGATTTTACCAAGTGACCTATTTTTTTTTACCCCAGATGACCCATATTCAAGCTCGACTAAGGGTTTATCAATGCAGTCATTCGGACTAAGTTTCGTGAAGATCTAGTGAAAAATGCAGCCCCTATTGCATACACTAGCTTAAGTTTGGACAGACGACAGACAGACAACGGACACCAGGCGATCACAATAACTCACCTTGAGCTCGAGACCGGCGTCATGATCCTGTATCGAAAGAACATATTAGCTGCAGTTTTTGTTGAAAGAAACCATGATGAGTTCTTTTAAAGGAGTAAAAAATAAAATGAAACATGCTTCTGGCCCCTTAAATATTTACACAGAACTATCATCTCGAATTAAAGTACTTACTATTTAATAGATTTTGTTATCTTAATATAAACTTAACTGTTGCTAAAGCAATGCAAGCTCGAAGATGAAAAAATAATATGTTCTTTGATTTTACACGATGATTAGTTAATTTCACTGACAAATGTACGTTTTTATCATTGACCAGAAACAAACACAAGGCATGTCTTGATACAGAGCAATTACGTCAGTATACGTAAATCAGTATTCACCTTTAACCATAAAACTTTTAGTGGGGAAATTGATAATTTTATAGCTTATCTTTTTGTGACTTGTTCTGACTGTATTTGAGTTTGGTGACAGGCGGCACATTATCTAACCATCGTTTTTGGTAAGGACCAATACAAGAATACCAATACCCTGTCATCCGTATGAAAAATATATCGGTACAGAATAATAGCTAAGAGCTTAAGATGATAAAAGGAAGGCATTAGTTTCGGAAAAAGAACCCATATAAGCATATAAACAATACAAACATACTGATTTTATACGATTTTTATGTTAACTGACAAATGTACATTCTTTTCATTTACCAGAAAGAAGCACTTTACATTTCTTAAAACTAGTCAATGATATGAAATATCACCCACAGAGCAGTGACGTCTGCATACTTAATTCAATATTCACCTTTAAAAATGATAGTAAAGCAAAGTATGTATTCATTTACAACATACTTTACTGGGAGGTGACCTCCCAAGAGGATGAACGTCATTATGCTTAATTTGATAATCACCTTAGTTTAAATTAGACTATTATACAGCGATTCTAGATCAAATTTTTGCAACTTATATGAAAGAAAAATGCAAGTCAGAAAACTATTTGATTTCAAATTAAAGAATTTTTTAAAAGGAACACACTTTTGAAAGAATTTCTAACACGGGAGTACTAATGTATTGGGGTGTAATGGACCCTATTTGAAAATATATTAAATTTAATTTTTATATTCTGCATCTTTTAACTGACTATTGCGCAACATTTAAAGACATTTCACCGTTCAGTTAAAAAGTTATATCCCCCAATTAAAAACCCAAATAAAAAATACAGGCCAATTTAAAATTTAAAATTAAAATTTTAACCTATGTAGTTAAAACAGATATGTTTTCAAGTATTTATGTATATTTGTTCCAAAAAGAATTGCAGGTAATGTAGAATTACAAAACATGCATTAAAAATCTACGAGTGTAACACGGGTAACAAACATATGCAACAATGCCAAAAAGTAGGGTTACAGTATACAATTTACCCAATTTTCCCCGAGACATACATTTTGTATCACACATGTAAAATTACAAGAGTGTAACATGGCACCAGTAAGGAATATTAAGACGCAGTTCTTATATCGCGAAATGACATAGTGTTTAAGGTATTTCAATTTAATTACTACAAAAAATGTAACCAAAAATAACTTGGTTCATGTGGAGATTGCAGCCAGGACCACTTGATCCCAAAGAGGACGCTCTACCACTGCACCAATGTACAAAATGTGTACAACTATAAAAGCCAAAGTATTCCAAATGCTCGTAAAACAGTAAGTACTCATTGCACATCAAATACATTAAGGATATTGAAGATTGAAAATTTCCAAAATCGAGGGTTATGGAGGCGGCCATTTTCAATTTATGATGACATACATGTAGTACTCTTAAGAAAATTAAATATAACATAATAAGTTAAAAACAGCAGCTTCAAAATATGATAAAACACTGCAACCTACAAGTCACATGTTATCAATTTCAGATGAAAAACAATCTTATCATGAGTAAAATTGGTTCATACTAAAAGGTATTTGTCTAAACGTGTGTCTAACAAACATATATTTTCATTTTTATTATATTGTAGATTTCTTCCAACACTTTTTAGCCAATTTTAGAACTTCTTTCAACTCTGTATTTGTGTAACAAGCTCTTCGATGATGTCATCTTCAGTTATATTCTGACTTGCGTTCCCCTTTAACGACTATCGATGATTGCTTTCTGAAGTTTAGACCAGTACTCGCACTGAAAGAAGGGATCGTGGCATTAACGGCCATAGACCGCTGTCGGGACTCAACGCCGAATAGAAGTCCGACACTACCCCTACACAACGGTAACTCCCTCATTTTTTATATTTGTTATTGTTATTCAATTATGCATCAAGGTAGAATAAGCGGTGCTTCTTTATTAGATGTCAGTAGGTTTCCATACCAGAATATGCACGCAACCAGTTGAAAGATACACTTATGTTGTGCCTTTTGGTTTTCAAAAACTCTGTCAAGATCAAAAGCCCACTTTTGATAACCGGAAAAGTCACCAAAGACACGTCTGGATTATGGCCCTTTAATTATCCTAAATGGATAAAATTAGCCGTGTCCGCGCTGTAAATCAAACAAATTTCATGCAAACATTTTTTACAAATGATTTCTCCATATTTGAATTGTAACAATTTCACCAAATAATTACCTTGATTACCACACAAGCTACCTCAAACTTTTGACGGCTGCATTCAATGACAGTTTGGCTTGTTAAGAGATTGTCCAGAGTCTTCATTGCATTGAAGACTTTCATAAATCGCTGACCTCTACTAGTCTCTTCTACCTGCATTTTCAATTTCTTAGTGAGGCCTTGTTCATTTACACTGAAAATTTCGAGGGGGGGGGTATGTAAATGCACAAGCCAATGATATTAACCTTTTCCTCGATTTGTTCATGTCACAACGGTTATGAATTCACTGTCAGATATTTTGGATCATAAACAGATAATAATTTTCTTCAGCAGATCTCTGTTTCGTTCAAAGGGCACGTCCTAGTCAAGGTATTTTGTTATCTGCTTCGAGAAAAGAAGAGAAAGGGTCGCGAATACATCCTGTCATTGTTTCATGTCCCCAGTCCTATTGAATGCTTTGTCATGTTCTGCTGCTAAAGTGACACCGTGCTGTGAATTTCATGCTTAAATAATCATTTTTCATCAAACAAACCTACTCCAGCTTCGAAGAAGTAAGTAAAGTACGATCTCCTAAGAAACACAGGAGCATGTCCGGCTAGAAAACACATTAATAAAGTTCGAGAATATCTTCAAAATATTTCTGAATAACAGTCTCGTTTGACTGGGATAGAAACAGAAGCAAGTTCATGCCTGTCCACAAATGCAAATAATATGTACTGCTTCAGAAACGTCAGCAATGAATGACCATGTCTTAAAGTGCAACACGAAATGTAAAACTTAAAAAGTGCAATACTGAAAGTCTGGTTTAAAACCGCCAGGCCCTTTTTTAGTTACAGTAATGTCTTCATGGTTTGTCGAAATATAATGTATATTATTGGGTCTATAACAATACACCAACAAACAACCCACCCACAAAACAAACCCCCCACACACCAATAGATCTGACACGTATCTCTACGAAAGGTTCTTCGAACTATGACTTATTAATATAACATATATGCATGTAATATCGGTGTGTTTGATCACGTTCGCGACAGCTAATTTAAAGCGGTTTCAAGAAAATGAATTTTATCATAACATGATAAAAGTTTAGGTTTTTATTGACACTTTTTTAACGCCAGGTCTGTTCACCATTTTCTTGTAAATGACAATTATTCATATTTATTGTCGTGTCGGCGATTTGTGGTGGATGGTTGTCTGTCGAAGTATGTATACCGTATATTATATACCGATAAACCCACTGTCCAATTATAAAAAATCTACCCATATTAAACAAAATGTGTACCGAGCGAAATGAATGACGGAAACCATTCGATGATGACGTCGTTAAAATGGCGTCATGTTTGCTATGCTTTCTGATGACGTTTCCCGCGATTTTCGACATTTTATTGAAACAAACTTAACAAAAGTAGAGTTTGAGACATAAAATTAACAGAAAAATTGTTGGTATCGATGTAATATTACGATAATTTCACTCGTGAACACCGAAATAGTAATTTTCACTCGTGGATGCGCCACTCGTAATAGTATCACCTTGGTGCCCATTCGGGAAATAATAACGTGGTATTAGACAGAAATCAACAAGGTCATTTCTAATATTGTCAGAGTATGGTTGATGTTGTGGGTTTACCGCCCATTTAAATCGTATTTCAGTCAGTTTTACAGGCAAGACTTTATCTAACCATCGTTCCTGGGTAGGGCCAAAACAAGTCCTCTTTTAGAAACTGCTTACTATCTCACATAAAGAGGCATGGCTGGTAGCAGGGCTCGAACCCTTGACATAAAATCAATGAGAAGTTACAGTGATTTCAAGTCAGTGATTTTAACAATTCGACCATGGAGGCTTACTGTCAGAGTACTGGCCTGTCATTGCAGAAACAAATTCCAGTAATCAATGACGTAAGTGACATCAATTGATCTTCAAAGGTCACTTTCAGAAAGACTGCATCCGTTTCCCAAAAGAACATTTTAGCAAACAAGTACCAATTCACGTTTGCGCAGATATTAAAGTATACTCGATATAGGAGATAAAAATACATTGTGTGGTAAGTACGCTTACTTTATTCGAATACGACTCACAAGCCTCTTTAGGCACAAGCTTCAAGGGAAAATAGCATTGTGATACAGTTACCAGATTCAGTTCAAATTGAGTTGTCCCTCTTCCAGTTTTACTAAAACCTTTAAGTGGAAAAGTAAACTTGTGTTTGAACAGTATTCAATTTGTCACGGCTTTAGACATTCGCTGGAGAGCAAAGGGCAATTTAAAGCCCTAAACTTGTTCCAAACAATAACCCACATAATAACTCTATTTGGTTGCCTATCATAAACACAAAGTGGACAGAGTTATTTTGGAATAGGAATCATTTTGTCAATGTATTTGCAAGATTAATGTGTCTACAATAGATATATTACTGTCCTCTGTAGCCGCAAAAACAGGAAAAGTTGTTTTCATACTGCATGTGTAAAGAAATATGGTGCGTCTAATGATGAACTGATCGAGTCTTTTGTATCTAACAACATAAACATAGCTTATGACATATCTTCTTTGAGTTAAAAAACGTAGAGGAGATATTTTTTCCCAAAGGAGGATGCACATTAACTTTTAGTCACAGCCTTTGTTTAGTGTACTGTAATGTATTGGAGTTAGTTTTATACATGTACGGAAGTGATCCCGTATACTAATTCTGATAAACCTACAGAAGAATTAAATAAAGTAATACTAGAATCGATTCCAAAAATAAATGAATTAATTATTAAATACTGCAAACTTTAATCGTATCATATTTCTGAATGAAGCAGTTACCTTTGTTTACTTTTGAATGACTACGTCTAAATGTGACGACAGCGGCCTAGAAATCTTATTCGCAAGTGATAAATTTCGCCTTCCCAATCGAATTGATCATCTTGTACTATTGCAGTGATGGGACAGCGCTGTCAGTTCCACCGGTAAATAACAACATTTTCTCAACAAAAGACCTACTTAAGATTCAAAGAAGTAAGCAAATTACAGCCTTCATAGTAGGGAAAAGGAAACTGTTGAGGGATAAAAACTCATTTACTATGGCTGAGAATATCTATAGATTTTCCTGGATATCAATCTTTTTAGCAGTTTGGGAAATAACTGATCGCACAGGGCAGGTTCATATATTTGAGCACGGGATTTATTGTATCATTTATTTATCATTACTGTTGGACGACTTATACATGAAAAACACCGAAAAATTAATTAGATGTATGGTGATCACCGAGCATTATGCTGCAAAGAGAAGTTGTCTAGATTGATTTAAATGGTGGAAAATAATATCTTTGTTGGCTATTTCTTTCCGTGCTAATATTAGATAATAAAAAAAGAGAACACAAACGTCGAATCATGGATAAACCTTCTTCCGTCTTCAACCAAATATCTTAAGATAAATGATAAAGATACGACACGGTACTAATAAACGTTGTTAATTTAACATTTTAAACATATAATGAATATAAAAACAAAAATATTCACATGAAGGACTTTTGCGAACGCTCACAACATATAAATACTAAATTAAACTTCATGTTAACCATGTTAACATTAACTATGTCATTAAAACATAGTGGTATCTATCTGGACTTATTTCATTGAGTAGAATACGTAAGCAACGGCATCGTAACAACAGACACGTCAATGCAACAGACACGTCAATGCAACAGACACGTCAATGCAACAGACACGTCAATGCAACAGACACGTCAATGCAATTGCAAATACAATAATAATTGTAACTGTTAATAAAAGTATGGTGTCAGGCATTTATGATAAAATGCAAGGTGCAGTACAATTGATAGTCTGATAACGAACCGTTCAAATGAATCATACATTAATTTTGTCTCAGTCTTGGAACATCACCACAAGATATTACAAGGAGGTACGGTTTCTTGTTTTGTTGTGAAGCGCCAAATGTGAAATTGATAGATGACATCCCGTCTATTCATGAAATACTCGAGGGAAACGTTTGCCAGTATTGTGTATGGTTTTATCCTAACCTTTCATAGACTCAACATTAAATGATGTCTGATTGCAGTCTGTGCAATTCATCAAAGTCAAGGGCGACACTAGCTGTTGCATCCATTTAAGTATTTTGATGGAGCGGGGCAGAAACCTTTAAAGGGGGAGAATTTATATTTGTCATGTTTCAAAAAATACAATTTAACTGAATAAAACAATCTTATGCACAATAGGATTATCATAGTTGAACATTTTTGAGAAAAAAGAATGATTTCAAACTGTTTGACTAGATTGACATATTTTGCAACATGACAAAATGGGGATAGGGGTACAAATAGTCATTTCTCACCGTTAAGATATTTTCGTAATTAAAAAAAAATTATCAAAAACTCGGTAATAACAAGTTTTTGTCACATATCTTTATTACAGATCTATCAATCAAAGTCTAAAAAAAAAAAAATTTTACAGACAAATGATCTTAACCCAATTTATTTTGCGTCTAAAAAATTTCGATCAAATGAGGTAAAAAACAACAAAAATCTGGTATTCTTAATCATGAAAAAACGAAAAAATTATCACAAATTGAATCGTTTGAAAGTATATCAGTAAAGATTAATATTGCGAAAAAGTTAAGTGATTGGCCCAACCATTTTTTTTCAGAAATTACCTAGCATTATGATAGTCTTAATAACAAGCAGGGTCAATGAAATGTCTTTTTATTTAGATTTTCAGCAGTGAACCCCTGCCCCCTCTCCCCTTCCCCCTCCCCCACCCCCTTAAGACATAATACTAGTTAAGAGCAGATTTATTCTGCATTACGCTCAGATTCTTTGCATCGGTTATATAAACGGATGCATATGTCTTTAAAACAGTGTACTGACTTTATACAAAGACCGGGTTAGGTCAAGGTACAAACACCTCTGTTTTTTGTCTCTACCTGGAATAGATTTTATTTGATACAAACGCTTATACCTCACAAAAGCAATTTCAACAATTTGGCTTCCACTCATTCAGCATCTACGTCACACTTAAGCAATCAATACTTTACACGACTGTTTTCGCTTAGCCAACTTCTTAGCCAACTTCCTTTTGAAGTTAAACTAACGACCCTCTAAATAGAACACTCATAAAAAGATAAGACTATTCTATTTCGATTGCGCTTTATACACGTATTTTAAAATTATATTTCTCTACTACTGTATTAGTTTCCTAATTTCCCACTATGACAGTTTCAGCTATACAAAATCTCACTAAAATGATGCTTATATTTGTATGTAAACGATTAAACTGAATAAAACAGTTGTTTAGATGCTAATATATTAATAAATATTGTCTGTAAGAAAAATCTCCATGGCGCTTGTAAGTAGGGGTTTACATATACATGTAGCAAGTGTCTTGTACAAGCCATTAAGATAAGTACTATTTACGCCTTGTAAAAGAATTTTTCATATGTAATCATCCACAATTGAGCAACTTTTGTCAGAATGTACGTGACGTAATATGAGATTTTTTTGCACGAGAATAGAGCCTGTACTATTTTTTCACAATTTCTTGGCTGTCAAATTACTGATATAAAGTGTTTAATGGGAAAAACAGATGTGGGAGAGGTATTTCAGGTAGAATTTTTAAAACATTTGTACACAATGGCTTGGTCAAAGGTCCAAGTTGATCAACTGATCAATTCATACAAAAAAGGGAACATGTATATGATACAAGTGCAAAGTACTATCACATTGAACAAAAAAAGAAGAGATTTTAAGATAAAATTTAAAAGCTATTTTAATTAAGATGTTTAACATTTATTAAAGGGGGGGGGGGGTGGAGAGGTGGGGGTGGCCCCCCCCCCCCCCGGGGGGGGGGGTGCCCCCCCCCCCGGGGGCGTATTTCTAATATGAACATATTGGTCATTCAATGAAGCAGATAGAGCTCCTCTTTCCTAGCTAAAATAAATAGTATCAGACACTTATGCATTTGTTTTAAAACACTATCCATAAATTTTATATTTTCTTTAAAAAAATCAGAAACTCGTCTGCATGCTAAAGACAGTATTGTGTGCTGATGACATCTTCCCGCTATTTTGTGATTAATTGTCAAAGCAATTCTTGCTAGATCTTGTGTAGAAAAATGTCTTGTACAATCCATAACTTTGACTTATCTTAATGTCTTGTACAATAAACTTGCAAAATGTAAACCCTGCCTAAAGCTTATATCTCTCAAGGAGTTATTTACTTTTTATGTAGATGTATTCAAAGAATATAAGGTTATGATTGAGTGGTTTTAACAGAAAATCGTTACCATGGTGGCTTACATCAGTGGGAAAAACAATACTGTAACATCATTTTCTAGTGCAATAACAAAGTGGAAGAATATTCACTTATAAATCAAAGACAACTCGTCGTTAACTATTGTTCAGGCGTGCAGTTGACAATAATTAAGCATATTTATATGCTTATCTAAAGTCATATATCTCAAAACATGCATTTACTATAAATCAATGTAAAACTCTCTGCTTATTTAATGAAAAACTGTTTTTATATGGAAATGGTTCAGGACCCCAGATTAAGGCGTTTAGTGTTGTATTATCAATTTCAATTTTGCTCCATGTTAAATCCTTGAATTTGTACTTTGTTTTACTGTTAGTAAATTATCCATTACAAAACATAGCAATCAAAATTAATACACCCATTCTTTGTGTTATTGAAAGTAAATGTTTATTTTGAATGGAAAGAAAAAAACCCCAAAAGACTGTCATGTTACATTTGACTGCAGTCAACTTGATCTGTATCTTGTACCATTACAATGGTGATACAATGCAGTCAATTTCATCCATTAATTGAGATTTCTTCCCCACAAATGACCTTCTCAGAATTAACGAACAAGGATGTTGCAACAAAAGCAAGTCTCTATTTAAGGACAGATTACTGTATGTTATAGTAGATAGCTGTCTTGATATAAGTATGATAAAATTCCTTGATAAACAACGTGTGAATTGTAAATAAAAGCTGCGCGTATCTTCAGTAATTATACAATAGTAAGAATACGAACCGTTCAAATATTTCAATTGGTGAACGTAAAGCAAATAGTGTGCCAAAATAAGCTGTTACATGTAACTATAATAATCTTTTGAAAGAAAGGGGATTTTTTCTGATTAAAGAATACAGTACATGTATTGCAACGAGCAAGAAATCTAGAGTTCGCCTTTCTAATCGAATTTGTTTTCATGAGTTTTCACAATGATGAAAATGCGCTGTCAATTTCACCGTTAAATAACTTTGTTTTCAACAGAACCTACTAAGATTGCAATAAAAAGGTTCATAACAACCTTAGTTGTTAAACTCATTTGAGTATCAAAAGATATTTAGTAGTTCTGCTATGTAGTTCATGTACAACTTGAAGAAATGGCAAGATTTTATATTTCGGCATAGATTTTTTATATTTATATATGTAATGAAATGAGTAATTAAACATTTGCATTGTTGTTTGTCCAAGCAATGGTAACCATAGAGACATGAACCTCTCTCTTCCATGCCATTCTATTGATGGGACGTTATTATATACTTATAAAGCACATGTTGATATAAGTACTTAACAAATGATAATGATTATATTAGGAACTTATCCAAACAAAAATAAATACTGTAACTGTGTAACAATTGTAATTATCTTGTCTCTAATTCAGCATTCGCAATTTTTTCAGTTTATAATGACACTGAAAGAATTGCTATAGTTAACAAGAAAATTTCTTTCTCGTGATTCTGAATTAAAAAACATCCTCTGGAATTCTAACAAAAACATTTCTGTATTATTGTGTTTAAGAAAAATGAAACTGAAATGACATGCGGCACATACTTTCCGTACCCGCATATTAAATTTTGTTAAACTAGGTGGGCACGTTGGTTTTAGTTCCACTGGGTTCCACTGGGTTCGCGAAAGCTGAATTAAGTAACACACACATATCCCTTGCCCGCATCGATTCGAGTTTGAGTGACCTAGTCTTGAAAAGGGCTGTCTGTAGCGCAGCTAAAGGTGGAAGTCATAAAGAGGACCTCGTGCCTCCCTCCAACATAGTGCTATTTAGAGGGCTTATGAGCTCAAAGTTGCCACAGTGTCCGCTAACCGACAGTAGTCGCCGGCACATGGGGCTTCCCAAAGTCGAGGTCATGGGGTCGTTCTTCTTCAGCGGTGCAGACGTCCTTTGAAGGACCACTCCCCTCGTCGTTAGCCAAGGCCCTTACAGCTACAAGTCCGAAGTCAGGTATCTGTCGAGACCCTGCGCAATGTATTAAATGAACGATTTAAAATTGCCTTGTTAATCATCTCGGAACAGCTGTTTCGGCCCGAGTAATACATGTACATGTATCAAATCACTTTTATATTTTTGAAAAATAACACTAATTCGGATTATCGACAATAATTCGGAATATCGACAAATCGACAATAATTCGGAATATCGACAATCCTTTCAATGATTCATCGAAAGAATGAAAAGACGAATATGAGACTAGATAGGGCGTGTGACAGAAATTCAAAGCATAATTTTCTTAACTTTTGCTTCGGAAACAATTCAGTGGATAGAGTGGTATAACTAAGAAAATGAATACCCACATTTCATTAGTTTATTTCCAGGAAAAAATACTTTACAACCATTATTTTAAAGCATTTTGTCAGTTTCTGATGTATTGTTGTTTATTACATCAGTTTTACACATCGCCCGCCTGAGCAATACTAAAATCGTTATGAAATTTCTGTTTACGGTTTGCGCATGTCTTACATCTATGCTACGGGTTGGAAACTAGAAGAATATAAGTTTAACAAGCAAGTTCGTTGAATTTATGTATATTTATACTTCATAGTGGACAAGGACGCTTTACAGCTGCAAAAGTGTTTTGTCTACGGTAACTACAGCATATATAAGTATACTAACCAGCTCGACTAGCGAATACTAAGCGTTATTTTTTGACTTGGAATCAGAAGAAGTTCCCCTTATCGTTTCAAACTTTGATAATGTTAGATATATGCTTCTGGAGAGTAGAAAGGCAAAGAAGTCTTAGGCTTTTATTCTCCATTACATACGAATGAAAACTAAAAACGCATCTGTTTGTTACGCGAAAATATTACATTTTTTCCTTAATACATACAGTTAGACGACAAAGCAATCTAAAGTGAGACTGATAATTTTTGCCCTTTCCGATCAAATCGATTATCATGTGTTTTTACAATGATGAAACTCCGATGTCAATTTAACCGGTAAATAACAACAGAAGACCTACTTAGGTCTCAAAGAAGTAAGCAAATTACAGCTATTGTGGTAAGAAATAGTAGACTGTCAAGACATAAAACTCATTAAAGAGTTCCTGAATCTTTAGAGGAACTTTCTGTATAGTAGTCGCATTAAACAGCGCGGACACAAGTTGACAAACAGTTAAAAGCATTAAAGTTTCCACATTTACGGATATATCTATATTTGCGGTGCGTGTCTCAGAACGTCACACGAGTGTTTTTGAAAAAGTTTAAAAAGTACAACATTTCATTAAGTTTGTTGAATTCGCAAACGAATTGCACGTCAAGCAATTAAAATGTTAAAACATCTGAAAGTATGGCATGTATTTTGAAATGTACTTTAAATCTGATTTGAAATTAATAATAAATCTGAAATATAGGCTACTAGTTACAATATTTCTTCATTTGATATTAAAGAAAAATGAAAAATTATTACGTAAAATAATCCTCAAACGCCAACAGGTACAGCACCAAACCGCAGTTAGACCAGCCTACATAATTTCAATCAGAAGATAAACCAAAGGCCGCTCTTATCCTTTAAAAGCTTATTGCTATCTGAAGTTTGGATTGTCATAAAAATGGTATGTTATTGTATCTAAAGTACAATCGTCTTTTTTGTCTTCTAGTGATTTTCTCATTTTAGTATGGTTAAATGAATGTAAATCTTAATATGCCTTTCTTTCTAAAACCATGCAGGCAAGTCAACAAAACTGTTTCACGTCACGGCGTACTGATGTTCCCTTACTTTATGACATTACGTTGACATGACGCGTTGATTTAAGGTATTCATATTCGTGTGAGTTTCGAATCTGTTCTACATAGATAATTAGGAAAACATTACTGCTGAAGAATATGAAGATATCGTTTAACGTAAAAAGCCAACAAAATATAGACCTATTAAGCAAATGACATGAACAATCCAGTGGCCAATGGGTTAGAGTCACTGTAACTCTCATAGATTTAAAAATCCCCGAAATATACCCAATTTTTAGTATGCAATGTTTCATGCCCACGATGTTCGAACTTAATCTGTTGGAGCTTTAAATGATGCTACATTTCCATGCTTCAGACGAAACTAAAAATGTAATAGTTTGTGTAATCTAATATTAGGTTAGACGGATTTTTATAAGAGTCATTTTAATCTTTTTTCTATATTCAGCTTACAGAATAACTACATATCTAAAGCATACTATATGTGACCGTGTTTATTCAGTAAATCTCAATATGATCACAACCAAATGTATTAAATACAAGGCATACTTTATTAAGTTATTAGAAGATGATTTAAAATCTAACCCCTTCGACGAAAAGATGTATAAGGGTGAGAATGGCTTCTGTCTGTATTATACTATAATTCTTTGTCCATTGCTGAAGATAATTTACTACTATATGCAAATACCAAGACGATTGCTTATATTTCCATACCAAATACTTTGCGCATATAAAACTTGTTTCGATGCAAATATATCAATCAATTTACGTCTGTAATAAAATAGCTATGGCGCTTTAGAAGCTTAGATATTTCAGGTCTATTTACATTTAATGAATAGCAACTCATGATCAGAGTGTCTTAGGTCTGTGTCACACGTCATTCGTCTCATAGCCAATAACCGAAAGAAGCGAGATTCATGAAAATACAGTGTAACATCATACAAAATATTTCCGAGGACATTCCATGTGAAGTAGTATTTTTCCAAGAATGTTGTATTTAGTCTTAAGGTGGAAAACATCTTACTATGATGACAAGATTAAACTCGTTAGCAGAGTACGTTGAAACTTGTTAATAAATGTGGCATTAATTATACACGTAGGTATAAATATATCAAATCTTGTTCTATCGTGTGGACCGCAGAAGAACCCAAGTGATTCTCACACTACTACGATTTCGTATCTTTAATTAATGCATGCACATTTTTACTAATTGTTCATTCAATTATAAACTTTTTTTCAAAATCTAAACTTTTCTGTAGATATCATGCAAATTACCTTTAATACTTGCAAATCACAAAGAACAAATGAGTCTTAATTCAAAGCTTGCAAATTGACAAGATATTGACTATATAGACCTCAAACATCCATTACTGAGATAATCAATGCTGCCATAAAGGTTGTTGTATGAATTGATGGCTGTTTGTCGGTAAATAAATATATGTATAATGTATATGTATCTATATGGTCTGGTATATCAGACGGTAGCTTTCATTCTGACTAATCATTTATATCTTACTAATAATAGAAGGAAATTTGCCAGACAGCTACCCTATTTGCTGTCTGAATGGCAAAGATTTAGCAGCACTTCAAAGTTTGCCCATGTGAACGCCTTACACGTATTGTTAGACTTGTTTTAATTTTTCTGTTTGACTATAACATATACCTGTCAACGAAGTCCCCTTACTGCGAAACGAACGATCACCTCGAAACAGATATCGAGAGCAATTTTCCTAAATTCTAATGGATCAATTGTGTAAGCGCCTTGTACTGTGCAAGCGCCTTGTTCTTCATGCCGTGCAGTCATCGGACAATTCTGCAAAAAAACTGGCGTTTTTTTAACTGTTTATAGTCAACATGTACATGTATTTAGTACAATGCATCATTTCTAATATTAGAGGGCCAATATTACTTAATCCGCAATCAGATGCACTTGTTTTTATCAGATTGTCATACGAGAGACAGCTAATATTCAAAAATATTCTGTAGATATTCCCAATTCTAATATGCCTACAGTATATTTCTATAGTCAATTCGAGTGCATTAATATGATTAAAGCACTCGGAAAAGTAGGCGGAGTTTCGGACATGGAAGTAGCTCCTTCCGGCTTTTCTAATTTACTCCCGCGCAAAAATAAAATATAGAAATGGAAATAATATCAGTATAAATCATCTTCGCATGAAAAGATTTGTTTAAGAACCTAAATATTATTTTTGATTGCGTCAAGTAAGCCTCAGAATACCCTCACCTTGTTTTCCTTAAAAAAGGCAAAGCATTCATGATTAACAGTCATACAATGTTTTGATTCCGGGAGACAAAACTATGAATGAAAACGTTTACGTCATCACACTGACGTCATTCTCCACGTTAAAACGTTGTACGGTCCAAATTAACGGTACGCTTTAAATCGATTGGCTGCTTTGTTAGGTTCTGAATCGACGTCTTCTGCATAATGTCAGTCAGGTATTTCTTTTTATTTTTTGTATTAGATGATAAACTAAAATAAGTTTGTATAATATAGTTATGTTCGATATCTTGAATGGTTGCCCAAATAGGGAGTGAATTCCAACAGCTCTATTTATTCTGTTTTACATTACCGCCGAACTGAAAAAAGGTCCGTAGTAGTTACGATAATTTTCAAGAAATCGGCTAAGAATCGAAATAATCTATGTCTTGGTGGTTTTCGAAATTGAGCATTTCCGTCGGTAAGTGCCTGCGAATTCCTCGGGCTTCGCCCTCGTGAATTATTCCGCCAGGCACATCACCTCCGAGAAATGCTTCAATTTCGATAAAGCCTCAAGCCATAGATTATTTCTTAATTCTAATATGCCTACGGTTATTTCTATAGTCAATTCGAGTGCTTATATGATTAAAGCACTCGGAAAAGTAGGCGGAGTTTCGGACATGGCAGTAGCTCCTTCCGACTTTTCTAATTTACTCCCGCGCAAAAATAAATTATAGAAATAATATCTGTATAAATACATCATTCGCATGAAATAGTTGTGTTTAAAAACATAAATATTATTTTCGATTGTGTCAAGAAAGCCTTAGAATACCCTCACCTTGTTTTCCTAAAAAAAGGCCAAGAAATTCAGGATTAACATTCTTACAATGTTTTGATTCCGGGAGACAAAACTATGAATGAAAACGTTTACGTCATCCCTGACGTCTTACCCACTTAAATCGTTGTACAGTTCAAATTACGGTACGCATTCAACGTTGGCTGCTTTGTTAGGTTCTGAATCGACGTCTTCTGCAATGTCTTCAGGTTTTCTTTTTTATATTTAATGTATTAGATGTTAAAATAAAATAGTTTGTATTCTATAGTTATGTTTGATATCTTGAATGGTTGCCGAAAAGGGAGTGAATTCCAACAGCTACTATTTATGCTGTTTTCACTTCCGCCGAACTGAAAAAGGTCCGTAGTAGTTCGATGTTTTAAAAAATCGGCTTAAGAATGAAATATCTATGTCTTGGAGTGCTTTATCGAAATAGAGCTTTCCCTTCGGTAAGGCCTGCGTAATAATTCACTCGGGCTCCGCCCTCGTGAATTATTCCGCCAGGCACATCACCTCCGAAATGCTAATTCGAGGCCAATAAATATTCTACATGAGTTTTATGCCTTGGGCAATCTTTATTTAAGAAGGCAGTAATTCATTTGAGTAGGTCTTTTGTAATGAAACTATTGTTATTTACCGGTTAAATTGACAGTGAAGTACCATAACTGTGAAGTTAGAACAAGATGATTAATTATTTGAATTTATACAATGGTCGTTTTCTCCCCTTCGAACTTTTTTAAAACAAACAATAAACGTCTTGTAGATACTACGGATACCAAAACTTGTAACTGTTGGATATATTCTGCTTACATGGATGTTTCTGCTTTTGTGCTTATTTATTTCACACACAAGCGTGAGGTTTTGCCCAAAACATGAAATGATACAATGTACTGCTAAGTTACGTTTAACTAAAAGTTTGTAGATGATCGAGCCCTGTTAGAATAAAAGGCTGAAAGTATTTTGCTTGGAGTTTAATAAAATAGATTATCATCTAGCCTGGTGGCGAGGCTAACGTTGACGTTGAAGAATGTGGTCACTGTCTTTTAAACCGGAACAAAAATATTTTCATTTAAATTTCATGAGTTAAAATCCTCTCTTTAAAACGCTTCTGCGTTTTGATCATACATGTGTTGCCTTTGTTTAGATACTGGATGATATAACTTTCAGTACCAACCCAGATTTATAATAAGCAGTATTCGGACTGAGGAAGATGGCACTACGAGTAAACTGCCACAATGTAACATAGATATAATTTTATCAAATTAACCATGTTCAGTCCCGACTAAAATCCTATCAAGAAAATATTCTGTCAAATGTTTATAAAAAATTGACGTTTTCAAGACGTGCATGTGTGTTAATGACGTATTTCTCTTCAATCGAATGCTGACCAAAACATTTAATGAACAATAGGCAAAAAGTATATTTTACGAATTGCGTAAGCGAAAATAGCTACAGATATAGACATTGTAGCATAAACTATGCTAAAGCCAGCAAATCTGTTTCGTTTCTCTCATCAATATTTGTATTGTTTTACTGCTTCAAGCTTTACGATCATATCCTTTGATAAATGGCCAGCGATATAATATTGCCCAATATCCCTTCTGGCAAATGTCAAACAAATCATATTTGGCGGAATATAAATAAGACAACTTCAATAAGACTTATATGGTTTATGCCAATGTATGAAGAAATGTTTCTTGAAATATTTCACAGATATACTATAACTAATTATAGAGGCGGATTTGAACCATTTCATCTTTACGCCCCGTGACCGCACCAGACACGAGAATGAAACAGCTAAGATGACGAAGGCGCAGACGAAAACTCGTTAATTTGACCGAGCGAAAACATAATAATTAGAGAGGCCACCGAGCGATATGTCGAGACTAACAATATAAGATGGAGGGGGTGCGGCACGAACATTCAGTTTTCTAGAGCGCTGATGAGCGTGATGTCGTTCCGCGTCCCCGCCATTTTTATTTCTTAATTGTCGACTTTCGCCAAGCGTCCATGCTAATTATTGTGTTTTCGCTCCTAAATGTAGAGAGAGTTTTCGCCACTGACCCCGCCATTTCATTTACTAAATTTCGACTTTTCGCTCGGCGTTCCCGCTCTTTATCCTTATACGTATTGCTCCGCGCCTACGCAAATTAGCAATTTTTTGTCCAGCGTCCCCGCGGTGCGAAATGGCATAAATCAGCCAACATTACAACACCCACATACAACATTTATAAAGCAGAAACTCCAAATGTAGCGGGGAAAAAAGTCGAGATAAAGGGAATCAAATGGCGAGGGCGCGGAGCGACATGCGATAATTAGCGAGAGCGCGGGACAAAATAAAGATAAAAAATTTAATGGCGGGAACGTGGAGTGAAAGCACGCTTATGAGAACTCCAAAAACGTCGATTCTTCGTGTCGCACCTCGTCCTTTCATTTTTTATAAAAATGGCACAAAACAGCCGCGATAACCAATGGACACATCGTGTAAGATTTACCAGAAAAATGCAGTTACCACGTTTACTATTTTGCCAAATCAAATTCACAGTAGTTACAGTACAGAAACCATAGAGAAACGAAATATACCTTGGTATTATTTAACCAGGCCTCTAAGATATATTTAGCTCATTTCTAAGCCGTTGTATTACATGTATTTTGCAGAATAAGGCTAATTATGTATTTTATTGCTTGCTAAATTATTACTGGAAATATAGGGGGAAACCGAATTTACCGAAACACGGAAAAAATAGAAATTATAATATTTGCTTATTTTATGTAATATAGTATTACTTTCCTTTATTTACATTATGAAAATGGAAGCCTCAGTTCATACAAAGTGGAACAAGTCTAGATAAAATTGACACTGACTAAATTTAACTTTAAATCCGTCCATATATTCTAATTAAGAGACAATTTTGTATCCAAGAGACATTTAGGATAACCAAATAGCTCGTAAATGCATTGGAAACACTTTTAATAATAAAAAGTCGAAATTGAGGAAATTATTAAAAACTATACTGCAATGCAGATGAGTTCCAGACGATATAAGGAATGGTCTGAAAACTAGGAATAACGCCTTGTACTTTATTAGTAGTCTAAGATTGGGATTGCGTTTTACAACGTACATGGTAATGTTATCTTAACATGTTATCTAAATTGATCAAGACAGAAACACTTTTTAAACAATTGTTTTTCAGTTTGAATGATGTTGTTTTCTTAACAGTAAAATTGTTTTCTCCTTAAGAATATGTTCATAATTTGAGAATTTAGTAAGAAAAGTTGATGACGAAAATCCTAGGAAACGAATCAATTATAAACGAGAGGCCATTAAAAGAATTTGATATTGTTAGTAATAGCGGGCATTATACGCGGTTGACCTGAATGATTTTCTGTATATAGCAAGAGGACAATGCAAATATGCCAAAGAGCAAGTGCCATGACATTTCTGCCATCGGTTATAAAATGTTAATAAGTAAGTACCCTACGATGTTAACTATACTCCAAAAATTGAAATAACATATAAATCTTTTATCGAACTGAAATATCTCTACAGGGGCTATATTTTGAAGTCCATAAATATCAAATATGAAACAGGTTTATTGACCTAAATATTTCTTGCTTCTAGACCATATATTTTATACTGGATTAATATATTTGACATTGACTATTACAACGTTTGTCACGCCATAAACGTTCTGCGATTAAACATGTTTTTATGGAAGGACATGACTAGTTGCAAATGCTAAATGTTTTGTTGTCCTATCTACATATGGCATGCAGATATACTGCTTCGTCAAACATTTCAGGAAAATAATTTGTTATATAAACATATTATCACGACTCAAATCTGATGAAAATTGGATGGGGTCAATAACTATTTTTGACCACACGAAATTTCGGAAATCGTAACATATTTCTATTGATCCTAATTATTCAATACGTCAATGGTATTTTATGTACATGTACGCATTAATCCTAAGATATTTGATTGTTTCTTTCTTGAGATTTTCATTACTCAAGATGAGCTGTTAAGGAAATATTACTATGAGCGTTGTAAAAATGCATTCTACGTGTTAGAGTATTTATTGCGTAAAAGGGGTTATTCCTAGTTTTTAGACCCCAGTAGCTCAATTGCATTGTTGTGAAGTTAAGTAATTTCCTCTGTGTCGAATTTCCATTAATGATCGATGCATTTTTGAGAGATTTAATTGTCTCAATGTCTCTCGGAAACAAAATTGTCTCATAAATTAGAATAAACAGATATATTTAAAGTTAAATTCAGTCAGTAACAATATTATATAGACATGATCCACTTTGTTAAAATTGAGGCTTTTCAATTTCATAACATATAATTGAAAATAACTGTAGGTCTTTCGCGAATATTGTTATGAACCAAATTGGATTCTCTTCTTTTCAATGTTTGAGCTTTCCCTGTGTTTCCAGTTAAAATTTAGCAAGCAGAACAATACACAATATGTTTTGTTTTGAGTGATGTATATTTTAAAAGTCTCTTAAATTGACTAAACATCATCTAAGAGAGACATGGTGAAATATTTTTTGGGTACTGAGGAGCCTTCGTTTGTACAAAGGGTTGCATTCTACGTTTATTATTTCGCGACAAGTTTTCCTTGGTAATCCATTCAACAAGTTATGTTTAGATTTTTTTCTCCTGAATTTCTGTCATATAATGCCTTGTCTACTTAAATTATAATGAGCAAACAGGTAACAGAATATCAACTGACCTTATGTTAAAATAAGCATTAGTAGCTGTTATAGTTAATCTAATCCGTGACCTGAACCAATCTACCGCGGGGTCGCTTCCTGTTTGCACAATAGCAACACTATCTGACAATATCTTTGTTCAAGATAAAACTGTCTGTCTTATGAATTACACGACAAATGCTCGTATCCAACAGTTATGAGATATAGCCGACTTCCAAATGTATGGATAACGGAAAGGGAAGTACAATTTATTTCAAATTGCCACCCTAGCTGACAGAGTAATTTGTCTGACAGTTCATCATTCTGTTGCATGGTATTGTTGTCTGCGGGATTTCTCCTTTTTCATTTGATGAATAAAGATAGAAATCTTGTAATGAAAAAAGGTGTAAGGAATCCGTTTCCACAGACAAATACTTTGATCATGCAATAAATGTCAGTGCCCTTATATTTAGCCACCATCATTTGAGTATATTACTGGTTTCTTGTTGTTGCCTTCTTTTTCTCTCAGCATCGTTGAGTTAGTTAGAAACGAAGCATAGTTTTAAATAATCGCTTAATCCTTCGAAGACATATGTTAAAATTTAGATTTTTGAGATAACATTATATTCCGAACGGATATTCTATACATGTGCCAGGAACGTTACTGCTCATACTGGATCAATCCATAGCATTTATAAGATAATATTTATTTATCTCCCAAATTTGATTAATTTGACGTTTGCCAGAAGAGATACTCGAGAAAAATATATTGCGCTGGTTTCCTAACAGGGGGATGTGATCAGGAATCTTAAAACAATTGACAATGTAATTATAAGCGGGCAATGCAACAGTTTGTATCTTAGACGGCAGGATTTAACTTTAGATATGTCTGTATATTCTAATTTGAGAGTCAAGTTTGTTTCTGAGAGAAATTCAGATAATTAAATTTCTCGAAAATGCACCGAAAAGACTTTTCATTAATGGAAATTCAACATAGAGGAAATTACTTAACTACACAGCAATGCAATTGAGCTACTGATCAGATTCTAAAAGAGTCTAGAAACTAAAAATATCGTCTTTTACGCTATGTATAGTCTAAGACGTAGATTGCATTTTTACAACGTACATAGTAATATTATCTTAACATATCATCTAAATTAATGCTAATCTCAAGAAAGAAATAATCAAAGAAGTTTTAAACATATTTTACAGTTTGAACGATGTAGATTCTATTTGATTTATTAACATAGAACCAGTGTTTCATTCTTACGAATCCAGTAAGTAAAGACGAGAAGAAAATAGGAAGCGAATCATTTGTAAAAAAGTACATTTTATAGTATAAGTCTGTGTATATTACTGCTGATTACTTGTTTTATATTTTGACATTTTACATGTATAACATTCCTAACGGTATTGAAACAAATTAAAAAGAAACATTCACAGCAACAGACGACACTATCACGTTAACAGACTGATAAATTGCCGGACAAACTACTCTTGAAAAGCTTGTATATTACAAGTGTCATTTAGCAAGACATAAGACATTTAAAATATGTAGGTACTACAGAGGTACGTAAAAGTTTCATGAGTTCAATTAAAACGATGAGGCATAAATGAATACGCTGCATCTCATAGTAATTGGTAAATACCAAGTATACATTATTTAGAAAGGATGTTCATTTTGGTTAAGGCAGCCATTGCTGAAGTAACTATTACATAAGCAGGACTCTCTTTGTGCTTTATTTCTCATTGTAAGATAAGCTTAGGACCTGGAAACACACTGACGTTATAAACAAGTCTATTACGGTTGATTACGAATGGGAACCGAGATTGTATCCGAATTCACACGATTAGGTGAAATACTTGACCTTTACAGTAACTCCCATGCAGAATTAAAGACCTATTACCACTTAAGATGTTAAAGACCCATAGCACTGATGTCTGACCGGTGAAATATACCATTAATTTTACAAGAAATCCTAACATTACTTTTTAAAACCCGAGTACATATTTCAAATATTCCGTATTATGTTTTCAACGATATTGCAAAACATGAACCATGCATGAAACGCTTTCTTACAATAGTTTTTCCGTGACGAATGAAATAGACGCAAAGATGCATACGTCAACTTTGTTTTAGAGTAAATGGAACAACATCCTATCAACATCCTTTCAGTAAACTCATTATTCAAATCCGAGAACATTCAGAGTCATCATTTGCGCATTTACAGTTTCATCAACGCTGATCGCCCGCTGTTGCTATTATAAGCGCTATCGCTCTCCTAAAAATATGAAAGCGAGTATCTTATCCAGAATGGCCTTTAAATGTTCATTGTATTTTCACTAACAAGCGTAAAGCTACAGTATCTAAAGAAAACAACCGATAATTGAATTATACATAATGTTATCATATGGGCACAACAGTATCTATAAAAGAACAAATTCAAAGCTTGCAGAAAAGCCTTTTCCGTAGGCTCTAGGGGATGGATACATATGTATGCATATGCATTAAGAAGGTGTTCTTTTCCATTTAAACCTTACATGTAACGAATAAAAATATTTTATAAAAGACCAGCATTAATTACTTTTCGCAAGTGTATGAATTTTACTTAGTATACAATGGATGCTTTTGTTTCATAATAATGGTTAACGCAACTTGAGTGTGAATACATTTAATGCTGCAGACTATTTTCCACAAAGAAAGAGAGATTAAACTGTCTGGAACCAAGATCAATATGTAAAAGTTTTATTTTCTGATGTAATTAAATATAAATTCATTAGGGTTTCTAATATATTTCATTTTCTGTCTTAATTCTTCATTCAAATTCAATTTTGCTACATAACATAGTTTGTAAAATTACATCAGAAGAATGAATATTACATTACAAATAAAAAACAAACACCATAACATGCATTATTGTTATTATTTTTATCTAAGTTTTCCTTTAACGAGATTTTGTAAGTAGATGGCCTATTCCTTTAAGATATGATCCACGCATTGGATCTTGTGATGGCGACATGATGATTACGTTAGTCGAAATCAGGAGAAGTATCTCTGAAAATATACAGCATTTTTAAAATGAAATTGCAGACAACACAAAATACTGCCATATAAGAAATTTCTGAAATAGTTTGGATATACCACTTAAAAGGGAACTACTGGGAGCACATGTTTTCTTTACCAGTTTTTATAGAAACAACATTGAAATTATTTCTGGAAATGATTCATGAAAATGTCAAACTTAAGCCAGAATAAGTTAGAACGATTTCATATACTGGGCGTTGATGTTAACGTGGTAAAAATGACTCTGCGTTGTAGATACCAATAAGGGTAAATGCATATTTGTAATAACTAAATACTTTTTTTAACGATTTTCAAAATTTCGTATGGTCAAAAATAGTTATTGGCACTAATTAATTTTCATCAGTCTTTAGTCGTGATAAATTTTTATCTTAAAAATAATTTTCCTGAAAAGTTTGACGAAGCAGTATACCCGTATATTATGTGTATGTCCTTCAGCAGAAACTTTTAATCTTGTATAACAAAGTGCAGAACATGTATGGCATGACAAACGTTGCAATATTCTATGGCAAGAATGTCTTGTCATATGCTCTTTTGCATTTTGGTCTTGTCATCAGGAATATAGAATATGTAATATACTGTTGGTATTGTATCATCTGTAATATACTGTAGGCAACATGGTATCTTTAGTTTACTATAGGTACTATAGTATCTGTAGAATAGTAAAATGTAGTATATTGTAGGAGAAATTGTAAAATATTGTAGTACATTGAAGGTACTGTTACAGTAGAAAATGTAGTATACTGATTTATCTTTAGTATACTGCAGCTACTGTAGTACACTGTCGTATCTGTAAAATACTAAAGGTACTGTATTAATTGTAGTATACTGAAGGTTACGTAGTATCTATAGTATACTTATGTACTGGTGCATCTGTAATACACTGTAGGTATTGTTGTGTACTGTAAGTACTGTAGTACCTACAGTCTGCTGTAAGTAATGTTGTTTCTGTAGTATACTGTAGGTACTGTTGAATTGAATTGTTACATCCAATTAATTTCGTGTTTATAAACACTTGCCACAGTCATCCAGCATGCTAGTTATAGACCATATACTTTTTAAATAATGTTTATTTTTATTCGCCGTATATTGAACATTAGTTTACAATTACATTGACGAATAAACATATTTCTTATAGAACAAATGATATTACAGCCCTTAAATATTTGTATTGAATAATAATTTTTATTATAATATATATAGTGCAATTATAGAACAATTTAGTCCATACATATGATAATGAATAAATAGTTAAATTTTGTTTTGATTGAATCTATAGATATTTTTAATGACTAAATATATTGCGATTATAGAACAAATATTTCCTGTTTTAGACACTTTATTGCAAAAATATAGTTGATAGAGAATATTGAAACGTTTTTCAGGCCATAAACGTGGATAAAATGTCTTTTTTAATGATACAGACTTTGTAAAATGGTTTTACAAAAATTCTCACACTGACAATAACTATAAAGTGTAGTGTTGAATTTTAGATTTTTAAATTTCGTAAGCACACAGTAGGGTTTTAGGCTCATTTGCTTTGTCGGGGATTGCAATTGTCTCTAATAAGATTAGATCTAATTAGACAAACGTCGAATATACAGGACACAATTGAGGACCCATGTATTAGTAAAAGACAGACTACACTAGCACAGTTGCTTAACTTGAACATATTCCATTTTCAGATATATCTAATTTGAATTTAAGAAATGAAACTTAAAAGCGTACTCAACTAGATTTCTATATGATATCACAGTGCTGTAAATTGGACAATTTTACCGTGGCGAAATTGTTTATACTTGATAGCAGATAACTGACTTTGCGAGATGAGAATTTTCTATTTACATATCAACATTAAATGACTCTCAGAAGTTTTGAATTAACTATGTTGAATAATCCCAAAAGCATACCCAATTTGCATATTAGAAGTCATACATTGTATGTTGACGAAGTTTGAACTAATAATACAAATGTACTAAACTGAAACCTTTCGACGAAAAGATGAATGTGTTTCAATATAGTGTCTGTCTGCATTATAATATATTTCTTTGTCCATTGCAGAGAACAATTTACCACTATATGCAAAATACCAAGGACATGGCTTATATTTACATATTTAAGACTGTGCGCATATAAAACTTGTTTCGATGCAAATATATTAATCAATTTACGTCTGTAACAAGATAACAATGGTGCTTTTGAAGCTTAGATATTTAAGGTTTATTTACATTAGATGAAGACTTGTTCAAAACAAGAGTAAATTATTATCAGACTTTCTTAAATATATGTCACGTAGCCATCGTCCTACAGCCAACTGCCGAAAGAAGCAAGATTTATAAAAAGATAAAGGGTGTCGTCATACAAAATATGGTGTCTTTTAAACATGTGTTTATTTAGTCATAAAAGGAAACCTTCTTTCGACAACAGGATTAAAATCGTTTTCAGAGTACTTGGTTGTTTGTTGATACATGTAACATTAATCATACCGTCACGTAGGTGTACATATATCCAATCATGTTCTAACATATGGACAGCAGATAAACATACGAGGCTCCCACAAAAGAGTTCTCACAACAATGAGATTTCGTATCTTCAAAATATGTACATTTAATAAATGATTCATGGAATTATAAATTTCCTTTCAAAATGTCATTGTTTATGTCTCTGTTCATTTTGTGCAAATTGCTGTTTAAAAACAGCTTGCAAGTACAAATGAATATTTAACGCTTGCAAATTGTTTGACATAGACCTGAAAGAGATCGTTCTGAGATTGCTGCCGTAAAGGCTATTGTAGGAATTGATTGTTCTTTGTCGGTAAACATATATATGTACGTAGTAGGCCTGGTATATCAGACGGTGGCCTTAATTCTAGTTAATTAGTTATATCTTAGACAGAATTTTGCCAGGCAGCTACCTTATATGCTGTCTAGATTGAAAGAGATCTATTCACGTGAAGTTCGCGCTTGTGAACGCCTTTAAACTATTTTTGGACTTTATGACAAACGACGGTTACCATGTGTCTGTTTAAGAGAAAGTCCCCTGTACTGTGAAACGAAGGCTCAGCAAGAAAGATGTTGAGAGCAATTTTCTTTAGTTCAAACGGATCAATTAAGCAAGCTGGCGCCTTGTTCTTCGGGCCATAAAGTCATTTTACAATTCCACGTGAAAAGGCATGGACAAAGCGGTTAAAAGTACAAAGTTGACAAGAGAAGTGTTATCTGTAGTAAGTAAAATGTATCTATAGCAATCATTCATTTCTAATATTGGGGAGCCAATATTACTTTATCCTCAAGCCGATTGGACTTGTTTCCACCAGACCGCCACAGTATCGACTTCTTAAAAGAAAGAGCTATTCAGAAATATTCTATGGATATTTCCAGACATTCTAAATGAGTTTTATGCCTTGGACATCTTCCTTTTACTTTTATGAAGGCAGTAATGCACGTACTTCTTTCAAGCCTGAGTAGGTCTTTTGTAGAGAAAATATTGTTATTTACCGGTGAAATTGATAGCGAAGTACCAACACTTTGACAACTGAACAAGCTGATTAATTTGAATTTATGCAATGGTCGTTTTCTCCCCTCCGATTTGTTTTCTTAAAATATACAGCAAACGTATTGTAGACATCGTCATGTTTGCGTTGCTTTCTGATGATGTTTCCGCAATTTTCGACATGTTTTTGAAACATACTCACCGAAACAAATAAAAGTTTGAGGCATGAAATAAACAGAAAGAATGTTAGTATATATATTGACGTTATATCACAAAAATCTCACTCGTTAACGGTACAAGTACTAATTTTAATGTTTGCGCAGCAATGCAATGGAGTTCCAGAACAGATATAAAATTAGTAAAACCAGGAATAACGCCTTGTTCTTTATTATATGTCTCAGTTGGGGATTGAGATTTTAGAACGTACATGGTAATATTAATAAACCGGGTCTGGGTCGATTTGGCAGGGGGTCATGATTTAAACAATCTTAGATTGCATTTACATACCAGTTAAATATACCCACTAGATTCTACAAAAATCCAGAAACAAAACTATATATATACTAAAAGTAACTTCCAACGAACCACCTGCCTTGTCCCTTCTTTATTTAGTTATCGACCCTTCCAGTATATTCAATATGATCGAGTGATACGAATTTCATATGGAAGATAATTTTAAGAGCAGGTTTCCCAAGGATGAGCATCAAGGCAATAACCCATGTTAAGTCTACGGATGTTTTAAATGTTTAATTAAAATTATCTGCCGTATGATTTGTAACATTCAATCTTATAGTAAGCTGACAGGTACATGTATTGGAAGTGTTGATAATTAAATAAAGAAGGAAAGAGACAGGTGGTGCGTTTAGTATATTTCAGATATGGTGCATTATTATTTCAACGATGACAAAGGCACAAAAAACGCTTTCTTACAATACTTTCTCGTGAAGAAGGACATATGCACAAAATAAGGCATACGTCAACATTGTTTTAGAGTAAAGTGAACAAAGTCATTGCGCTTTCTATAAACTCCATATTTATTTTATATTATATCAGAGAAAATTCAGAGTCAACATGGTGCATTACATTGTGCATTTTACAATTGAATCCACGCTAATTGAACTCTGTTGTTATTATAATCGATATCATTCTCTGCTTAAACATGTAAAAATAAAACCTGTTATCTGGAATGGCCTTTAAATGTTCATTTTAGTTTCAGTAACAAACGTAAAAACTACGATAACAATCCATCAAGGAAATATGCATAATTCCAAGGCCACACCAGTATCTATAAACGAACAAATGCATATTTCTACATTTAAATTTAGCAGGTCTTCAGAAAGCCTTACCCGAATGAATATTTCTGCAGATGCATTCAGTAATGATAATACAACAGTTAAATCCAATTCCCAAAACCCTTCATCTATTGAATCAAAACTATCCGCAAATGTTTTGAATTTCGCTTAGTATGCAAGGAATGCAATTGCTTTACAATCAAAAGAGTGTAAAATAACAGAAACATTTAAAACGCAACTTGTGTGTTGATATTTTGAATGCTGTAGAATCCTGTCTGTAAAGATAGACTGTTTGGAACCAAAATAAAAAAGGCTTAAATTTTATTTTCTACTGCAATTAAATATAAATTCATCAGTATACTTATGAAAGAATAATCACTATACGACAATTTTTACAACAATGCATTTATAATTTTTTTTCTGAACTTTCTGTTATAATTCTTTGTTCAGTTAAACTCTATTTGAGCGGACCAGAAATAGAATATCAACTAACTTTAAATCGTAATGTAACAGTATGCATTCGTTGTTGTTATAAACAGTTTGAAATTGTGGTGAAGATTATCCTAGTCATTGACCTGAACCAAGCTACCGCGGGGTCGTTTGCACTATAGCATGGTCAAGGCTTGTGAGTTTCATAACGAATGATAACCGACTTGCAAATGTATGCATGAACGGAAAGTACACTTTTGCGTTGCAGTCTAATTTCCAGATTAATTTCATATAACCGTTCCTCTATTGCTTATTGGCACTGAATGCTATACCCCCAACTGACAAAGCAATCTGTCTGACAGTTCATCAGTCTGTAACACGGTATTGTCGTCTGCGGGATGTCACCTTTTTTGTTTGTTGAATACAAATATTATATTACAATGAAAAAACGTGCATGTAATCCGCTTCCACAGAGTGACGTAGACTTTCAAATTGGTAATGCAATAATTTGTTTTGAAGCACAATACTAATTTCCTTTTAAACAAAATGTACAAAAAAGTCATACAAACCACAGGTGAGTGTAGCGTACCAGGGACCCATACAGTGATTTTTAGTTCAAAATAGCCTACTTACTAACCCTATATCAATAAGAAGGTAAACAACACCGTTTACACATCGACCCACTTTCAGCCTTAATTACTTCATCTAGAATAATGCATATTTATTAAAACCCATTGCATATATAGCATAAGTGTTTATCGTTTCCGTAAAAGTTTACTTCAAGGCCCAAAAGCAAACCGTTTTGAAATAGCGACTGATAATTTCCGATTTTTTTGACTTTTTCGTCACCCGAATAAATGTCACACATTTCTAACACTGAATTCTTCCCTTTTAACAAGCTTTTTAAACAATTTCGCCTTGTGTCATCCAAATTTACACAACCGACGCTCGTAGAAATTGATTTGATAAATTTTCCACAAGCTTTCCAGTTTTAATACGATCCGTTAATACAGTATTCATTTTATTTCGTTGATATATTTTGTAAACATATACATGCGCCATACTGATAATGGGAAAAACCAGTTTCCATACTGTATCGATCGGCCAGGTCTTACCAAGTCTAGGTTACACATCACTAATACATGTCTATGGAATACTGAGCTCTAGTAGCAGTGTTGTGCCGTTCTTGTGTATGTCCACAGTGACGGTTGCACACTGGAAAATAGACGTACCCGAAAGTGTGGATTTCGAGTTGGCGAAAAATTGTAAAAATTTCGGAAACTATCAGTCGCTGTTACAAAACGGTTTGCTTTGGACCTTGAAGTAAACGTTTACGGAAAATATAATTACGTTAGGTATATATGCAATAGGTTTTGATAAATATGCCTATTCTGTATGAAGTAATTGAAGCTGAAACTGGGTCTATGTGCGAACTGTGTTGTTTACCTTCTTATTGATATATAGTCATTAGGCTATTTTTATCTAACATTCACTGTTTGGGTCCCTGGTACGCTACACTCACCTGTGATACAAACATGATCTGACGTGAAAAAACTTTTATCAAAATATACGTAGTTATTATTCATAAATTATAATCCCTATATGAACATCATCCGATTCCATGGTCTTTAAGGATGCATAGAAAACTTAAAGCCAAAGTAATATAGGTAACTTATATTAAATCTAAGAGCATTATCAATTTGGAAAACAACATACAACAATATCTTAAGTAGTGTGAATATCTGTGTGTGGAGCAGTGGTGGCGCAGTGGTAGCACGATCGCCTCAGGATCGAAGGGTCCCGGGATAGATCCCCACCATAGCCTTGTCGGTAGTGTCCTCAAGGACACAAATAATTTCACATTGCCTCTCTCTCTCTCTCTTCGAGTTTGATTCCATCTGGAATGGGTCTCGAGAGCATTTTGTCTAAGTTGTAAGAACTTGTTTCGCAATCGAGAATAAATAAATTAGTATAAACAAGTAGTGTGATACATATCAGTAAAATGTTTGTTTTGAAATACTTGTCATTTTGAGAATATTGTTTTTGCTCAATATACATTGCATGTTTCAGCTCTGCTCATAATGAAGCTACGACCAAGTATATGTTTACACGACTTAGTATAAATTAATACAATATACTATGTCCTTTGAAATGCAATATATTAAGTTTACACAGGACTTGGCAAAAATACAAAAAGAATATTACACAAAACGCATTTTTTCTAACACGCACATATTGAATTTATTGTAATTAAATATGAATGCATTTGAATTTTTAATAAGTTCATGATAAGTTATTCCTTTCTGTCCTAATTATTCATTCAAATTCAATTGTCACATATCCGATTTTGTAAAATTGATCTGAAGATTGAATATTTAGTAAATTATAAATAAAATTATGTCCATGTATTTTATAAATGAATTAAATACAGTCGGAGGTTAAGATGCGTAGTTATTTAATCAAGAGTGAATAATAACGGCAGGCCTTTATTATTTCGATTCTAACACGATATTGTCTTTGAGAATACCCTCACCTATGTTAGACATACTATGGATTAGTGATAAAATCCTGAGGCTCTGCTACAAATGTACTGTATGAAAATAATAGATTTAGATCTTTCGGACGCAAATGGATTAATGTTTACGAAGTCGCATGAATTCTAATTGTTATGTATGTCAAATGTCCACATCTGTCTACAAGCACGTGCTCACACTGACACACGAATTTCAATCAAGTGGTTGGTCTTAGAAACTATAATCACTATGGGACATAGTCAATACATTGTAATACAAAGACAATTGATAAATAGTACTTAAAATTTCCTTTTCAACGAACCTCAGTTTTCAAGTCGGTGGCATGAGCCATTCAACCATACATGTAGCAACAGTACAGAACCTTGGCAAAATATTAACCATTTAATCTTTTGAATTGTATGACCAAGCGATTACGCAACTGTCTTCCAAACATAGATATAACAGGACGGAAAGTACATCTTTACATAGCTGTCTAATGTCCATATCTGTTTCAAATATCTACTTCACTGCTGCTCATTGGTACAGCGTGATACGGAAACTGCAACTGTATTCGTCTGACAGTTAATCAGTCTATTGCCTGGTTTGTCGTTTGCTGCAGCCAGTCTCATTTTTATGATTTGTTGCATATCGATAGAAATATAATAAAGACAAAAACAAAAAATGCAAGTAATCTGCTTCCACAGACAAAGACCTTAGTCATGAAATCAGTGTTTCAGCCCTATTATTTTAGTTCCTCTTTCCTCTCTGAAACTGATTGCATCTTGTTTTTATTTCTTCTCTCTACCGTTTAGGTAGCCACCAACCCTGCTTAAATCTTTCTTGCAAAACGTTTTAAAGATTTATTTGTCAGATTTTTTATATTATAAGATACTCAATCCGTTTGTTATAGACATGTACCAGGACGGTTACCGCATGAACTGGCATCCACGACATATTTATTTGAGATATTTATTTATAAGCCGCTAAATTTGTTTAGTTTTGCGTTTGCCAGAAGGGATACTGGAAAAAATATCATACCACTGGGAACATATCAGATGGATGTGATACCTAGCTTTAAAGCAGTTAACAAACTGGAAAGGCAACATTTGCTATCGTGAAAGGCTTTTCCTTCGCCCTTATGCAAGAGACAAAGCAAAACTTTATTGACTCTCAATACACAAATTTAAGGAAAACAACATTCAGAAATCGAAACAGCCGATACAATTTTGATACCATCTTTGTTTTAAACACAATATCAATATTTCTATTATAAATCGGGTCTGCTAAAAAGCTTTTATCAGAAAATTGTGGCAAAGTTATTATTTATATACCAGTAGTCCCCAACTGAAGATAAGATTCAATAATTTGTAAAACTCTACCAGAAGTAAACCTTTCAAGCCCGATTGAAGGTCTTCAGGGATTCATTGATATAATAAAGCCAAAGCAGTAAGAATTACTTATATCATACTCAAGGGCATTATATCAGTTTAAAAAACAGTACACAAAGTAATGTAAAATGGTTTATGTGAAAGTAATATTTGGCCGTAAAATGTTTTGTAGATTCAATATAATTAACATTTGACAAAGTTTATAATTCCTGTTTATTTCTGTAGTGTCTTATGGTAGTGAAGCAATCCTTGGGTATACAGGACTCAGTATAGATGTATACAATATGTGACAAAATCAATATCAATTAAGTACTGAATCGTTAACAGAAAGAAATGTATCATAATTATGCAATCAACCAACACTTAAAGGGATATTCACTACAATAAGCATATTATACAAACAATGATTTAAGCGCAAATCAGAGCGTAAAACTTTACAACAGATACTTTAATTTAAAAGTGTTATGATTTTCCTTCAGTTATTTTTAACACTATATAATACGAATATAATACCAACAAGAGGTGTGAGAAATGTAGAAATTTAGTGTTTGCTTTCTTCATTAAAGCTAAAACAATAGTAAACCCTCGCATAAAGAATCTTATACAAATAACAAATATGTTGAAATGCTGCTACAGCCCTAATGTTTTACTTACGAATAAAATTAATGTAAAACCGAACTTGATTCCCTTAAAACAGTCATGCTGTGTGAGGTCAATGTTTAAATACATTGTTTTTATATCTTTCTTTTGAAAGTGTTATAAAAGTGATTATTCTCAATATATTAACTGATCCTCTAATTAATTCTTTCATCCAATACATTTCTATGAAAGTGAGCGCACACTTTTGATACCAACTAGTATAAATCAAATCGGTTTTTTTCATCAAAAATAACAACCAAGAATACTAAAGTAAATTCCCACCGGCTAACTAGATTTAAAACATGCTCAGTTAACGACAATTTGAATCCTTTTTTAATATCTCATTATTTACTGGAAAGGGATATGCAGAAGTAAATCATGGAGAAGTGTCTCATGAGTATTAAATAGCACTATCTGCATTACGTCATGCTCCTAAATGGCATCAATAAAGGTTCCTTTTTAGGAAGGTCTTGTTGATGTCTTTTTATCAGGGAAAGTGTTTAATAACTTACTATCCTGTTTGACTGTGAAGGATGAAGCATTTAGCTTGTATCAGAAGTATGTATATGCCTATAAGTTCTAAGTGTTGCAAGTATCTTTGTTATATAAATATTTTTTTGTCATAAATTTCAATTAATGATAATCTAGCTAGGAAAAATATTACTCTCTTATAAGGGGTTTTAACAAAGAAAAACCAGTTAGCAATCCGGTTCGTAGGCAAATGGGCTTCCCTTTGTCACAGCAGAAATTGATTTATATGTTTGAAACCTAGTCTACAGCATTCAAAACGCTGCAACCCTCAAAGAATGTTGATCTCAGCGTTATGAAATATCACAAATACAAATTGATTTATTTAATGTTGTTAACTACTCTTAATTCGGTATGGAAGCAAATTTGCATTGATTAGCAATGCTTAATTTTGATATTTAATGCAAGGGAAAACTCACCAGTTTGGTGAATATCTAATGGAGTTAAAGTGTTATTTTGTTAAAATCAAAGAACCTCCTAAAATGAACCGTAATGCTATGCTGACATTGCAAGAAGTTTTGTGTAAAATGTTTTTTGACATGATCGTGAATTTAGATTTAAGAGGGTCCAGTTTTAAAAGACTTGAAAGTTGTTATAGCGTACTGAATTGACATAATTGATGCTTTTTGTAATTGGCTTAAACTGACAGAGAAACGAAGTAAGCATAATTCTCTTATGAATTAAGTCACATGTGAATAAAGTAGAGCTATTGATACTAAGTATTTAGTATTAGTTTTTATGTTTGAATTGCTTAAAGCGAAATATTCGGAATGTTAATGTGAAATGTTTTCATGATTTATAAAACAAAACAATTGCGCCTTTCTTATGCCCTGCATTCAACGATTTGTCTTATTATTTAATTTGTTTCTTTTATTGTTTTTTCTTGTTTTATTGTTTTATATGCGTTGGTTCCATTCAGAGGAATAAATACAGGAAGAATAGTAAAATTATTTATGTGTTGAATAGCTTTTCTTTGTAACTGGTGTATATTTTCCTAAAAAAACTGTTTAAGCAGGTGGCTCAATAATATGAATTCTAATGGATAATCAAGGCTGATTAATTCTGGAGTATTATACAACTGATATTCATCAAGTACAGTTCAAATGGCGTTTCTTAGAAATTTGAAGAAACTGTTTGTTTGGATAAAAAATGTGATAGAGGTTTTCCCAGACAGCTCAATCTTGCAGCGACTGTGTTAAATACCACAACTGATTCCTAAGCAGCTTTAAACTAAAAACTATAGTGCACGAGATTTTCGCGAAGATAGAATACTCAAAAATTTTAAAGAAGTGTTTAGATCAACAGAGCTATTTTTCCAAGACATCATTAGTGAACATTTCTGAAATGACAGTTACTGTAAGTTCTTACAAACTGAATTCAAAATAAAACTCTAACCAAGATAAACATGTTCAAAGTGTGTATAATTTTAGCAATTATAGTTTAAGTTTGGGTACAAAAATACCTTTTCTTTGACACAAACTGTCTGTTTAGCCTACCCTTTATGCAGCCTAGAACATTGACATACAACAAAAACCCGTTTTCTAAGTTATTACTATGTACATATAACAATCAGACCCACTTTGCTTAAGCCGTAATCAGATATGGACTTGTTCCCATCAGATCGCCATAGTCGCGAATTGCTGAAAGAGACAGCTATTCAGAAAATTTCTATAGATATTCCCAGACATTCTAATTGAATTTTATGCCTTGACATTTTCTTTTATTTTTAAGAAGGCTACGATTCACATAGTTCTTTGAAGCCACGTAGGTCTTTTGTTGAGAAAATATTGTTATTTACCGGTAAAATTGACAGCGAAGTGCCACAATTGTCATAGAAAAAAGATGATTAGTTTGAATTGATGCTATGATCCAGCTCCAATATCGACTGTTTTTCTTCAAATATCGAATGAAGGTCTAACGGAAACTTCAGACAACGAGCCTCATAACTCTTACCCTTTTTTGTTTCTGTCTTTTACATGCAAGCCTGCCTTTTCGCTAGCAGAGTAAAATATTACTACCATCAATATTATTTCATTGAAACCCGTATTCTAAATATGTGCATGATGTTTTAATTATTTCAGGAGATTAAATCTCCATTTCTTGCTAAGGTTTGAAAATGGGTGTTCTCAGGTAACAATAATTATTTGGAAATGAAGGAATTGTATTCACACTTTCATCTTCTGAAATAATTCAAACAACCTGCAAATATTTCACAATACGGGTTTTAATGAAGTCTTTGTAGGATATGGAAATAGAATCTAACTATTCCTAGTAGGCATCTAGAACAGAAAACTGGGGGAAATAAGGGCTTTTTTTCATCAATGTTATCTATAGAGTTATGAGCTGCTTAAAGCAAGGTTACACACATGTCACATATGTTACATGCTGTGAAAATTATGCATATCATTTAAATTTCTGTATGTTACAAAATGTTACAATTGTGACGTTGGCAACTAATATCTGAGCAGAATTATCAACTATTTGTCTTCTTTATGTAGTCTATATAGCGTTTCATATAAAGATTATCCCAACCAGATTTATTCTGACCAGTATTTAGACGCAAGAAGATTTTATTTCAAAATGTTCTAAAGTATCTTATTGTCTATGGTCTCATTTTTGATCAAAGATTATCCGTTTACAATCACAAGGACAACTCTTTCCCGAAATATCTACAAGATTTAATTCCCCTTTTCAATCATTGATGACCAAGTTTTGGTCATATCCTAACTTTTATCTAAACATTATTCTGAACAAAGATTGGAAATATCAAAGTTACCGTTTTAATCTCTACGGATCAAGTGAGCAAACAACTGTAAAACGAACATGGAGTAGTATAAGGAACAAATAAATAAAGCAATTTATTATTTATAATACTTTCGTACATGTAACTAATATAAGGAAACGATGCAAATGCAATTCGTTTCCCTCATCGATATTTGTATTGTTTTACTACATGATTATATCCTTTAATAAATAACCAGCGATACAATATTACCCAATATCTCTTCTGGCAAATGTCAAACAAATCATATTCGGCGGAAAATAGATCTAAATAAGACGTTTTAGATACATTCCTAAATTTTGCCAATGTGTGCAGACACTTTTTTTAATTGCTCACATATGTTTTATTCCCGATATATATACACTTTTTTAGATTTACTAGCGATAATGCAATTCACAAATCTTGTTGTTTTTTTTTAACAAAAATATGTAATCATTGTCTGTTTTGGACAAGGATACATTATAGTGTAGAAAACATAACACCACTGTGGAGTGGTCTACTATAATTATATATAATAACCTTCATCATGTTTGCGCAGAAAGGTGTACTTATTCTTGTTTTTTAGGGGGTTGTATCGTTCATGCAGACATGTGTGCTGCTCCAATATTATCAGACACTATTCTTGATATTTCGTCCAAAACGATGTGATAACAACCTGTAACATCTCTAACTTCTCAAACGTAGACTCTAGCATTGAAAAGGAAAACGTAGTACCTAAAGATTATTTTACCAGGTGTCCGTCGATGTTCAGTATTCTTTTTATATCACGTGAAAAGGAAATTCCATAATTTTGTATCGATTGTTGAATTCTAGTTGAGTGAAACATAGTCTATGCATTATAAATGGAAAGGAAAGTATTCATGTTTTGTTGCATTATATGCATTATAGTTTAATATGTTTGCTTCCGTATTTTATCGAGGGAAACTGGAAAGCCGCAATTCAAACAATCTGGAAGTGTAACAAGACCAATTTGGCACTTTATGTAGATCTATGATTACTTAAGAACCAATATCTTAAACATGAAGGATAGTTAATGTCTCGAAATAGACATCAGAAAGACGTCCTGTAATAGAAATAAGACAATTATAGGGAAATAACATAAATAAACAATACTGAAATTTAGTTCCAGCTTAGATTCAAAATAAGTCTCAAAAACATATTTTTGATTAACTAGTAGTCTAAGATTACAATGTAGGTGTAACTTTTGCAACGCACTTGTACAAAGTTCTTACATAATTCGACTAATCGAAGATTGTGGAGGGCCATTGTATTGCCACGACGTCGACGTCGGCGTTGATGTCGTTGGTTAAAGTATTTTGGCAAGCTTCGATTTTATGATATCATTTCAACTACAGTTCCAATCGTAATGAAACTAGACATAAGAACAATAAAACATACATGCAAGCTATATACTGGAGTTGAACCATTATCTTTAAAGTAAAGTCATCGTGAGTGCTATGTTATTGTTAGCTTGAAATTTTATGGTAAACTTCATTGTATTTGTATTTGCAACTATAGCTCCAGACTTAACGAAACTTGATGTGAGAAGAATAGTATTTCACATTTTACGCACACTATATTTGAGGGCAGGACCATTGACCTTCAATGTTAAGGTAACCATGGGTGCTATTTGTCGATATGGGTGCAAACATTTTGTTTGCCTTTTACTGCCAAAATGATTATTATATTAGTAAGCACCTAGATTAGTCGGGCGCGCTGTCATTCAGACGGCTCTTGTTATCTGTACAGGTTATCTAAATTTTGAAGATCTCGAGCAAAAGACGATAAAAAAACTTTTAAAACGTTTGTTAATATAGGACAATTGTTTTATTATCGAGAAGCTGTCAGAAAGTTAAGAAATTAAGTGAAACATTGATGATGAGAAAAAATAAGCAGCAAATCTATCTTTTAAAAAGAAACATAGTTGTATCTAAAACATGAGTCAGAATCTGTTACTGCTTATTTCTTGTTAACTATTTTTGGACTTCTTATTAGATTCCTACCGAAATAGAGATAAATGAAAAAGAACAAATCCCGGCAGCATACAATGTTACCACGCAACAGACTGATAAATTGTCAGACAAATTACACTTGAGGTTGCCTGTATAATAGCAATATAGGGTAATAATTTACCAGGATCACATTTTTCACACTGTATCCTATGTATCACTGATTTGAAAAGGGCGATCTCATTTTTCACACAACATCGTGACATATTTTACCTTTCCTGTCACATTTGTGGCCGGTTTTAGTTTTATGTGTCATGAAAATCGCATTCTTTACAAAGAGTAGAAGTTTATTTACTAAAATATATACGTGTAATACATGTGTAACTTGATACAAACAATTGAATGGGAAATTCACCATGACATGTTTAAATACATGTACAATAGAATAAAGAAATTATTAGATACCTGTAACAAAAAAGAAAGAGAATTTCTCCGATGCCTTGGTCACATATCCTTACGATGTCCGTGTGGCGATTTCACGAACTTTTAAAATCGTTACGGTCTCCGTACAATCGTAGCTTCTGGTTACATGCCTACTGACCCCGTACTATTTTTTGGAGAATGCAATTTTAGGAAAAATCGTACGGATATCGCAGACAAGTCGTGCGGAGCTTGGAAAGAGCTCTGGCGTACCTCGTACGATACACATGTATTAGAACGGCGCTCGTCTGGTGTCCGTACGGTGTCCGCCCGGTGTCCATACTGCAAGAATAAACCAATTCGGCGATATCTGAAAAATTCTCATCTATAGCTAAATTGCCAAGGATGTCGTACGGAGCCCGTACGGCAAACGTAACGCCCTGCGGGCCTCGTATGACATCACAAGTTCCCCACCCGGTGTCCGTTGTATCGTACAAACATCGTACGTTGACCGTGCGTCACCCCTGCGATAGTCGTGCGAGCATCGGCTATCTATTACGAGCCTCGCAGTGTTCCTTATCCGCATTGACATTATGCAATGCCCGTACGAGCTCTAGCGGGACACGTGCGGGGCCCTTGCGAGCTGGTCCCGACTCGGAAAATTTCTACGAGCTCGACAGAAACTCGGGATCTCAGTGAAACATTTTCATGTCCGAGTTAACAAGATTAGTCCTGACGCTCAATAGCTGAAAGTTTACTCTTTCTTTGTTGCTTAGTTAAATTGTGTTTGTCTACTAAGTGTGACCACAATATGTTAAGAACACAATCAAGATGATACATTCGTGTATACACAGTGCTATCTCACTAACATCGCCATATCAAATGCAATTTCCAACAAAACGTATGCTCTAGACGACGACTGGATATTTCCACAGGCTTCTAAATTCATACATATAATCATGAATAATTTTATGAAAGAACATAAATAAAAAATATACGTAATTATATGTGCTTCGTATTCACGGGAAACGGGTGCTTTGTAAATTCAATTTCGAACTGATATTACAAGGTCTCAGTATTTTCAATGTGAGTAAATCTTAGTGCTATATAATACTTTCCATACATAAACGTAAGATAACATAAAGTTTGCTGGAACAAACATAAAATGTTGAAATTCGATCTTCTGACGGAAACATCTTTGCTTTAATTACCGCTTGTTACATAAAACTCTTTGTGTAATATCCGTATGAACAGAAATTACATTAAACGGAACATATCTGTATTATCAGTATATTAATTAAGTATTTTTATTAATTTTATAAACGTTTTAACCAGGTTTTGTAGGTAGACCACCCATTTTTTAACGGTCCGGCCAGGGCAATTAATCATGCGATAACGACAAGACCACCATGCTCGTAGACATCAGGGGAAACAACTCTTAGCAATATACAACATTACATGGTAACATTAAAACAAAATTAGTTTATTTCCTGTTTTAGATGTTCACGTGGCTGCAACTCTTCCAAAAATATTTTATTTAGGGAGATCCAGAACAGGCATGAATTTCAGTCATGATCTTATAATTCTAAGCAGGAACAGATTGTAGAACAAGAGCTATCAGTAGGACAGAAGCCATATACGCTCAAAGGATATACTATAAAGTTGTGTTGACCGTTGTTGCCCGTTGGCACATACCAGGTTAATGAATTTTAAAACTAATCTGGGGGTGCAACCCTTTTCCCTCTCCCACGCATCGGGTCATCTTGTTAAAAAGGCATGTTAATTTTCAATTCAATTCTAAAGGGCCATAACTTATGTGCCTATGAAGCAATTCCAATGTTACTAAAGGGTCATCAACTCTATACAGCAATAAATATTTCCACGCAGTTTGAATGAAATTGCTCTACCAGAATGGTATCTTATATTGCCTTAGCAAAAATTGACATGGCAATTTTGCATTCAATTTTTAAATGGCTATAACTCTTGCGTTTCTTGAGCAATTCAACTCAAACACAGGGGCATCATCTCTGTATAGCAATAAACTATTCCATAAAGTTTAATCATAAGAATCAACATTGAATACAATTTACATTTTGAACAAACACCTTCTGCTCCCAATCATCACACTAATTAGTACATACGGTATCTGCATTGACCAGACAACTATATAAGAATCCTGGCGTTTACTTGCAATGATTATTTGATACAGATATAGTAAAAGAGAAATTCTAACATGACTCAAGATTGTGTCCCTATATACAAAGAGTAGAAAAATATGTTATATTAAACCATAAACAACGCGGGAACCGATATGCTGTAAACATGCGTCATTGCGCCGCATGACGTTAAATGGCGTTCGCGTGAAAATAACGCTTTGCTTTATTCCCTTTTGAGTGAATCGAAATAACATCCTTTTCAGCGTTGTTATCGTCTAATAAACAATAATTTGTCGTACTGATGCGCAGTTATAAACCACTCAGGCCTTCGGCCTTCGTGGCTAATTACTGTGTATCAGTACTCCAAATCATTGTTTATTAAACGACTAACACCGCTGGAACGGATGTTATTTCATAATTCTAAATTTTGTCGTCTTTCCTAATTGGTGTCAGAACAGTTTTTCTTCTCTATTAAACGAATCAAAATATCCACATACGTGTTGCTACAATCATATGAATGTACTTAATAATCACTAAGTGCCACTAAGTTTACATTCAAGTGAACAAGATGTTGTCAACTACATTTTTCTTAATAGTGACCGCTTTATTTCGAATGATTTATTTACAGACGGTTAATTGTATATCTATTTTTTTCATAGGTAATGGTTTTCTTTTGTAGTTTCTCAGTTTTACATATTCAAAGGACCTTGTTTGACAAGTCAGTGTACTGAGCCTCTCAACTACGGTGCCGGTCCTTGCTAGTAACACTACCGAACATTCGTTCAAGGAAGTGAAACACATGATAAATGCTCTATCCCAACTGTTCAGTTAACCGTCTCTCAAACACATACATAACAAAATCGGAACGGATAGTACAGCTTTGCGAAAATGGTTAATTTTCAGATCTATTTCAAATTTCCACTCATCAACTGGTTATTGGCACAGAATGCAATAATGTTATTCTGGCAACTGCAGGAGTAATTTGTCTGACATTTTATCACACTGTTGCATGGTATCGACGTCTGCCTCTGAGATTTCTTCTTTTTCCATTTGTTGCATATAGATAGAAATATAATAAAGAAGAAAACAAAAGCTACAAAATAATCTATTTCTCCAGACAAAGACTCTGGTCATGCAATCAATGTTACTGTCCTCTTCATTGATTGGTTCTTGGTCTTTAAGTGATTCTTCTTGCTCCTTTTTTATTCTCAAAATATTGTTTAGATAGGTACTGGAATTTTTATTAGTCAAAATCCTCAAATATTTACATTTTTTTTAAATTTTGACTTCGGAGATAACAGATATTATATATAATTTTCATGTGTCAGGAACTTTATTGTATACACTGGCATATGTAAAGTTGATACATTGTATTTATTCATATACCGCCAAATTTGATTTGTTTGTCATTTGCAAGAATAGAGCTGACATGGCTAATGTCATAATGTTCGATAATTCAAGAACAATAATTCAAAAATGCTTATTATAAGCGTTTTGCTGAGTATCAAACCTGACAGCGATATTAAGAACAGGAACGTATTCAAAATGTTTGAAGATCAGATAAAAACTCTCCGACGTAGAGAGCGGCAAGGCTAATGTGCCCAATTTACAATAATTCAAGGGCCATTATCCAAGAGTGTCTAATGCGATATGGCTGGTTACCGAAATGAGCATAGACAATTCTAATTTGGCCAATTTTGGATAATTCATAGGCCATAATTAAGAAATAATCTATGGCTTGTAGTGCTTTATCGAAATTGAAGCAATCCCCGGAGGTGATGTACCTGGCGGAATAATTCACGAGGGCGAAGCCCGAGTGAATTATTACGCAAGCACATTACCGATGGGAAATGCTTTAATTCCGATAAAGTACCACAAGCCATAGATTATTTCGATTCTTATAAGCCGAATTGATGAAAACTATCGTAACTACTACGGACCTTTTTCAGTTCGGCGGTAATGTGTAAAATGGCATAAATAGTGGCTGTTGGTATTCACTCCCCTATTCAGGCAACCATTCAAGATATCACGCATAGCTTTATTATACAAATTCATTTTAGTTTAATCATCTAATACATTATATTATACATAAAACTATGCAGAAAACGTCAGATTCAGAACCTAACAATTTCAGAAGATATCGATTTAAATGCGTACCGCTTATTCGAAATGTACAACGTTTTAACGTGGAGTAATGACGTCAGTGTGATGACGTAAACGTTTTCATTCATTGTTTTGTCTACTGCATGAAGGTTAATCCTGAATTGTCTTGGCATTTTTAAAGGAAAACAAGGTGAAGGTATTCTAATGCTGAACTGTGCAATTGAAAAATAATAGTTAGGTTCTTAATCACAACTATTTGATGCGACTGATGCATTTATAGAGATATTACTTTATTTTCTATATTCTATTTTCTGCGCAGGAGTAAATTGAAAAAGTCGGAAGGAGCTGCTTCAATGTCTGAGACTCCGCTTAGTTTTTCGAGTGCTTTAATCATATATTAAAGCATATGGATTGACTATAGAAGTATACCATAAGCATATTAGAATAAAAAAAGTACCTATTAAGGCGATTTGGCTGGTTATCTAACGTCGCACAGAAATTATGCGCACAAATATGTTCAGCAAGTTTGTTGATGATCAGATTAAAACAGTTTGACTAAGTGAGCGGACATAATGTGGACGCCCATTCCCACCGAATGTATAGATGATATTTGTTTGTTTCAGTGAATTATCGATTTTATTTCATGTGAATACCAAAAATTAAGTTTTTAGGTTTTTTTATGTTCACGAGTGAAATAAAATTGATAGTATAACTCAATCAGCTGTTCATTCACTAAATAATGCTCGGTCCAGGGCTGATCTACGTGCAAAATTTGTCACAATTTACTGCATTTGTGAATAATGAGCGATTGTAGTTTTCCACTTTATATAGGTGACACTCGTATAGGTTTTAGACCATGATCATACAAGTATTAAGAACGTACTGTGAAAATAAGATGGTGATGAAAAAATGAAAATCAACTTTTTCTCAAATTTTGATTCAAAAATTGCTATAGATTGATAGAAAATGGTCGAACTAAGAAAATGAATACCCACAACATTATATTCATTTCAAAAACAAAAATTATACAGCCATTCGATTTTATGTAATGCTATATCACCAGTAAATGAGGGGCAATACATATCTGATAGGTGAGAAACTGGATATAGCTAAATATTTTAACATGATCAATCACTCACTTTCAATAATGTGTATGATACTTTTGTATGGAGGACGAGCTGGAGATTCTGGGTGTGAAAGTATGCGACTTTTGTTTAGAAATTTTGATAAATGCTGTGTTTCATTTCTTGTAGTTAAAAAATATTTCGGCAAAACAGTGGAAAAATGATACTTTGAATCAGTGAAATACCGATTTTATTTCATCGAATATGTTTCAGTATTTCACTTGTCGTATAAAATATCGCACCACTGCCTACCTATCAAATTAATATTATCAAGAGCATTTTAGCAGTTTAAAATGTAATTATAAATTGGAAAAAGCAACACTTCATTTCTTGAAAGCCTCCCCCACACACGCCCTGTGCTGGAGAGAAAGCAAACCATCCACAAATCCCGAGAAAGTATCGTTTAGAAGTCGGAAAATGCCTTTATCACCTTTGTACAATACCGATACAGCACAGTATCAGCTCTTCTCTTATAAATCATGTCTGATGTGAAAAAGCTTTTATCAAACACTGCGGCGAAGTTATATATATAGTCCCTATAGGATGATAACCCACAATACTTTGTCAAAATCTGCCAAAAGCAAACTGTACAAGCCTGATTTAAAAGTCCCCAGGCATTTATTGACAACATAAAGCCAAAACAAATTTGGTACTTATATTATAACTAAGGTTTTTTTTATAAATTCGAACAGCACTATAAAAGTATCATCTTAAGTAAATTTGTAGAGTTGATTGTTATTGTTGAAGTCATATTTCGCTGATGGGTATACTATGAATGTTTGTTTTGCAAAACTTGGTATATAGAGATATATTCTGTCTTCTATGCATCAGGTATTTCAGTTTTTCTCTTTGTGGTCTGTGTGTATGCAGAAAGAGACAATGTTTACGCGAAACACTAATATTTTGAAATACATTGTTCATACTTTTCCTCAAGTGTCAAAATTACCTTAATTAACTTAGACGCAAGATAATACGATTTTGATACAAAAAGTATTTTAAATCAAGGTTCTTATTGCTTGCTTTATTAAAACAAGTACGACATGTTGCATAAAACTTATATAGATGGCTTTTAAAATAATCAATAATATAATTATCTAAAATATCTAAAAAGCAGTTCGTAAATAGCCAATACCAACTCTGACAGTTAAATTTGTTTTGTTTCTTTAACTAATATTTATTGAATAAAAATGATAGAGAGAAATCAAGCATTCCATTGATCATGATATAAAGGGAATGCCTACCAGTCAGTCATGAGTAATGCAAATATAAAACAATTAAAATTGAGAATAAATCCAGTTATGTTGACAAATAAAAACGGAGAAACTATGAGAGGTCTGTCTTTATTATATATAAGGCTATCTTTCGTTACCTATTGAGTAGTTTTCTCTTATTAAAAGATGATCATGTATTAAATGGAAGAATTATAACCCTTTATGCCGGGCCTCAACACTGTTTAGCATCATCAATTGAAGAATAAACGAAATTTACAATAAAACATGTCATTCTAGATATTATCGGTAAAATTAGTGTTCAAAAGTATGTTTCAGTGTTGTAAACCATTCCGTAGACTATGTACTACAAAATGTCTCATTTTAGCATAAAAAATCAATATAGACCCTTGTGTGGTGAATTGCTATTCGTCCATTAATTGTACAATAACAAATTTGCATAAGTTATTAAATGTTAATAGTACTGCAACATATTTACAAAGCTGTTTAACCGATGATGACTGGAATGTATAGCTTAACATTTTTAAGTTAAGTTTGAATACTTGCAAATACTCTAGTATTTATATTGCTTTTGACGTTATTCAATTAGACATCAGTTTTATGGAGTGCCTCTTTAAGGACGTTTGTTACAGTATATAATAAGGCCAACATTTTCTCTTTCATAGTATGTCTTCAAACATAGCATTTTGAATGAGATTCAAGTTTAAAACAGAAATCTAAAACGCAAATAGGTCACCAACTATAATATTTACGTATCTGCCCTCGCGCATCCGAAAATATAAAAGATACTGTGTCCTTTGGCAGGTAATTCAAAATCAGTTGTTGCATTGATATGATAATTTTTGTTTTATGCAGTTTGAAAATAAACCAGACATAGTTGCAACTATCACACACTTTATATGGCATTTTAAAAAGAAATTGAGGTTGACTTAGTATTTATTTTATGTTTAATGTTTCATTTAATATATTAATTTAGCAAAAACGCAAGCACTCGAGCGTGTACGAAGATCCATTTATTGATATAAATATACCACGTTTTCATGTTTTGTGGACCAAAAAGAATGTTTTACATCAAACAATTAGTCTTGTCTTTTACAATGATGCTTGTCTCTATTGCTTCTGATTTACTATTCCTTTTGCATCTGTTTCGTTCAGAAGAATTGATTTTGGGATAATCTCAAAATAAGGAATATGATATATATTTTTCTGTGTAATCTGTTGTCTGTTTGCCTGAAACGGTAAGACGGTTAGATTCAAGGCCCCGAAATTATATTCTCTATCAATTATACTGATATTTAGATGAAGTATTATAAAACTTACAGGTTTGAAATAATGTTCACCCAGTATGTTCTAGACGATGTAGCATTTGATAAAAACAGTCCAGAGACTTTGAGGATTTGACTTAATTAAATTTTTGCAGGCAAAATAGTTTTTCATTTAATCATAAATAATAAGATCCAGCGATGATGCAGATCTACGGCAGACATTAACTCTTATAAGAAATCCAAACTATTGAAATCGTGTCCAAATTTCAGCTGTTTGATCAATTATATTGTTTGTAGGGGGTAGGTTGCAATGTTTATCTATCATATCACATGTCATCTTTAAGGAAAAGTTACGCAGACTGTGGTTCAGACAATGAACAATTTTATATTTGACCGGGATTCTTCCATGTGTGGTGCACTGCTCAGAAAAATGTACTTAAACGGGGTATGCTTTTCGTAGCAGCCGTATAAAGATCGTTTTTGAACGGATTTGGAAACGTTTTAACCGCCAATGAAATGACAAGTAGAATGCACAACATTTTATTAAATTGAGAAATTGACTTTGTTAGGCACCTTTAAATTAGATAATACCGAATGAAAAAGATACTCTTGTGTTTTCAATCTTCCTTGATTGGTTTCAATATTTTAGAACGTAAATAGTTCATAATTATCTATCAAGTTGAACATAATATCTTGTTTGCGCCGAACTAATGTTAAATTATAAGTGTAGAGTAATTAATATGCTTTCTCGGTCAATAATTCGAGGAAAATATTTCATAACGAGGATTAAGTTTGTTTTCCTGATGCACATGTCACGGTACGGTAATAGCGGCCGATTACAACGCTCTTACAACTTATATGCGAACGGCCTTGAGTTAGCATCTTGCACTGAGTTAACACTTTTCTCACCCTGTGACATCTGGCCCCTTCTGACTGCATACAAGTGAAACTTTACAGGATTTTACTGTAAAATCTAACTACCCATCGCTTTTTTAAAGATAGTGCTTGCAAGTTTTAGCTTTGCTTTTTAGCAAATCTGTTATCTAAATATAATTTGGGTGTTTCATTACAATGGCAGACTATCTGTTTTACAACGCAAAGCTACAGAGCATATCAAGTACAAGCATACTGACAATGTCTACCCAGTAAGTTGAAGAAACTGTTCGAAATGTGCAAAAAAAATAAATTTTTCTTTAATGTTATTTGTGTTATTTCATGCAAAATTGTATTTACTAACAGATCTAAGGATAAATGCTACTAAACAAAATATTTTATTTTAAATTAAACAATCGAAGGTTATTTGCAAATCATTTATCATTCATTCTAATAACAGAATACTTTGAAATCGGAGGTAATAATAAATTTTATCAACGCAAAGCAAAATTTGCAGGAATAATATGAGTCATTTTGTCGTGTCCCATCCCCTCGCGTCAATTTTGTTTTACGACTAAAATTAGTAAAAGGCACTTTATATAGGCAGAAAGACTCGATATGCGCTTGGGTTAACTTCACACCTTTTTGGAGTTATTGATATTCTTCGTGCCCATTCTATATCTTAGACCCCTTAAACAATCTTTTATTAATTCCAGTCAAATGATACAGAACCCAAAAAAAGTGCATGTTCTAGGTCAATTTAACAGAAAATCTCATGGGTCATGGGCTTTCCAGTTCGCTACATATTCCGTTAACCTCTTGAACAATTTCCATGAAATTTGTGTCAAGTTTTATTTTTCAGAGAGACGATGTACGTATATAATCAATTTTCGCTTAGTTCTGTAAAGTACTGTTTATTTCACTGGAACAATAATGATTACATACTGCACATTGACTCATACGGTAAATATTTTGTGGTTTGTGAGTTGATAAGTTCAAAGGTTCAGTCGCCAGAATATTTCTCAATGGTCCTTGTTAAACTAGTTCTGAGTTCAAAGAATTTTCACACATATACACTGTGTTACATGGCACTTCCTCCCCAGGTCACCAGTCAGGAAACTGATATTAGCTGAAATTACTGTAAAAACAGTAAAAAGTCTTTTCACATTTGACACTTCTAGAGTATCTTAAATCCCCACTGGCATGTGGTAAATCCCCAACACATACACTAATGAGCAAACAGCTTCAGTCAACACTGTCTTTAATTTCTTAGATACTTCAGCCCAATGTGCCAGACCAACAAATGATCAAAGACCACATGCATATAAAAGCAAACCTCTAAACGTCACTATAACAGATCTTTAAAAGTTAACAAGCTAATAGAAATTGGGGAATGTCTGCAAACTAGTCTAGACAAGCAATAGCCACCTGTCATAATTAAGAAGAAAATACATAATAGGTCATATATATTGTCACAACTGAAAATGGTGCAGACTATAGAGGAATCAGACACCATATTCTAAGTCCATAAAAATCATTTACAGAACATGAAACAAGCACACTAACTTCCTCCACACAAGTGCAAACAACTCAAAGCAGTAATAAATCTGCAAGTTTCCCACCGCTGTCAATGAAATAAACCAACAAACCCAAGCACAATCATTTGCACAACAAGATCAGGTGGAAGTGTTAAACGACTTCAAACATTATCTTTAATGTTTTATGTCGGTGTTTTGCAGTTTACAGTATAAATATAATAAGTGTTATCTTTTTATGTAAGAGCGTGAACGAATATTGATCGACAATTGAAAAAAAAACACATAATAAATGGAATTCAAGTAATTATCTCCCAGATGTATACAATGTTATGATACATGTACCTTTGGTAGTGAACTGAGAAAACCTACAGTGTATCAAATAAACATTGGAACATGACATACACCTAATTAATCATTAGTTAATTAATCAGTCTGTAGCAAGACCTTCACAACAACTGTAAAGTTGTTGAATTTATCGGTAAGAGGTGATTAACTTCTTGTGGAGTTTCATTATTGGCTAGTTCCAGCAAATCAGTGCTTTCAGGCTTCTGATAAGCAGGACCACTGGCAACTCCCCCAGGTCCAACGTGACTTTATGCAAAATACATCTATTGGAATTTTTATAGATATGGTTAGGTTAGATATTCATATCATTGAATCTTAATAAAAAAAATAACAACAACTTAAAACATTGATTGCAGGCCGTAAATTTAAGAAGGCTACATGAACTATTCTAATATGCTTATGGTACATTTCCATAGTCAATTCGAATGCTTTAATATGGTTGAAGGTATCGGAAAAGTAGGCAGAGTCGACTTTACTCCCGCACAAAAATAAAATATAGGAATAGAAATAATATCTCTATAGATACATCCGTCTCATGACTAAGAACCTAAATACTATTTTTGATTAAGATATTTCACGTTTTCCTTTAAAAAGGCCAAGACAATTAAGGATTAAACGTCATGCAGTATTTTGATTTCTGGAGACAAAACAATGAATTAAAGCAATTACGTCATCACACTGACGTTGTTAATCTACGTTAAAACGTTGTACAGTTCAGTTTAGCGGTACGCATTTAAATCGACTGTCTGCTTTGTTAGGTTCTGAACTGACGTCCTCTGCATAATGTAACAGTCAGGTATTTTATATAGTTTATGTATTAGATTATTAAACTAAAGTAAACTTTATAATATAGCTATTATATCTTGAATGGTGGCCCGAAATAGGGTAGTGAATTCAAACAGCCACTATTAATGCCAATTAACACTTTACCGCCGAACTGTGAAAAGGTCCGTAGTAGTTTCGATAGTTTTCATAAATTAGGCTTATAAGAATTGAAATTGTCTATGTATTTGAGTACTTTATCGGAGTGAAGCATTTCCCGTCGGTTATGTGCCTGTGTAATTATTCACTCGGGCTTCGCCGTCGTGAATTATTCCGCCCGGCACATCACCTCCGCAGAATGCTGTAATTTCGATAAAGCACTCCAAGCCATAAATATTGTCTTAATTAAGCCGAAGATGATTTATTTAGTCATGTTACAAGCAGGAACAGAGTCATTCTAAATTTACACATCTCTCTGAAGACTGCAAAACAAACGTTGAAACTGGCAAAGGTACACAGTTTTACAAAATAAAAACCTAGTTGTCATTAGTCTAAGAACACCTAAGATCCTGAAATAGTCTTTTTATAATGTTTCATCAAAGTTACTGCTTTTCGGCTAGACATGAAGGTGTCGGAATTGAAATGTGTTTATTATTCTATTGCCCATGAGGCCTTTATAAGTTAGAAACTATAATATTATGAAAATATACAGAACCACACTGATATTGAACATAATGCAAACTAAACCAGGAATTTTGGCAAGTTAAACGTTAAATATGAAAATTAACCATGTCAATATGAGCTAAGTGACCAAATCTCTGTGAATGGTCACAAGTAAGTGTTAAATGAGCAAAATTTAGTTTCAATATGTTAAATGCTTTAATGAATAAGTGAATAGATAATCAACGCAAGAGGATGTGGTCAATGAAACATCTGGATATAGATTAACTGTTTTGTGGAGTACAGCGATATCTAGCCAAAAAAGCTACAAATTTCCACCAGCCAAACTGAATGAATTTTAAGACTCCAATGCATGAAAAAATATGAAAATTTGATCAGGTGTAAGAATTAAATCAGTTGTAATGCTAGACTGCCTTTACATACCATTAGCACCGATAAGTATCAATAAAGGTCATCTTGTGCTCTAAGGTCACATGACTAAGTTGTAAAATTTTATTGACAAATCATGCAACCACTATTTGGTGTCAAACCATTACTACTGACCATGGTGACATATATGCAGTACATCCGCTGAGCTTTTCTGTAATTGATATAGTGTATCAGTTATTACATTGTACTATATAAAGAATGGAACTCTATAAAGGCCTTTCATGGTTAAGGTAAATGAGTACAATGTATATTTTACAAACTACATTAAGGAAGCATTTACATAGCGATAACTAAACCGACGAGCGTGTTCGTTTCTTTGATTCGTGTGTGCTTTTGCAGGACTTCCTTGTGAGCTTGCTTTTGGTCTGTTTTGCGGGGATATTTATGTGTGTAGCTGTTTTGGATTTATATGTCGTTCCACAAAACAACAAAAATGACGGCTTAGTTACTAAAGCAACTAATGAAAGATTATGTTATTGAAGAATCGTATTGAAACGGTTACCGGAGTTAGAAATTGGAAAATGATAACACAGCTTATCTAAAAGTATTCTGGATTGTATTAAATAAAAAAATTCTGTAACTCTTATTTTCTAAATGTATCATAGTCTGCCTTTACTGTTGTTGATGTCGCTTATATATTCTATTTTACAAAAAAAACTTATTCCAAGAGTAAACGCCGATACAAACACAGATCGTTTTAACAATGTGAAACATTCTATTCGTAGTCTTAAGCAATAATCAAATATATTTAAGCTGTGCTGAAACTGTCCCCAACTTGACATGTATAGTGTAATTGTCCTCAACAACATAGCTTCTAGTCCGAGTTAGTAAATAGGTTGTGGGATATCACAGATTTGACTTCTTAGTAAAAACTAAATGTCACAACTAACAACAATGTACATGCCGACGTACATTGTAACATTATAAGTGAAACTGAAATTCGTTTTTGTTTATACCGGATGGAGACTAGAAGTTCACTTTTGACCTAATTAATTAACAATTTTTAAAAACCATGTTGTACGAATGTCCCGGCATTAGATTTATTTGTGTTACAGTGCATCTTTAGATAAAGTAACAGATCAAACATTGTCCTATACGGTGATTAACTGTGGAATGTTCAATCGGTTGACTGCACGAATACCATAATTTTCGATGATATTTCGTAGAGAAAGAGAGAAGACATAATCATTTGGAAGCAAGAATTAATCAAGTCCTGTTGCTATATCTCATACAGACAAGTAAAACATGATTTCAGTGCTATCAATCACAAAAAGTGAGATGATAAATATTTGAGTTACATATAAGAGTGTCGGGGAGGTTGTTAAGACCAACATTCCTTATTGTGTAAATCCTCTTTGAGAATCACCATGCACAATTTGAAAGAGCCCTCTACTTGGACAGCTATATTCGGTAACGTTTTCACATCGGATAAACAAAACAGTTTATAACAAGCACAAAGCAGTGGAAACACAAAGTGTGATAAAACCAAAATGTGATAAAAACCAGTTTGGAACTGATTTTTATACCAGCAACCCAAAACCTAGCAAATCTGAAAAGAGACCTAGAGCTTATAATAGTTGTGTCATCTAGCTAATAGATGCTCTGCACAAAAATGTTTAAGGTCAACGCCGTATAACTGACCTACATTTATAAATTGTAAAAGAATGTTAGCCAAATTCTTTTTTTTTCTGCAGCTCGTCAAAGTTTTTAAACATATTAAATCAAACAGCAAAAGTCATAACATTTGACATTCAACAAAAAGGTCACAATAGTTAACAGCCAACAACGAAAGTCATAACATTTGTCACCAAGCAACAAAAGGCATTGAACATTTTCTAAAATACAAACGCTGGTTATGCTACTACTATTTCATATCATTATGTGACATATTCAAGCGCGCCATATCTATTTCAGGGTCAACAAGCTTACCTATAAATATGGAGAAATCTGACCGTAATTTTTATATACACTTGAAAAAAAGTACCCCTTGGAAGTTGTGTAGCGACTTTAAACACTTGTATCATGAAATCGGCTTAAAATAAACGACGGAAAAAATGCTGTGAATCATAACAGCAACCCTCTGCACGAACTGCAAACAGTTTTGCACTGCGAGTGTAAGCAGATTGTCTTTAAAAAGATCCGAGGTTAACTGGTGGCAGAATAGTAAGGGTCAGGGTGGTCACACAAGCACAGTGAGGGTTTACTCTGCTACTTAACGTATGAAGTATGGTTGTCATCTGATGACTCAAAATTGCAGTTTTTACTCTAATTCGCCACCTAAAATCTTCATATGACCTCTACAGTTCCATACTTAAATGTGTTTTGATTTCGGATAAAACAGCTGCCGTTGATTGTTCAACAATATCACCCGAAAATACCAACATAATATTACAGTTTCGCTGTTTTCATTTTGCTATATGGTTGCTGTTTCGGATTACATCATTTTTCTTTAGCTCAGTTTGAGGGTATTTGCATGATAAAGCTTCGTTAGATAAGTCATTCTAAAAATCCCAGGGGGTGCTTAACTTTTTTCTTTGTTTATATTTGTTTATAAACTGTACTTAGATTGTATCTGGCTGTGATAAATAATCTCGTATTTTAGAAATCCGAAGTATTGGCGGTTTCGAAAATTTGCGAATTTTAGTAAAACCATCAATTCAAAACACTAACCTAAGAACCTAAACTATGTTGACATTGTGTCTGTAAATTAGCGCCGGCCCTTTCCCCAACGACTGTGTCTAAACCATAGTCTGAGACGCCGTTTTTTGTAAACAGTTCTAATGACCAATATCATTACTTCAGGCACCGTTTAAACAGTTTTGTAATTCGTCAGAACACGTAACGTGTAAAACGGTATTAATTGATGCGCTTGCACCTAGTGAGTTATACCAAACAACCGAAAAGACGGGTGAAAAAGGTCCAAACTGATTGTATTTTAGCATAGTATTTGAGAATCAAAATAATATTCAACTACTGTTTGATGCTGGTTTTTCATAGCTAGCGAAAACGATTCGGATTAGATATTAATGGTAATAGAAGGTCATTGAGAGGTTTTGCGACTACAAAACTGCCACCTTAACTACTCGACCACGGAGTGGAACGAAAACCGATCGATATGAAGTTTGATTATAGTGAGTAAATTAGTTTCTCCCATTATAATATTCTTCACTTATATCAATGGCTATAAAATGGCGGGCATTACAGATTACAACATGACACAGAGGACAAATAATGACGGTAGTTATATTTTACGCTGTAAGCCTGATCGGCAATATGGCCAAATCAAACCACGGCCAACTTTAATAAAATATCTGTATAAAAAGTAACAAAAACATTTTAGACAATCTGAATAAGTGTATTAATCAAATTATTGTTGCAGTATTGTCCATTCTTACCTGACCGTCGTAGAAAGATTACTATTACAACATCATTGTTCATGTATTTTGATTAAAATGACTTTATTGTCTTTAATTAATATTCGTAATTCGAAGATCAGTATTAAAGACTTACTGTATCTTTTGATGTTTATTTTAGTAACATTGAGACGTTTTTTACTATGTTCGGCTGAAAAGATTAACTTTTTCGACCGTTTGTTCCAAAATCTGAAACAAAACAAAAACATCTGCCAGTGTCAAGCAAAATATATTCAACGGCCAAAGCAACTAAATAAGCAAACTTAACCTTTCTTCAAAAATTAGACATGTATAACCTATTTCGTCATAATGTAACTTACACAATGACGTACATCGATCTTTCGCCAAACTCATTTTACCGCCATTATTGCCTCGTCCCGATGTTGGCAGTTAAACGAGATATATTGTATTACTACATCATTAAAATACACTAATACATCTACTGCTTACTGCACATCCACGATCAAAATACTTTCACGTCAGTATTTATAGCTTTGGATCTTAATTACTCATTCTTTAACTTTATCTTTTGTATTTTCCAAGACAATAAAACCTATGAATAAAGGTAGTTTATTGAAAATATAAAATGTAAGATCACTAATCCATAGAGATATATAACAACATCTGTAAAGTCTAAAATTATTATAGAGAACATTTAAAGATAAAAAGTTTGTCTCTTGCAATAAGTTTTTCATTTTCAATAGTTCTGCGTAAACATTTCCATATAACATTAAAACCCAATTTACTTCTGGTAAAATACTTTTTTAAGTCTTCAGCATTGGGAACGTTTCTCATGAAGTTCAACTTTCTTGTTCCTGACATGATGCGTGTTGGCATATTTCTGCTTTTCTCATCGTTTATTTGTATGTAGTGTCAGAATAATCCTTCTCCAAGATTATATCCACAAATGCATGACCCTTTGATTAATTCTTCCATTCAAGACATTTCTACGAATCTGCTCCAAGTATTCTGTATACCAAATCAATGTAAATCAAATCATTCTTTTCATCAACATAGCAACCAGGGAAAAGAAGTAGAATTCCTCCATGGCAATTTGGTTGTCAAAATACTGAGCAAACAGGTATTTAATTCAGTTTAAACTGTGGCGGCATTGTCTGGAGTAAGGGAGAAGTAAATGTCTCACGAATATTGGATAACACTATTGGTTTGAGATATTTATCATAGTTTGGTCTACATTCATTTACATTAGGATAACTTTATGAATCGCAAACGTTGACCGTGCATGTCAAAAACTAAAGACCTTTTGAACATTACTTTAAGCCAAAGATAGAAAACCGTTTTCCTCTGTGTTTCTCCAACTTCGCAAAGAATGACATAATCAACTAAGTATGATTGATTCTTTTTACATCAATTTTCAGGTCATTATTTGCTAGTAGAACTCACCTGTTATAGCTGTCTACATGTACAAATGAAAACAATTATAAAAACTTATACAAACGTAAAGGTTTTCGAGACGTAGACGTTTTGCATGAACAGCACTTGTAACACATCTCTGGTACAAGAATGAGATCATACATAGCTCTGGTAAAAAACAGCTAATCTCCCTGATGAAGACAAATACGTGCATGTATAAATTATAATGACAGAGATACTCTCAGTACTGCTACCTTAATCTGTTTGATGTCAATCCGCTTTAACTGATTAATAAGAGAGATACCTGCATTGATGTGTGTTTCCATAGCAACATTTGTACAAGTAAATTTTGTCAATATTATCGACTCTTAGGCGGAATGTACAAATGGTTTCACTGTGATCGCATGACAATTTTAAACAACAATTTTCAAAGACATGGTTAATGATAAAGAATACTGCGATGTTAAGAACATATGTATGATATGAACTTGCAAGGGAATGAAAATGAAATTAAATCATAATCTGTTCTTACGATTCACACATCAGTCACATAGTTACGTAGATATAGAACTTTACGTAAAACAAGAAAGGTTTCCCCTGAAGTCGCGTAGACAGTTTTTATGATCTTTTTGACTGCTAAAAGGCACTGAATATCTGGATTCCAGACAACAAAAATTCCATTGTATGAAGAATTTGTTTGTACTGCTTACAAAACCTGTATGAAAAGTGACTGTGGATTCAATTTAGAATTTTATTTTTTATGAAAAATAGAAATCCGGATATATGCACTCCTTTAAATGAAAGACTTTGCTGACATTCACAGTCAATAAACTGAACCAGTTGTTTCATTATTCTTTAGCAACTCTTGAATGTTAAATGAAATTTTCACCTGGGTGGACATTATTGAAAAAAAACATCAACCCTATGGAATACTAATGTCAATCTAGAAGAGTTGGTTCAAGTGAATTGTACCGAACTTAATTTTTAGTTGGTAGATTTGATGTGCATGCGTATGATTCACTTTTAAGGCATTTTGTAAACAAGTCAAATTGAAATGGCATTTCAAAAACACTTTCAAGTAAATTGAAATTCTCTGTTACAATAATTATTATTGATCGTGATGCTTTATTAATTATTGTATGATTCATTTTCTCCAGTCTTTTTTGTTATAAAATTGAACTACTAAAACAACTTCACAAACAGTGAATACGTTGAATAAGTTTTCTTTCTATACAATGTATATTTGCAGGTTAGATATAAGGCTACAAAAATCTGAGTTTCAATGAATTTATCTGTCTCTTTAATTTTAGGGAAAACGCATTGGTATGTCATCAAAACAAATATTTACCAGAACGAGTAGTTATGCCTTGTATATATATATCTAAACGCTAGCTATTACAACCATTAATCCTTTTCTAAAATTGAAAAAAAAACTTAAGCTTTTAAGTAAAATCTCAATATTTTGTAACTGCATACATGTACTAAGTTTCGTATCAATTTCGCATGTTGCTAGACTATTCCCATTCTTTTACCTATATTTCTTTTCGTACGACAATACACCTGATGTAGTAATGTTTGTGCTTCCTTAAACCTTTCTTCAAATAAAAACAGATAACATAAGGACGGGCATTAGAATTATATTATATATATTCAAGACACGAGCAGAAAATACACTTTCTTAATCATATTGCACTTGCATAGAAAGAACAAATAGCAATACCTGAACTAATGCAAATAATATCATTATATTGATATTGTAGATTTGGTGCAGGGCTGTTTACATTCTTCTAAATAGTGAATTTGCCAATGTAATTGTTTGATATTCACACACTCTGTTCAATATCCCATTTTCCGCAAGAAAAATCACTGAGCCAATGAATCATTTTAAATTTGCTGATGCAAACACTACGATCATCAAAAACTTCGCGAAAAAGTATAGCAATTTTTGTTGTTGATTGTATCTGCAATGTACATTTCAAAAATAGTATAATTAGCGAAACCAATAATACTACGCGAAAAAGAAAGAGAAGTCGGAAGATATATGGAGAGAAAAAATGTAACATACGTTTCACTGTTAATATAAAAACCGTTTAACTTAATAAATAAAAAAAGAATAAGACATGGTTTATAAAGGTAATTAAATGTTCAAAGGATGTTATACTGAAAAATAACCTGAAGAAAACTGAATAATCCGTGAGTATGATCAATCATCTCTGACAATTTCTGCATCTGTGTTGGAGACACTTTGATCTTAGAATGCGCTTAATGTACAGTAATTGTCTGATTTAAAACGTTTTAATTAAACCCATGCCTTATTACACACAAATGTTGCTGATCGTAAAATAATTTATCAAAAACGTTTCAAGTGAAGGTTTTGTGAATCTTATTAATCACTCATTCAAAAATAAACTCGGTTTGTAATGCAAGATTCAAAAGATGATCATATTTAAAGGACATACAAAAATCACCGATATTAGGAATTTCGACATTTTGTAGTTTATTCTTGTTCATATGGATTGCTAAAAGAACTTTCATACCGATATGCGGAAGCATTTATATAGTTTCCTTCTAGAAGTCCTAACCTAACAGCTGGTGGTGTGGTGGCCGAGTGGTTAACGCTCTGGACTACCAATCCGGAGGTCCCCGGTTCGATTCTCGGCTGGGGCACTGGATAATTTAGAAACGCTTTTCAGTGTTTCCCACCTGTCTGAGATGAACTGGTTAGAAACCCAGAGGTAGTCTCGCTTGTATCGGTGCTATACGCCGGGCACGTAGAAAAGAACCAAGGGGTCTATCCGTAAAAGTGCTAGGGTCTGGTACCCGGATTCCCTTGTATCTGCTTCTGTCCCTAAAAAATGACCCCAGTGGACATAAGAACTTGCTTATTGTGTTATCCTTGGTACTTGGTACTGAAATAAATACAAACAACCGGCTGTGGAAGCGTTGATTACTTAAAGAGCAGTATAATTCATGTTGTAATTTGAAAGTGCTTGCTTTCTAGTTACCCGCGACTTTATTACTACATTAGTAATACAATACTGTTTTTCGACATGAAATTCGACTGAAATCAGATCTGAAAAAAGTTCAATAAGATACATTGGCTTGATACCAACAAAGGAACACATTCTGTATAATAATCGTGTTTTCATTTGAAATAATGAATATGAAAGATGTGTTCATTTTAAATTAATTGTTAATCGATATCCTGTAAATGATTTATTACGAATCATTCAATCATTTTCCTGCAAGAATATAATTTAATTTCCTCTGATATTGCGTAGAGAGAGAGAGAGAGAGACAGACAGACAGACAGACAGACAGACAGACAGACAGACAGACAGACAGACAGACAGGCAGGCAGACAGACAAGACACAGAGAGACAGAGAGAGAGAGACAGAGAGAGACACACAGAGAGAAACAGACAGACAGACAGAGACAGAGACAGAGACAGAGAGAGAGAGAGTACACGTTTTTGTGCAATCCTTTGCATGATATGTTATTTCACATGGTCCTACATGTATTTATCATTTACTAGAGTTTAACCATGATAGCATTAATTCATTATTTAAGAAATAATATGTATCCATGTTTGGTTTATCGTAGAATAACCAGAGTTTGGAGTTTTTATGCGCAAGAATATATCACGAAGGCCGCAGGCCTAAGTGATATATTATTACGCATAAGAACGACAAACGAGGGTTATTCTACCATAAACCAAACTTGGATATTTATTATTTCGATTCTAACACGACTTATTTGAAACAAAATTTGAAGAAAAAGAGAGAACTTTTTTCATTGAACGTATCACTTGCGTGCTACGCACCTAGATTTTGCCGTTGAAGTTACCTCCCGCGAACACTGTAAAGATGCTATTTTTCTTAACGTGACTTTCATTCATGAAAGATGTATACGCGGTGTTTCAGTTTTATTATCAAAAGCTTTAATAATCCAATTTTCAAGTAAATGTAACAGGCATTTCATTGATAGAAGTGTTTCGAATTTTCAGGGTACGCAATAGCGATTCAAGTTACGAAACATATTAGTTACGTGTATAGATAAATGACGTCACAGTTTCTCTTGACTAAAGACGTCACTGTGTAAACAAAAACAATAACAACAAAACAGTAAATAAAGTCAGTGTAAATGGTGTCGTAACATAAATCAAGTTAACTGGACGTGTGACATCCATCGGAACCCCCCGTTTTGCCCCAAGTCATCCACAGTATGCCATTTAAGATTCACTATACGTCGGGTAAATTGAACAGCCAAAAACACGATGCGCGTGCAGCAACGATCAAGGTCGGTTTATTGCAGAATAACCCAAATAGATTTTGTTCTACATGTATGTAGGTTATTCACTGGTCGTGTTAGAATTATATATTTAGTATGATAGGTGTAGGTAGCTTTACATGATTATGTATGATGTTATTATATCCCTGTAAATGTAGCTTTAATGCAGAATAAAATCCATCCATCAAACTTGGCCCTCTTGTTTAAAATTCTGTTTTAGTGGTTGACAGACGATAAAGTTGTCCTCTTATCAGACGGAAGAATACTGTGAATAACTGTTTGTGTATGTCGTCCGATTAAGTCGTCCACGTTTTAGATCACCCTGTATAGTTCATGAGACCACGTAACGTTTATTGAATTCATTTTTGTTTCGCAAGTAACTGCTTACAATAAAAAGTATTAAGTGACTGTGACTGAACTTCAGAAATTTATTGTAATTTTGAGACAAACATATTGACTTTATTCAAACTATTTCTTTTATCGGAGTCGACATGTGTAGTTTGGCCCAAACAGTATTGAAGCGTCTGAACGATTTCAAAGGTAAACGCTGTGACGTTACGTTCGAAAATAAGTTCGCAGACAAATCAGGACACTCGTTCTTTTTCTAAACATAAAGCTTCACGCTACGCGTATTTGTTAACAAACTTAATTCTTAAAAGTCTGGAAAATATGTGATCTGAAATGTATTACTGTATCAATATAAAACATATCGAGTTACATACTTCAAAATCTCAGCAACTGTATGCAGATGAATGGTTGATTATCTGAAAGCTAGTTTTAAATGGCATGGCCCGAGTGTGTTAGGCTTGACATTTAGCTTCAATAAACTTGGTTTTTGGTCCAGTCCAAAATCATCAAGCATAACCTACAACGCGTTGCAGTTGGGTTTGCCCGTTCGCTATCTTGGCAATCGATACAGTTATGATCTTACGTCACTCGTAACGCAATTTTGAAACTATTATTAGAGCTAGTTTATAGGTTAACTCCTCCCCATTCAATGACATTTAGGTGCGAGCGTCCGTCGTAAATTTGCTCCGCCCAAAAACCCGCATGGTAAACTTCACGTAAGTGACAAACAGTATTTAATCGTGTTAAATATAGGTTTCTTCGCGTATTTTGTAGTGACTTCGAGATAAATTATATAGATCTTCTGTTTTATTTAAAATGTTGATTAATATATACTCTTTTAAAAGAGACCTCTTTCAATCACAGCGATTGAGCTACGGTATCATTGCATTTATTGTAAGTGTAGACCGTAAGTTTATGAATTAGTATACATGTAAATTATGTTCGCGGAACTTTACACACCGGAATTCCATTGCAGTAACATGTTATCCTACATAATTCATGACGTCTGGTGAACAAAAATATATTGTGATGCATTTTTCATAAAATGCGTTTTTCAGTCTGTTTCTCAACTCGCCTTGTCAATTCTGTTTGCCAAAGTGGAAACAAAATGTCAACGAAAGTAATTAAATTGACGAAATTATCAATAATTGAGTACATCGATAACTGATTTCGCAGCGTGAAAAATATGTTTGTCTCCGGCAGTACTGGAACTCCTTTATTTCGCAGAGCGTCGCCACAAAAGCGAGGTCATGCCATGGGTAAGGAAGTCTACTGACATACTAAGTATCTAATGCCGTACTGTACGTACGTACTGACATATTTAGTGCATCTGCCAAAATCTTTACTTGTACGGACGTTGTATTATCATAACCAAGTTCCCTCTCTACTGCCGACAGTGAACTCGACAATTTTCCCTTGTGAACAGTGTTTTTACTTTGAAAGCCCTTCAATTTTCGGAGTGCGGTCGGGGAGTTTAAGAAAAAAAATACAAATCAATGAACAGGGGCGTAGTTACTTCGGTCATAAAAATGAAACGGCAGACATGACAGTCAGACCAGTAGATTAATGACGATTATCTAATTTGTTTCACTTTATCTCATATATTTACATGTATTTCAATTCTTTTTTATTCCAACCAATATAAAAATCTGTAGATGAGTGTTGGATACTGCATCCTGACCAATCCAATTTACCACCAGTAGTCATACATGAACGACACATTACTCCAGAGTTACACGATTACTCAAAACTTTGTAATAACTCTTAACTCACTAGAGTTATTTCGGCTTTTTTCACATTTTGAAGAAGAAACATTCGACGAATGATACAGAAAAGATATTTAAAGAATATGCGGGAAAACGACAGTCTTAGTGAAACATTTTGTTTTGCACTGACCGCTGTGTCGTCAGTGTCACTGAAGTAAAATATACACAATAATCTTATATATCCTGGATATACTCATGCGTACTAATTTATGTTCAGTGTTATTGTTTTTAAATGGCTATCCAAATAGCCATAACTATGATAATCATTAGTTTTAATCGTTATATGACATATGATTAACTCACACATGCATGCGAGTCGGTAAAATCACAAGAAGCTCCCGGAAAGTCAACATTTAATGTACATTTGTACATATATATGAGAACTTGGTAGAGTTCTAGTCTAACTATTTCGACTTCGAAGGCAAACCGATTTTATAGGCTGATATTTTCAAGTTGTTCACCTTCTAGTTATAAATATCAGATCTGTGAAAGGGGTCACACTGAAACGTCAAATTAATTAGGCTATTGGAGTGCTGCTGTATTTGTCCAACCCATAGTACAGAGTGGGTCCGACATGTCTGACACGGGAATTTCTGCTGTCAGACAAGCGGCTTTTCTGTCCCGGGTCCCGGTTGTCCGCAGGCTAGCCGAAATGTTGAGGGCAAAAAATTAAAACGAATAAATATTGTACGAAAGTCCTGTTTTACCTAGCCCAGACATTTTAGATCTATTTGCAGTATTGGGATAACATTTTAATCTTGCTTACTTTAAAAGTGCGCTGTTAATGTTTTATTTTTATTTGTATGCACATGTATTACCTCGTGGAGTAGCCTCAATATTTCGACTGCAAGACAGAAAAATTTTTACAAACTGATATTACATCTAGTCTGCCTTTGCGAAGGGCGGCCATCGTTTGTAGCAAAAAGCACTTGTGTGCAATTAGTTGATGTACGCAATAAAACGTCCATAGTCTCTTTCATAAACTGTTGGGAAAGTTTCATCAATTAGTGGCACTTTAATATATACTTTATCCGATACCGTTTCTGTTATGACTTTAATTTTTTCTTTCCACGTTCGGAACGTGACGTCAGAATCCTGAAATAAAGACTGATCGCATGTGCCCCTATTTGACCTTTTCAATGAAAGAACGGAGGGGAGGAGTTAACCGATATCTACATGCTCTATTAATAGTTTCAGATTCGCCTTTGTGTGACGTAAGATTGTAATTGTATCGATTGCTACATTGTAAAATAGCAAGCGGGCAAAGCCAACTGCAACGCGTAGTACTTTTTCGCATTATTCAAGTGTTTACACTGTCACGATTTTCTGTCCTCTATATATTATCCACATATATGAGGCCCTCTGATTAATTCTTCTATTCAAGGCATTTCTACGAAGTTAATGCGAATATTCTAGATACCAAATCGATATGAATCAAATCGTTCTTTTCATCAAAAAAGCAACCAAGAAATAGAATTACAATGTGGTAAATTCTCCCCTGACGAACTTAGTTGTCAAAATGTTCCGTAAATAGTAATTTGATTCTATTGTAATGTCACATTTTTAATCGCAAAGGAATTGTCTGAGGTTAAACAGAGATTAACATCTCACGAATACCAGATGACACTATCAGTTTCGTAAGTAAAATGATATTAGGTATCATATTTTGGAATATAAACATCTGCTTGCTGCACATATTCCTACAGAAAGATTCTCAGTCACTCTGTGTATTTTATGGGATTATAATTATAAATGTCTGTTATAGGTTTATTATCTGTCCTTGCCTGATATATAATTTGCTAAAGTAATCTAAAGGAACGCGTGAGAGAAATCACAACAAGCTTTAGGACTACAAGCATTATAGTCAGTGGCAACAGTACTGGTATTAACATGATGTTAATACATTGTATCATTAAATTATATAACATCCTCTCGACCACTTATATGTTTCTGATAACAGAGCTGTTAGCATATTCAATAGTTATTACAATTTTAATAAATACTGCTGAAGCGTTTATGCATTTGATAAAATGTATTATATGAAAGCATTTTAAATATGTAGCCAGTTGTCACCTGCACTGTTTGATCAGATTGGTTGGCTTATCTTAGTCTATAACCAAGTTGTCGCTCCTTTTAGATTTCAATCCTAAGAGGGTGCCTTTTTCTATCACCTCTGAATCAGTGTGTATAATAAAGTCAAAAGAAGGGTAACTGGTGCGGATAGACACGTTTCCGAGAAGAATAAGCTTAAATGATTAAGTGAATGTATAAATTAAACCGACAGAAATTGTCACGGTTATGTGATCTAAATCTGCTTGATGTCAATCCGCTATCACTGATTAATAAGAGAGATATATGTATTGCCTTGCGTTACCATAGCAACATTTTTTCAGGTAAATATTTGTCAATATTATCGACATGCAGGCGGAATGCACTAGACTAAGTGCGCCACTCTCAATGACAAATAAAAAAAAAAAAAAAAAAAAAAAAAAAAAAAAAAAAAAAAAAAAAAAAAAAAAAAAAAAAAAAAAAAAAAAAAAAAAAAAAAAAAAAAAAAAAAAAAATTTTTTTTTTTTTTTTAAAAAAAAAAAAAATAAAAACATTATTATGTGGAAAGTATTGTTAACTCTTGAAATATGTGTGATATAATTGATCGTGACGTATGGCTAATTTATTTTGGCAATGTTTTGTATACTTATATCTGATTAAAGTATAAAATGTAATAAGAGTAATCTTCCAAACAGAGAATTTCCTTTGTAGCAAATGTCTGCTTATTTCTATAAATATGTTATTTATGTGAAAAACAACTAACACAATTTCATTTTTATGTTTGTAGTTTTGCAGACAAAATCCACAGAAGATGCATTTAAATAACGTTCGTACTAAAGGCATTGTTGGTGAATCAATTTATAAAATACATCATGTGCGTTTTCACATTTAGAATGACAGATTTAGTATTTCGTTATTGTTGCTTGACAGATGACAGATATTTATCTACCAAATTTTAATATTTTGAAATGTTTAAACTTTAAGGTACTTTACAGGTATTGATATAAGTAAATAACAAGAATGTGGTATAAAATCATAACGTCATCTTTTTTGTTTCATTTCTGCTTCAGATTTTCTGTTTTTGACAGAATGCAAATCTATGAATTGTATCAACGTGGTTCGTGCAATTTCCATTACTATATACATGAATTTAATAAACGGTTTGACAGAATGCACATCTATAAATTGTATCAACATAGTTTGTGCTATTTCCATTACTACATGAATTTATTAAACGGTTAACATCAGCTGCGTTGCACAAAAATTTAATGTTCCTTTACGTGCCTTGTTTGTACAATGTACTGTATTTTCGTGCTGTACTTTTACACTGGTAACGAAAATAGTAATTGTAGCATCGTTTTATATAACAATAACTTAATTCATCAACATATAACTTAAAACCATTCTGTTGTCTAATTCAAATAGTTAAGAAGTTGTTTTTCTTTAATTCAAACGCCATGCTGGTTTGGCGCTTGACTTTCTATTTTCCCATATATCGAAATTTCATATGTAATGTCTTGCCTAATTATCGGAACGCGTTTCCTTTCTTTGATGTAATTTATCGCAAGAAACAGCGTTTACAGTATAAAGGATTGATATGTAATTTGTATGCGGATTATCAAGAAAAATTATTAAAACTACATTGAAAATACAAATGAAACTTTTATAACAGTAATGTAAAGAGCTGTATCAAACAAAAGTTTTGGAAGAAAATTAAATCATTTAAGGCCATTATTCGTCACCAGCGACAATTGCTGTCCCGTAAATTGAAGATGGAAACGATTGAAAAGCGCACAATATACGGTGAATGATTTATTCTACACCTATACCGTGCTACATGTACAGGCAAATTTTGTATGAATTGAGAAATGATCACGAAACATGCACACTCCTTCATTGCATACATACATATTTTTTGTGATGTCGAACGCGCGTTAAATGTGTACGTTGTAATATGCCAATACCAGATATTAAAACGCTTAATATAAAACAAACTTTGCAAAATTGTTTAGAAAACTAGTATTGTAACATAAGTTAACGGATTTCTATAGATGCTCTTTTGATTTTCATTTTGTAATCGCCAAGCAAAGTGCTTGAAGTTGTCTGCAACTTTGCTTGTAAAACTGCATAAAATACATTAGCCGTCTAGACAAGAAATTGCCGTAATTGCAAAGTGTTGTATCTTGTTTCCCAGGAGATTATTATGCATTAGAAAAACCACCAAAATGTCACTCGACTCGAGCTTTGTAAGGCAAAAAGAACAGTGAAAAATGTATCATCAGAGCATTCTACGGATTCTATTTACTGCATAATGAACTGTGGTGTTTTGACAATGTAAGAGTATCCAGGATGCAAACTATCAGAAATTGTGTGCAATAGCAATTGTCAGATGTTAAGGATAGCAGTCAAATACGTGTAAAAGGCTACTGTGACTGAGACAGATCAAGGCTGCCTTATTCATTAAGCGATATCCCATCACATATTAGGTGATCTGTTATTGCTATGACATCAATATCATATCTGTCTGTCTGCATCTGATAAATTGTGTCTAAACTCCAATAATCATGCTTTAGATTATTACCTACACATCATTTTACACAAAAATAGGTAAAGGTGTTGTCCATTTTGTAATTATATTATCTAAATAGTAATACGAATAAATGATACAGCAATAATACAGGTACTAACTAATTTTGATTTGAAACAATTCAGTGTTTAAGCTAAGTAAATGTTCCGCTAATATTCGGTTGCAATGTTTCTATGGAAACGTATATTGACCCCCTTTATATATGTTCTACATTTTCTTAACTTAAAATGATAAGCGTGAATTATGTATATATATGTTATCAAATACTTGAGACTAAAAAATGTGTTGAAATATAACATAAAGGAATCTAGGAGATATGTGTGCTATACGTTTCCGTAGAACTGGACAACTTTTTTAACTTTACAAAAGTCAACAAAAAACCAAACGAAATAATTGCATCTTTTTAATAAAGATAGAGTGAAATTTTCCTTTCTTTCATCATGATCAACAGGAGCGGAAAATTCGATCTCATTAGTAACTACATTTGTATGTTTGTCGAATTGATCTAATACTTGACTACGTCTCCCCTTGTTTCAAGATTTTAATCTACATGATTTAAGTGACCATGATGTGCACCAGACGAAGGCTGAGTAAAAACTGATGTTATGAATAAAAAGAACAATAGTCAAGTTTAATACAAACCTTGCTTAATCTCAACACAATGAATTTCAGTTCTTAATTCAATTTAAAAGTGTTGATAGAAATACATTAGGTACCCTGATGTTAACAGTGCAAATTTGTTGTATTGGGTGGGGGGGGGGGGGGGTTAACCAAATAAAGGGAAGGTCCAGTCTGCAGCAGACATTCCCTTCATAATGCCCCAATACATAAAAAATGTATTTTTATATGCCCATAACGCTTCGTTTCCAATCCTCTAACTTTAACATACGGACCATACACATTTGAACACCCCTTCATCTTCTGACTATAATTTTAGTGGATACAGTAAAGGTCAGTCAGAGCCAAACTTTTAAAGTTTAAATCTTATCAAATCTGTATTCACAAAAACTAGACTTAAAGCTACATATGTTGCAACGTAATAACGTAGACGTTGCCGACAGTCAAGATACATCATGTCCACCAGACCAACTTTAACAGCTTATTAAATACAGATTATTCTTAAAAGCAGTAATCATTAACATATGTGGCTCAAATTTATTAACAGATTTTGTTTCTACCTGGTCTCTAAATAGAGAAAGAAAAATAACAAGTGTAATAAACTGTAGTTCACATTCTTCAATTATCGTAAATAATACGCAAACAGCTCCATATTTAAGTCTTCAATTCTGAACTTTGTACGCAAATATTATGTAAGGAAAGTCAACATTTGTGAAAGCAATATATAATATTAAACACTTAACACTAGGTTCTAAGAGAAAAAAAACGTCAAGTGCTTTATAAACAGAATTGTCTTGTTTGATAAAGAGTTTGGCGTCATCCAGTAGAATATATTGTAAGGAGATATTTCCTTGAAACTACAGACTGAGTAATGAAACATTCTATAACAATGACTATAAGTACGAAGACACGCACGGAAGTGCACAATCCATCAGATGAAAACGTTATTCCAAAAGTACGTTCTTCGTAAATCTTATTTTGTTACATAGAAAATGTAAGAAAACTGATAAAATACCCATATACATGTATAAATAGTTTATTGGTGCAAATATGTAGATTAGCAAAAGTACACTGGTGTTACTACCGAACACCCAAAAAATATTTACAAACCATACTTTAAACAATTTTGAAAGGAAATCAAATTAATGTTCGTTTCATACAGCTCAAGTATTCTATTCAAATCAGATGGTCATATTGCTTTCAACACTGTCAAATATACTAGTACAAAGTAATGCCAGAAAATATACACGGAATATGTGTCACAGTCAATTCACTTATACCAAAGAGAACATAATATTACTGTTTTATAATACATGTGTTATCAAACCTTCGTACATTTAACGGGATAACAGTAATCATCCAATATGACCTTTGTTAGTTTGTTTAAATAGTATTTCATTTATACATCACATATAAGACATACTTTTAGAAATAAGCATAACGGATTGTGTAGAAAGCTCTAAACGTATTTACTTTTATTTGTAGTTTTTAAATGTGAGGATTTTCAAATCCTAACATTTATTGTACCCGGTTTCTGAGAAGAGCATTTTCTACTTTAAAACCGAATTACCCCTCAATTCTAAATAGTCCTTCAGATTGATAACATTTCTTATTTATAGAAAATAACATAAGTAATCAACAGTTTTGTTGTTGGTATTATTGCAAAGATTAACATTGTTTCAAAGATAAGAAAAATATGCGACAATTTATCATAAAAAAGAATTTAGTCAATTTTTCTAAGTTAATGTGCATAGGTTGTAAGTACTTCTTAAACGTTCGACAGATACAACATTATGGCACTTAAGTGGTGCGTTTCTTACTACGCAATTTAGACATGCACTACTTTAAAAAGCAGCCGATCAAAACGCGCTGAAAGTAACACACCTCATATACATTTATACTGGCAATACTTTACCTACATTGCAATTTTAAGTGTAATGAAATAACAAAAATGAGCCGCGTCATGGGAAAACCAAATAAAAGACTTTGCAACCATGCCAGCAGGCTGGTCTGGATCGATACTGGTCGCCCATCAATGTGTTAGCAGTTTCTGTTTAATGTTGTGTTTTATGGTATATGTTACATGTGTAGTTTTATTATTTCGCGTATTTTATGTATTATACTATGAATGCAATCGATCATTAATTTTCATGTCAATATTAAAGAAATGTGTTGTGTTGATGTTTACAATAGTGAAAAATGACGTTGTAAGCCATGCTCAAGTGCTCAGTACAATGTATACTATGCATTAAATTTTCAGACTTTGTTCTTTATTCATTACCTCAAAATGAAAACTTTCTCACATAAAGAGACGTGGTCAGTAGCGGTGTTCGATCCAAAGACTCTCAATAATTGACAAGTTTCAGCTTCTCTAACCACTTGACCAAGGAGGAATCTCACGGTCCGTTACATTGTTCAATAATTATGCTGTTACATCAAGTGGTCATATGTTCCACTTAAAACTATCAGACATATTGCAAAACATGTGTGCAACATTCCTCTCCTAAGTACCAATTCTTACGATAATCTATATTTCAGACCGAACATTTTCAGCGCCTTCAGCGCTTTGATTAAATATATAAAACTGTTCGCATATCTTTACATGGGTGTTAACTCGCTAAACAAAACGCATTTTGTAAATATCAAACTAAGTTATCAGAAAGTTCTTACTGTGGCCTGTTCTGTTAGGTTTAGTATTATGACCAAATCTTATTTCTTCCCCATAGACCAAAAATGGAGCAGATTGAGAGATTCATAATGTCTGAACATACTTAATGAAATAATTGATCTGTTATGCATATAAAAAGTTTGTTTTTCATATTATGTAAATAAGTCTTTAGATAGATTTGTTGTAGTGTTGTAAAATGGAATCAATGACAGAAATCATTTCCAGTTGGCTGATAAAGCGATATGCAATTACTAACTTAATGCAAATTTCATAAAGCAATGATTTTTTCGTACGCTATTTGATAGTCTGACCTGATGTTATCTGTAACTCTGAGTGATAAAAAAACCTACTTTTCTGGATGTGTGATCAATGTGCATTACTGAAAAGTGACAGAAAGACATTTTGAAATGAACTTGACAAACAATTACATCCCTTCAAACCATAATTATTTGACCCCCAATAAAACTTCGTGCAGAACTACGTACAACCAAAGGGAAGAACAGTGCAATTATAAAATAAGATCTCATTATACTAGAGATCAATTAATTCAGATAATAACAGGCATAATAGCCTCTACATGGAGCTGTTACAGTAAATCCCAATGCTTAATCCGTCTTAAATGAAATTGAATTTAATTGAATCTTGTTGTTTTTCAAACAACTAATGCGTGTGATTTAATCTGTCAGTCAAACTGCTCTACGATTACTTAATCTGTTTCTTAGAATAATATTTCATAGCAGAAATCTCTAAAACCAATGAGCAAGTTGAATACTATTTTTATATTTTACTAATACATATTTGCATAATTTAGTTAGATGGTAGGAAAAAAGCTGTATTTTAATGCATTATACTACGCAGTTTAGATTAAGCATGATAAAACTGAAATACAGTTGACTCTCGGTATCTCAAACTCGCTTACCTCGAATTTCCGTTTAAGTCGTAGAAATTCTAAAGTCCAGTCAAATTTCCTTCTTTATCTATGTACTTTTACTCCTTTTTAAGACAAAATTTGACATATCGAGACTCCGGATGTGTCGAAGGGATTTTTTGGTCCCGTCAATCAAATTCGCGTGTATTGTCAACTCGTTAAGTCGAAGTGCGAAAGTCGCCGACGGATCAAAGGTGCGGCGAGTCAAAGCAAGGGTGAGACGTTGTCATGCCAATTCACACGTGTCGTAATAATTGTTTGTTTTTCATGGATTTACTTTAATTGCCGGTGACTACGTGTCATTAATGATGAAAAATGCGGTAATTACTTTTAAAGACTTAATTTATTTGAGAGGTTAAATGATAATAGTGATTGAGTTTTTACAAAAAAGCTGAATTCTGAACGAATATATCAGTCTTTTAAATATTTTGTTTTGCAGTAAGATGCTGTTCTTATGTTTAGAATATACGAATGTTCTGACTTCTGGTTCAAGAAACGCTACTTTCACTTTCGCCCGACGAGTACTTTCGTTTTCGCTCGGCCGATAAAGTATGTAGATGTGCTTGATTTTATTACTAAGGGCTGTTTGCTTATATGCAAAAATAAAATGTAATTAAAATCGAATTTGTGTTCCAATGTTTCAGGGAAAATTTGCTCAATAAAATAAATACAAATAGTTGTCTGTCTTGAAAACAGGGAATTGTGTGCACTATTCGTCCATGTACGTCCATATACGTCCAACAAAACAACAACTAAAAGCCCCTCCTCTTACCTCGAACTTCGTTTATCTCGAAGTAAAAGGTCTGGTCCCTTGAAATTCGAGATAACGAGAGTCAACTGTAATTGAAAACTGTGTCTAAGGAATGACAGGAAAGGAATTGACTACAAAGAGAAAACACACAGCATGTCGTCAAATATTTCAACCCACGGTATTGAATATAAGATGAGCACATGGAACGAACGTGCAAACTATTGGTCGACAAGAAGGTTGCTACAATGCACATCCACATGATACATAGTTAAGACATTGTGAATATAAGATCAACTGAAAATCTGACCAGGAAAACGGTTACATTCTATAGAAGTCATGTAAAGAGAAAACATTATTCATATGAAGAAACGCCAGAAACATGCTTATACTTTACCATTTTGACCTATTATTCTTGCGAAATGCAGCAACTACTGTCTCCTGTGATGTATTGAGCCAGACTTTTTAGTTTGGCTTTGCATCGATGTAAACGCCAGCTGAGGATCCATGCATTGTTTAAGTATCAATTTTCAAATACTAAATGAAAAGTCAAGATTTTGGTTGTTTTCAGTTTGATGACAAATGAAAGGGAAAAATAACTTAAAAGCACTATGTTCTAAGCCAAATAATTACAGACTGAACCTAGTAATTTACGAAAAAAACAGAAACCATGTAGAATGTTGTATTTGACTGCTAACATTCTCCTAAATAAAGACTTTTTCGATGTAGTTGTATTTCTTATAACAGGGAAACGTTCATTTACAAGAATGATATTTGCCGTAACGTTATGTTTTTCTTACGGCAAATATGATTCTTGTAAATGAACGTTTCCCTGTTATAAGAAATACAACTACTTGGTATTTTCTTGCTAAAGTACACCTAGCTTATTTCGACAAAAAGGATTATCTATGTTAAAGAGATACTAAAGCAATCTGTTGTTTAAAGAAGAATAGCAACCATTTTACATATAGATTTAGAAACATAAAAGTCTTAACAACGTCGTATGGTGACTCAAGCAAGAAAATCGACGTTTTTCTTCTGTTTTAAGTATTGATACGTCTGCACAGGGTCGCTTTCAATATCACACACGAAAATAATAAGCCTGATGGGTGCTGCACGAGGACTGGGGGAAATTTGTTTTACAACAAGATATGGCGGGAAAAGCACGAACGATTTACCAATAACAAGTGCCTTAGACAGCATAGAAAACAAAGATAATGTCCCTCTTAACTATCTTCGAAACGAATGTTAGCCTATACTGTTACATGACTTCTTGCCATATCTCTCTGTCGTTGCATGTATTTGCCCGTATTAATTTCCTTGTTTATAGGACTTTTTCTTTATGATATTAAAATAATTTCTGTATTTCTATACTTGGCTTTTGTCATACTTATTATTTGTTATGTATTATGGACAAGACAAGAAATTTATTTTGAAAAATTCGTAGGATGTAAGAACGTGTGCGACGTTCATACGCGGATTCTAATATTTCATTTTCCATTTTGTATTTTACGTATATCTGTTTCGTGTTTAAAGGCACTGTGTGTGTTTAATGAATTCTATTTTCTCAGTAAAAGGGATTACGCTACTACACATGTGAATATTTTCGAGTTATATGAACGGGCTAAAATTGACCAAAAAACGTACCAGGCCCTTTATTTATTATAAAAACCGTTGTTTGGTTGTTTCAATGTTTCAGTTTGAAAATACGAATGTGAAGCCATTTGATTTGTTAATATTAGCCTTGCTGAAAAATGATAAAACGCAAACAATATCCTGTAAAATGATTTATTGCAGTATGCTCAAACGGTTGACTGCAAGAATACCATAAATTTCTCTGATATTTCGTAACGAGAGAGAAAGCATTATCACTTGGAAGCAAGAATTAATCAAATTGTGTTGATATATGTCATACAGACAAGTGAAACATGATTCGAGCGCTATCAATCATAAAAAATGAGATGACAAATATTGAGTTACATATACGAGTGCCAGAAAGCTTGTCACGCATGGCTTTTAGAGTAACATTGGTTTTTTTTTTCATTATAAGGAAGGACGTGCACATTTTAACAAAATTGTACTAAGATATTAATGTTCTTCTATAAACATAAAGGATATATTAAGATGACAGATAATATTAAGAGTCTATAGAGTAAATAGGAAAAACTAAAATATCTGATTAATGCCGGATATTTGAATTTTGATTTCTGACAAATTAATATGACTGAATGAAAAGCTATTTTTGTGGCAATATAATTACCTAGTCGTAGCTAGTAGTATTTCCTGTAAAACACAGAATATTGCAATTATATTATACATGTAGTAACACAGATCCAGTAGTAAAAGATTTCATTTAGTCTAACCTGCTTTTATATACAGCTTACATTTGAAACGTTATCGGATAATGGATGTCGCCAAATATACAACTTTTGTTATGATTTATTTAGTGAAAGGAAAGTTACCTTGTACCGTGTAAAAATAATTTAGAATACTGTTGTTCCAGTTCCCTCCGAAATCGACCTTTGTCTAACTCTGTAAATCGAGTGCAAGCAGCTGATTGTTTAAGTCCTGAATTGTTCAATTTTCCTACATAATGATTAGATTTAGAAAATCAACATTTGTAAATTAATATTCATGAGTACATGTAATTAATATTAAACAGGCACTTTAAAAAAATTGTGAGCACCGTACAAAACAAACGTCAAGTGCTGTATAAACAGACATTTTCTTGTTTACTGAACAGTTCACTTGGTGCCATTCACTAGAAGCCTAAATAACAGAGACTGCACTTCTTTGTACTGTCCTCTATTGTGTTAGATACAATGTAGAAAGTTAATCCATTGAATAATTACGGAGTTATGTTCTGGATAAGCTTAATTTCATATGACAAAGGGGGGGGGGGGGAGGGGGGACTAATTGAAAGGTGTGCAAGGAAAGGTTATAGTTTTGTACACTGTATTTTCACTTAATGTCTTCTCTCAGTATGTGAAGTTCCAACAAAAAACCTTTCACAGTTCATGAGAGTTATGCTCCAGACAAGGTTGCGTGAAGGGTAGACGGAAGGTCCTACTCCTGCAGGTCGGACAAAGCAGTAAGTTAATGTTACTTGCCAATCAGGGAGCATAACGATCCTGTTCAAAATCAAATTTAATTTATATCGCTGTTACCATGACTACGATTCGAGTTTTTTCCACGTTGAGTGAGCAGAATAACTTTTAGTACGAATACAATTACTTACTGCCGGTAGAAACTACTGAAAATTTAACAAATTGAGAGTTAAAGAATGACAGTATAGTCTTAGTGACATAATTGATCTGTTATTCCTATGAAATGCTATTATTGTATACGTTCTTGCTCTATCGTATTATGTAAATGAAGTATTGTGATGGAATTGTTGTTTTATTACATATGCGACAGAATCAATGAAATCATTGACAGTTGTCTGATAACGCGATATGTATTAACAAAATTAATGCAAATGCCATACTGCAAATAATATTTTGTACATTGCAAGTGAATAATGACCCATTTATATTTGATAGTGTACCTGGTCTTAAACGACCTCATATGTTCGTTAATTAATAGAAATGATTTAGAAAATACTTTTATTTTATAACTTGTATTATTGTAACTGCCTATTGTATTGATTATTTGTAATTTTTCGACCATTTCAGCGAATGCTTCCCCCCTAAAATATTTCCTTTTTTACCAGACGAGTCAAATTAAAATTGATGCATCAAAGGATAGAACACTGCAATTTTAAACTAATAGTGAAGATTTATTAATTGTTTTATATTATTGCCATTTTCATGCACGGAGCTGTAACATGAAGTCAAATACGTATTTTAATGAAATTTAATAAATGTTTTCTTTCAAACAAACTTATGCATGTGACATAATTAGTCAGTCAGACAGTTACAAAACAATCATATTGTGATGCAAGCATCCTTGTTTCCATATATCTTTTAGCAGTCTATTTTGGAACTAAAATTATTTTGATTTTAACTATGAAGTATACATCCACAGTCAAACTTCGCCATTTGAAAATATTTGTCTGGAACTGCTCGGTATTGCTTGACGATAAGTTTGCTGTTCCGAACTCAATAATGCAATTATTGATGATAACATTTGATAAAATAGATAACGAATTTACCATTTAGGCTAATAAGTACTAGTTCAAAAATTTTAATCACATTATTGTAACCTTTAAAAACTTTATGATACCTCCCAAAGTTTTCCAGATAAATCTTTGTCAGTCTTATCAACTCCTAGGCCGAATGTAACGAAATTCAAGTAAGGGAAAAATTTATCAAATTGACAAACAGTATACACTACCGTAAAGGAGAACTTGAAAGTCCACAATCGTACCGTAATTCTGTTATTGTGACTATTTTAGTATGCACACTGTTATTAAACCTCTTGTGACAACCTACCAAATGCAGTGATTATATAATTATAAAAAAAAATATTCAATAGCGCCATTTGTATCCTAACAGAGTGTTATTCTACATTGAAATTAAACGCCAAGTGTTATTTACACGTAGAATTGAAATATCAAAATTATGAAAACCGTACCATGATTTTTTGCAAACTATATCCGACAGAAAGAGGCTTCTAAATAAAAAATGCCCATGCTTCTGTTCAGCAGGAAATTTTGACGACCAATTGTTTTTTTCCACTTTCAAGAAATGACAAATCATGTTCTTAAACGTCAAAAAAAGTTCAGTAATATTTCAATTGAAATTGTCCAATTAGTTACATGTATCATGCTCTATGACTCATACTTCTTTATCTGTTTCTAAGAACTGTTTCATAAAAGATATTTCTGAAAACAATGCATATGTTGAATAGAGTGTGTGTTATCAATATCTTTTTACATAATGTAGTTAGATTAGATAGAGGGCTCAAAAATGCTGTATTGTAATGAATAATACAGGCAGTTAAGATTAAAAGTATGATGATATTGGAATAGTTCAAATTATCTGTGGCTTGCATCATCTTAAAGAAAGGTTTCTCACAATCACGAATTTAATTCGTTTGCTGATTTCAATTCTATGTAATTATTTTAAAAAGACGAGGTAGTACACCAGAAATATATATAATCCTGTAGAATAATACTTGTTTTTGTAAGACTAATACGCATATAAATTAAACGAATCTGAAGACCAGCAACAATTCTTAGAAAATTTTTACTGGAATGGCTCTCAATACTCAGTAAATTTCTGATTTCATTTTTTAAATATCGCCTGTGCTTTGTTACACTCAAATTTTGTTGATATTGAGAAATGATCTTAATCTAATTTATCAAAAACGTTTCTTCACTTTTTAGACAAGCGAATCCTTTAAGCAAATCATTAATCACTCATACAGAAATAGATTCGGTTTGTAATGCAGGCTGCACATGCTTGTGATATTTATGACACAGAAATACGAGACGTCCTCGTTTTTATGATTAACCCTAAAGTTTGTTCTAATTCTATGAGACCACAAATGTTTTTTGTACTACTTTGATGTTGAAAATCATTTGTGGGAGCCCCAGTCATGAAACGTACACTTTTTCTATGACTTTTGTAAAAGTGTTTCCCGTTTGTCCAAAGAAGCACCCTGCATGTCCTCGACATTAACAACGTCGAATTTAATTGGATCGTTACGTCGCGTCAAGTAAATGACGTTCAGAAAATATTTTCTTCTGTTTTATGCCGAAATGACGAAATGTTAAGTAAGTACCCAAAAGTGTATAATACATCAGATCCACGTTGTTACTATGATATTATTCTAGATGTCTGACATATTATTAAAGCTTTGAAAATCAGTTTTGAAACTGACAGTGTTAAGACTTTTCAAGTGTTCACTAGATGCGCGTTTGATTTTTATGTGTACTCGTGTTAACCATACATTTGTTTGTAAAAATAGTTAGTTTATACTAATCTATTTTAGCTCGATTGTAAAATTGAATAACAATACACCCACCGTCTAGACATGAAATTGCTGTAATTGCAAAGTGTTTGTTATCTTACTTCCCACATGACATTATGCCCTTAAGTAAACATTATGAAACTGATATTCAACTCCAGCTTCGTAAGGCTAAAATAAACAGGGGAAAATGAAACGACAGGGTCATTACTGCAAAATGATCCAGCAGTATTTTCCCAAATAAATAACATCTTAGCTATAAAATAACATAACAAGTATTTGTGAAATAACAGTCGCGCTTCAGATATTACGAATAACAGTCAAACATCTATTCTAGATGATGCAGGAGATATTATAAGCGCTACCTCGTACAAATAGTTTCATGGAGTTATGGCCCTTTATTTATTGCTGCAAATAGTGTTTAATTAAGACTTTCCTTGTCCGCTCTGTTTCTCATCAGTCGCTGATTTGAATTGAGCATGTTGTCAGCATGTCCTGACATGGTTATGAAATATCTCACAATTTGTACTCCATACTATTTCTAAGTACTCGTTGAATGAAAGTTTGGCAAATTAAATGGAAATCTTATCATTATCATAAGCTACTCCAATATGGTTATGAATTACCTTCAATGTTATTTGTGTTTGAGCGAAATACATGCATAACTGTTGCTTGGATGCGATGCTTCGATTTGTTGATATTAGCCTTGTATCGTTACAAAATGTTGCAACATTATCCTTTAAAATGATGAGCTGCAACATGTTCAAACTGCAGACTGCAAAAATTCCATAAAATTGCAGCAAGAGAGAAAGCATTATCACTTTGAAACAAGAATTGATCATATTCTGTTGATTTACGTCATACAGACAAGTAAAAATAATTCCAGCGCTATCAATCATAAACAATAGATGACAAATATCTAATTTAAAACCACATATACGGGTGCGGGGGAGATTGTCACACATCCAGTGGCTTTCAAAGCAACAGTTTTTCATCAATGAGAACGACCGTCCATATTTAAGCACTCGTTTGTCACCTGACATTCTCTGTTCAAATAAACGTCGAAATGAAATATTTCAAAGTTTTGTTGATCAATTACACATAACAACCACAATCAACCTAAAGAAAATGAACTGGGACAATAAAAACAAAAATAATATCAAACAGGGAAAGCCACGTACCAAAAACGCAGCCTCCCCAAAACGAGCCCCACAGGTGCTTTCCCAAGACTTGCTTAAACAAATGTTTATATCCCTGACGGAACTTTTATTGGCATAATCAATTCAACTCGTCCGTTCGTCCCCACTTTTTTGTCCGGAACATACCTCCAAAATTATTAAAGGGAATTACTTGAAATTAGCACAGTAAGAAACGTGCAGTGTACAAGAACCACAACTTTACTTTGCCTAATGTTTTAATTATCCCCTTTGTTACATTTCTGTGTCCGGAGAATACCTCTTAAAGTGCTGAAGAAAAGTGTTCATACTGCAGACGATGATAGAGGATTTTAGAGGCAAGTGCAGTGCCTAAGAACCATTAACCTATATTGCCTTTTTTCTATTTATCCTCTTTGTTAGATTCTCTTAAATATGTTTTTCAATTATCTTCCTTTGTTGCATTTGCTTGTCCAAAGCATAACTGCAAAAGGCACAGTGCCCAAGAGCCATAACCCTATATTGTCTTATTTTTTAATAAGCTCCCTTTGTCCTGTACATTTTCTTTCAGATCACATTTCTCCAATTTGCCATGATTTTACACACAACTTTGAATATGAGTACTTTTGGCCATAAGCAGTTTTAGTGCAATGTACAAGAACCAGACTCAAGCGTCACCACTTCAGGGGCATTTGTCAGTTACGAGTGACAGCTCTTGTTGTTTATCCTTTCCCTGGGCCATTAAATATTTACATTTAATCCTGCATTTTCATATCAGGAAGAAGAAATGTAAAGCAAGACTGTTGGCCTCACATATCCGAAATAGTTGTGCAAACATTAGATAGACGAACATAGCACAATCAATATACTTTCCTCATGAAAATTATAGAGCTTTAGTTTTATAATACATAATATTAAAAAACCCATATATAACTACGTTAGCTGATGAAAATATCTAAAGACTCAGTAGCTGTTTGGATGTAGAATAACTTATTGCCATTATGTTACAAAGAAAGATCTCTTTCCGGCAAATTTTTCAATTTGCAAAAATATTGTTCGACGATCATTCCTTACATTCCTTTTTAAATTAAGAGCACTTGCTGTACATAGCGCAATGGTATTGCAAAACTAATGTTCTGACAACAGCGACAACGGTATGATAGAAAGTATAGTCGACGTTGTTGACAAAAAGGTAGAACACAGTTCTATCATTATTCTACCCATAAATTCAAATATTTAAAATGCTCCTAAAATGGACCTTCAAAGGCTTTTTCCTGTTCTATGAATAGGCGGCAATCGGAAAAAATAGTTGATGCGGGACTGTCAAAAAGATTACCAAGAGTATTTTGTGTCGAAATGGAACTTCCAGAAACATAAAGGGCGGGTAAAGGTACATAGTATAGTAGAGAGTTTGTAGAGATAAATAGGAAATACTAAGGTGTCCGGTGTCTTTAAATGTGGAATATTAACATCTTTCTTTTACGATGGAAAACTAATGTGATTGACTGACAAGATAAATATGTAGCAATATATTTACCTAGCCGTTGCCGGTAGACACAGAAACCTGCTATTCTACATTTGTATTAAAGTAACTCAATAGATCCGTAAACTATATGATTTAGTCTACATGATCAATATAAAATGCTGCTTACTAGAGACAGCTCATTTTGATAAAAAGGCTTTCAAAATGATGTAGCAAGATGATTGACTCATAATGATTTAGAACTCTTGATTTTTTTTACTTATGTCTGCATCGAGAAAAGAAAGTTCCCTTGTAAAGTATAAAATGATTTTAAATATTGTAGTTCCAGGTCCCAGCGAAATTGACATTTGTTTACCTATTATAAATCAAATGCAAACAACACAAGTCCGGAATTGTTTAAATTTCCTACACAAATATTATGAATAGAAAGTCAACGTTTGTTAAAGCAATTTACATGAATACACGATTTACATGTAATTAATGTCAAACAGGCACTTAAAGGAAATCTGTTTCAGCCGGACGGAAAACGCCAAGTGCTTTATAAACAATCACATTCCTGTTTGATAAAGAGTGTGGCGCCATTCAGAAGAATCCTAAATATGGAGATATTTTCTGGAAAATACAACTATGAAACATATTTTAATTTTGGTAGGCGTGCTAACTATATCAGGTGAAACCAATATTAATTTGGTACTTTTTCTGAAAAAACTTACTCTTTGCTATTATTGGAGAATGGTTGGACTACTACTACAATTAATTTATACTAGTTAAGGTCATGGTTTATCACGTTAACACAACTGACCTATGCCCATAGCTATTATGTAAATTCCTTTCTCAGATCAATCTTAAAAAGGAAATCAATTAAATTCTCATTTCAAACAGAATAATTATGTACTCGACTAAAATCAGCAAATTTATACTATTTTCAATGCAGCATAATTTTCTAATTCTACCGGAACACACTTGCATTTTGGTAAGGTCAATTCATAATGATTTAAGCGAACAGGAGGTTGCTTTAGAATAAAAACATGTATAATAAAGCTGTTTGTACATTTAACGGTTGTAAAATATCCATCCAAGATGCCTTTTATCAATTTTAGTTCTTTTAATAGAAGAAATTGTTCGATTGTTTTTTCATGAGTATTTCACCTCGATTTATCAAATGCTTTTGAAAAAGCAACCGAAGATATCAAAGTTAATTCATTAGAACGTTCTAACTCTGTTGCTATGTCACAAAAATGATTTTTTCGACGTTGTATAATCTTTATTACTAAGACTATTACTTGCGGTAGGAAATTTGTTATTTACATAATTCTATATTATCATGCAGATGCGAAAGTATTGAAATTTGAACAGATAGAGAGTTTAAGAATGTCAGTGCATTCCTAAGGTAATGTTTTATCTCTTATTCATAAGAAATGCTGCACTCAATTCATTCTTGCTTAGTCATATTATGTAAATGAAGCCTTCAAATGGAAGTGTTGCAGTTTTATTATAGAATCAATGAAATCGTTAACAGATGTCTGATAAAGCGATATGTATTAACTACATTCATGCAAAATGACATAAAGCAGGTAGTTTTGTCCATAAGTTAATAATAACTTCATAAGATCTGCTGTTTTCAGAGAACTTATCATAGACAATCCACGTTCGAAATTTTATGAAATATTTTATAAATAAGCACGTGATTGTCCCCTGGAATTTTTTTGTCTCCCAATATATTCTGGGTAGAAACATTTTGGCTGTCTCACCATTACAAAGTATTTGAGCGTGAACGTTTACAGGAATGTTTATAAGCATGTGAAGATGTACACCTGTGGTTTTTGATTCGGATGCATCCAGTTTAAGCGAAGGTATGGCCCTTGACTTAGTAAAACTTCCTGAGTTTCAACTTGTATCGCGCATATCTAAATAAGTATTTGGCTTCAGCCATGAAATTTCGTTTATCAGCATGTGAAAATGTGAAATTGGGATTTTGTTGTAGATTCATCTAGTATGAACTGAGTTATGGCCGCGACCTAATGACAATTAACTATTATTTTGTGTCGGGCGTAACTCAATAAGTATTTGAGGTACAGCCATAAAACCAAATAGGAACATTCATCAGCATGTGTATGTTTAGAACGGTCCCATGATGCAGACTTATGTACACTTGAAGGGAAGAACAGTGCAATTATAAACTAATATCACAAAATACAGGAGATCAGTTTAATATTTAGATAATAAAAGGTTATTACCTTTTTATTTATAGCCTATGCCTGAGCTATCACATTTTATCCTATACGTTATCAGTTTTTAATGCAATTGGATTTATGTTCCTTTTCAAACCACTAGTGCTTGTATTTAATCAGACGGGCAAACTGTTGCGATACTTATGAATTTAATAATACACAATATCAAGTTGTTATACAAGCATCCTTGTATATTGTGTATTAATGAAGACTGTTTAGTGGGTTGTTAAGAGATACATGTACATTAAAAAGGTTCATATTCTTTGTCTGGAAATACCCGGACATAGTCCTAAAACAACAAACACGGAAGCATTTGATAACGAAATATTCGCTTGCATAACGAAACAAATCAAGACTCTGCCATATAGATTAAAAAACTATAAGAAGCACAAGTACAAAGCAGCTGAACCATATTAATATAAACTTTGAATTTAGAATATCTCACACAGTGTTCGTTTGTTCTGGTTTTAAAAACGCATCTTCCCTAAATATACACTTTTGAGCCTGAATGTGCACATGGCATTCTGCATAAATAAAGGATTTGTACATAAACTGTCAATTTTTGTTCTTGTATCCGGTATATATAAATATGTAATATTCTTTTTTATTGGCTGTACATATCAAAACGTACTTTGCAGTCTTGTCCTCCCGTATTATGTAAATGAAGTCTTCAGATTCTAGATGATGAATGAAGTTCTATAATCTTTATGTATAATTATACGGCAGTTGTTTTAGGGCTTATTGATTCGGCAATTTGCACAATAGATCCGCTGTTTTCAGCAGATGTATTTGCTAAGTCCAAAAATAAAATCTCGAATTTTTTACGCCGACTGAGGGAAGAATAACAGAGTAGGAGAAAGTTATCACTTTTTTAATCGCAAAACTGGCCACTGCCGGTCGAATAAATTATTATGCGGAATCCCAAAACATTGGCACGACCACAAATTTGAAACATGAAACATGCAACAAGAAAATTTTCTTTACTAACAAAAATGTGGATCTTTCATAATATCAACTTTTGGTGAAATAGCACCTAGAGTATTCTGTACACGGGCTTCAAATGTCGTAGCAATGTGCCTGTAAAATATCGTTGCATTGCATTGTTACTATGAGGTGCACTAGTGTGTTTTGTTAGATAATCATTTAATGTCAAGTTAGGTCGCACCATGAAATCTGTGGGTGCACACTTGGCTTATTCATGCAAACATATAAAAGCTGTTTGTACACCAAACTGCTTAAAAGGACCTACTCTATAACTGATGTCAAACTAAATAACCCCAAAACATAAATAATAAATTCTTTGGAAGTATTTTAACTTAACCAAAAAGTTTCAGCTATGCATTCCAGCCATTATCGATAAAATCAGGAGTTTAAAATATGCTGCAGTAACGTAAACCTATATAGAGTTGTTGTTGTACAATTAATGGGTGGATGCGATTTATTACAGAATACCTCTACATTTATCAATTGTGGTAAAATAAGGCATTTTTCGCCATAGGTTCTTCTTTGAAATTGTATTTATTTATCATTCTACGTTCATTGAACACATAATCTATGTTTTGGGAATATAATCTGCTCGATAAGGGGAGTGCCCCTTTATCGTGTGCATCTAGCGTTTTGATTGTTGCTCCATTTGATTATTTTGTTTACCATGATAGAACGTTTCTCGTATCGATCAAAGACCAAAGTCGTAGACACCATACAGTTCATGTTCCTTCGCCGATATATTTGGTGCCTAAGGGATGTTGTTCAACTGCAGCTGTTTTGAGGTGATAATAATGGCATGTAATCCATGTGTCTGTGTGGTTGATTTTTTAAGAACAAAAATATTAAATTTTTGGTTTTAAGAAACTGTGAAAAATCAGTAGATGCTTACATCAGTAAAATTTTATAACTGATAGTTTTTAATAACGCGGTATTTATTCCTTTACTTTCGTTTCAATGACACGAATAATAATTTTTTATCTGACAAAGACTTTGTGAAAAAGAATTGTGAATATCACGAATTTGGTCACTTTTAGTCTACCGACTCCCCGGAATAGCCTTACTTAACATAGGCAACTTTCTTTAATCGCTGAAATAACTTTCTGCACTCACAATTATTGATATATTATCTTACAATGCAATAAACCTGTTCAAATGTACCAACGGATTTCTTTGTATTTTGGAACGCAACTTTGAAAGGTCGGCGCTGATTTAGTATAGATAGTTTTCACACTTTATCTTCACCGCAGACCAGCTGCCTCCTTTGCAAGCAGACATCGCCTTTGTATTATGTGTCTCAGGAGGTATAAATCTTCAAAAACGAATGTAGCCGAAATAAAATAAGGCCCCAGTTGCGTAGGGTATGTCGTTAACTGAAGCTGAAGAATTATGAGTATCTGCATAATCTCTAACGAGAGAAGATTTTGTATAAACGGTTTTTATTGTAGCCTTTTCATTTCGTTTAAAGATTCAAGCATTTCGTCCATTTCCTAGAATCCTGATCATCATTATCCACTGTTTTATAACACAATACTCACGCTTCAAGCGTTTGTTCTATATATATGTCACATTTTAATGACGGAAAAAGTACGGAAAATACATAACACACATTCAAGCAAAAGGTAGATGATGATGTAAAGAATTTTGCCTTCAGGACTTGGTTGTAGAGGCTAAATGGTCCTTCGAATTAACATACGTAAACTCCACGCCAAAATATTCGAATTGTTTACAGAATAAATTTCATGCCTAAATCTCCTAATCTATTGTATAGGCATTTAGACTTTCCAGACCCGCAATTCATGCCTGAGAGTATAAGAGTTCCTCTAAGTTATATTACCATTAGAAGATAATTACTATGTCCTTGACCTTGAAGATGGTACTGCTACACGTTGTTACATCACATGTCTTAAGTTTAAGCAGCTGGGATACAGTCTGACCAGTTTCATAGTAAAATGATATTTATCTATCCCAGACAGAACTAAGCACGTATACACAAGAAAAGAAAGATTTTCAAAATTTTATATGATCGAATCTAAATTGAAAGGCTTTGTTTTATAAACCGCAAACGAAGTATACGGCTTAAGCCATGTGTATAAATATAAATTACAATTATACCTTTTTAGTTTTCGAATACAGGCACTTACGTTAATAAAGTAGTGTAAATATTTCAAATCAAGATCTAGAGGTTTAATACATCGCCATTCAGGACAAAGCGTCTGTACGTCATTCATAATTAAATAGGACAAATGGCAGTAAGTGTCAAACTGTTAGATGTGACTTGAAAATAAATTATGTTTTGTGCCGTTTTCTGAAATAAAGCATTCTTTATAATTTTGTATGCAACTAAAACGTATAACAGACATAATTTTTGTTAAGTATGCATTTATCCATAGCAAACAATGTTTTTTTTTTTTTTCATTTTTTTTTTCATGTCTGCATCCTCCATAATATAATGCGCATGACACTAAAGTGCCTTATATGACATTACAATCATGGACTTTTGTTTTTAAGTTAAACTGCTGCATATATATATGTCATTTTAGTGACCATAAAAATGCTTGTATTGTCTTATTTTTGCAGTGGAAAATCAGTAATGAGAAAAACGTAGTGTTAGTTAAAATGAGGTTATTTTACGTGTCATTTCACAACAAGTAACGGGGTTTTGTTTGTTTTGCTTGATGGTGTTTTGATATACTTGTATACCATGATATTGTCAGTTAGATACAGCAAGATGGAGATTTACAAGTCACAACCACGACTATTGGCTGGAGATACAAAATGCAGGACCATATAAACAAAATGTAAAGTATAATTCTAGGCTCCGTACTGGTTCTTCCTTTAAGAGCTACTTCTGTTTTATCTATTATATTTTGATTTATTGGTCACCGCTACACGGAGATACTGTCTATTATATATAGCCTGTAAAGTTTTACAGAAGAACGCTTTTCACATTTGCTGCCATTCCAGTTCTCTTCCTGAATATACATGCACTAATATTGTAAGACATTTATTTATATGGAGAACTAGTTGTATTGTTAATCCTTGCAAATATTTCTTTATTCCTCGTTGCCCGATTTTCAATATTTGGAATCGGTGTAAAACAAGACAAACCTACATTTAATTCTTTCTAAAGTTAATCCCGTTTATTTATGGCAGTCAGAGCTTCTTGACTTCTCGTCATGTAAACTATTAACTTCAATTCTAGATATGATTACAAGAACAAATTCCCTGACTCCATTGACGAATATTTGTAAATGTTAATAGTAAGACGGACACTCTATGAGAAACACCCCTGTGTTCATAAAACATGTGAAATAAATCTGGTTTAAAGGTATTCATCAGTAGTGACCATCTGTCGTTTTGTCACACGTAGATACATGTACAAAATATCATTTAGTATGGTAATCGCTCTATGCTCGTCTTCATAGCAACGAGCATAAAACAGTTCAGTACCTTTAGCCAAATCGTGATGATTGTCAACTTGAGTTAAAAGAAATATGAACCCTTAATACTAAGAATGGTAGCAAAGTGTTATAGTTTATCTAATCATTTGGTGTAAGTCTCCCCTGGTTTAAGGTGAACTGTGTCTTTCCCACCAGAGAAGCATCAAATTTTACCACATCTACGAAGGTTTTTACAGCTTTATTCTCTCGAAGTGCGATTAATTACCCATCCTTTCCAAATTCCACAACTATAGGTCTATATAAGCATCACCTAGAATATTCTATAGAAACATTTAATCAAAGAAAAAGAAATATCAAAGCGGTCTAAGTCTTGGATATATATGTTTAAGAGTACTTTGACAGATCGATAAACATGTAATATCAAGCATCTAATGCGGACGAAATTTGTGTCACATCAATTAACATACTGTTTTGATGGACGAAATTATATAGGTCAGCAGTTTTAATAATTGTATAAAAATACTATTGTGAATGTCAATGCATATTCAATGTTCTCTCTTTTATCAGCTATTCATATTTAATATGTTACTTATTTTGCACTCGGTGGTGACATCTTCAGATTTCCAATGATCAATGAAGTCGTGGTAAGTTCATGAAAGACTTAAAACCATGGCAACAACGCATATCTTCTCTTTGCTTTTATAGATTTGTCAAATCATTTTGTCAGTAGATAAGCATGCCAAGTCCTCAATGAATTATTTAAACATCTTTTGTCAGCAAAGACCGAGTGCAAGAGAATGTCGAATTTTGCTCCGAGGTTCTGGATTCAATTACATTTTCGGTTCGTGGATGCAATGAATCTGTTAGCATGCTACAAAACGTTTGCCGATCCTTCATATGACTTAATGACCATGGACGTGCCAATACTTAGTTATTACAGTGCATCAACACAAACGTTGTTCCAGCCCTAAATCATTACATTCCTTTGGGCCCAAAACTATATTATAAGGCCATATTGCTGCTCTAAATAAGCTACATGTGTTGCATTTTTGTTTTCCATTCTAGATGATATTTGGTATTGAGCAAGACTTATAAAAGTGTTGATCTGCAGCTATGTTTTGGGATGATAATGGATGTTCATTCATGAAAAAGACCACAATCTCGTTTTTATTTTAATTTCAGTCTTAAAAGAATTTGTGGAAATAAGCAGAATTGAATCACAATTTCATAACTTATACTGATTTACTAAATAATTTTAACTGATATGTTAAATTTCAATGTGTATTCTTTCATATGTTTTTTTCTTTTGCGACTCTTTGGCTTATGAAAACGTTTTAGAAATTTCTGACAGCGATTTGTAGATTATACATTGGAAATTACTGATATAAGACCACGACCAAATTATGACATGAATAAATGTTTACACGGAATACTTTGTATTTTATCATACAATTTAGAAGGTCGGCGCTGATTTAAGTATGGATATTTTGCACACTTTATATTCGTCACAGACCAGCTGCTTCCTTCACAGTCAGACGCCGCCTTTGTATTGTGTTTCTCAGGGGATTCATAGCCGTTACAGTCAATATTCAGATTGTAGTAGAACGAATTCGTACAACTTAGATTATACGCTCTCGAGACTCAGTCCAGATAGAATCAACCTCGAACAGAAAGAGGGGCAAATGTGGAAATATCTGTGTCTTGCCTAAGCACTTGTAATGGACCTGTCTGGCCGTGAGATACCTCTGGCCGGAAGTCATGGAAGAAGCATTACTAAACACTGATTGAACATGATAACTTTAACGGTAATTTATAGCTTAAGGCACAGGAGCACGTTTACAATTAGCTCTTATTTTACCAAGGGAAATGTGTTCCTGACGAGAATGATCTTTATTTGTACCAACAAATTTGTAACTTCGCTTTTTTAATATGTACATGCTAGAAAAATAGTGCAGCATTTTTTTTCAAGGTAACTATTTTACGTGATAACACGAATTGGATACACAACTAAGGCATAATTGTCAACATTGTTTATGAGTGAATCATGGTTCTATCAAGTGATTCTTGGGTTATTAACAATTCAGCGAAACTATCTGAATGTAATCATCAACTGTAAATTTTACCACTGCATCAGTGCAAATACATTACTCTTTTACACTGGCCTTTCAAAAAGTCAGTGTAAATATTACGCTTCGCGCATAAACAAATATCACGTGACATCCATGTATTTATCAACTCTCTAAAATATGAATAACTATTAACAATGTAAACTCACTGCTCAAAACATATATTAACGTACTCATACAAACAAATCCTTGAAACAACCCTAACGGCTTTGTTCACAAGGGGTCTAAAGGTATAAGATATAGTATTAATTATACAGTTCATACCTCGTGAAATCCTGGTGTCCTCAGAAAAGTATTTGCAAAGAATTTGGTAAGATATGTGTACTTTCTCAAAACGTTTCAGATGTGTATATAAACTACGAAAGCCAAGCTGATACATGTACACCAAACTCAAAAACAAAACTATGTTAAAAAAACACACACACTCTTTCTTAAAGGTGCTCAAATTACCAAGATACTGATTATCGGTTGCTGTAAACTTACCAATAGAATAAGACATCAACATTTAGAAAGGAACCATACTTGCTGTCAACGCTGGCACGTTATTTTTATGTTAATACTACATGTATTAATTAAGTAAGTGATTCATTGTTAACAATTATCTACTTCGGTCTTAAACTTGAGGTGCTCAAATAACCAGGAGACTGATTATCGGTTGCTGTAAACTTGCCAATAGAATAAGATATCAACTTGAACAGTTCAAAGAATTTTCAGCAAAATGAACGGATGTTAGTTAAAATTATTTCCATAGAATGCAATATCCGTTCTTTTGTAGCATTTAAGCTGCACACATTTGTTGTGAATAGTTTTCTATTAACTTGCAACGATTGATGTATTTTTTTTTAAAGAAGACATTTAAAGAATGTAAGAATTGTTAATTTTTTAATGCTGAAAAACAACTTAATGATTACTTAACTTAAATTGCAGTCAATACACAAAAATCGTCAATATAAACACTTGTAAACGCTTTCAATTATGTTAAAATACGCGGAAGCCGTTCCAAACAGCCGAGTCTAGAGTGTAATACTGAATTGTATTCCACGCTAAAATCTTTCTTTGCCTATAATAGACAAAATGACAATAGTGTTCGATCGATGACGAAACCATAATCTTAAAAACAACATTTAAAATCTATAAAACTATTTGAAATGATAAATTGCACATCATTTAAATGTAATGAACGTGTGCCCACGCGTCTAGTTAAAATGACAATTTTAAGAAGGAAACGCTAAAAGCTCTTGAAATAAAATTGTTCAGTGGTAAACAGCAAGTATAAATATCCTAAATTATTCTGTATGCATTTAGATATTTTGTGCGACCACTGGAATGGTCGGTGATTCGACTAGGATCACTAGGTATGAAATATTCGATTCTTTGTACGGTGTTAAGTGCATTGTACTTAATGACATTTTTACATTCGTCACAATTGAAGTAAAATCTGTTCTGCTGTGGTTTTATGTGATTACTTTATAAAGCGTATGGGCCAACTTTTCACTGTCGGTTTTAATGTTATAAATATATTTGCACAATTTTTATTCAAGGGAGACAATAACACATGTAGAAATATGTGTAGAAACATTTGTATTCAGTGACATTAAATCAAAAGATTAAGAACCGTCAAGTATTTCCTACATATACATTGTCCATTAACTCCAACGGTCAGAAGTCACAGGTTTTTAGTCTACTGAGCATTACTGAATATAAAAGTGCCTGGCTGGTCATAAAGTGTGATCTTGTTATTTTTGTCTGTAAACATTTGTTCCATGGGCTAACATTAAGCAGATCCTGATACACTTAGTCTGAATTTATGATTAGATTGATTCAGAAGCAAATAGTCCTGGTTACCGATTGTGTCCATTTACTTCAGAAAGTTATTGCCGCCTACTCAACATTATTAATAGCCATCTTTTAAAATGCCATTGCTTTTGAATAATCATACAGTTTCGGTTTTTGGACAATTTAGTTTTAATTTTTAATAAATTATAGTTGGAAGCCTACAGACTTTCAGCAGACATCATTGAGATGACATTTACACACTGTTATGTTTGTTCTAACTACAAATAATCGCTACCATGATGAATGTTGACATTGTGGTGATACAAAACAAATATACAAGAACGAAAATTATAGCATTGCCAGTTAGCAACAGACAATTGTGCAGTTTGTTTTGTGTCTACCACAAAATCATCTTAATTATTTTTACCATTTATTTCATCTAAATACGATCAATGCTATGTATTTACGCTTTAGGTATTTCTATAAATTACAAGACTTTTTTCCTTCAATAAATTACCGGAAATATAAATAGATAAAATGCAACGGTACAAAGGGAAGGACCACAAGGTCGTCTATTGCTTTGATTTTACGGTCTTATTCTGCATAGTTGCCCTATGTTTACATGCCAGCTTTTGATATGCTATTTCAGGTATTGTACGTGTTCTCCTGCAACAAATTATCTGATCCTTTCTTGGTAAATGCAGTCTTTTCTTACCACGAAACTACTTGAAAGAGGCAATATACTAAGCAGTGACTTTCAAGGATTTGATTTCACAGGACTTAATGTCCACCGATACACCTAACGTGTTACTAGACTAACTTCACTTGGTTTATACTAATTTATCTAAGCTCGATTGTGAAGAAAGCTTGAAGATTCTCGAGTCACCCTCGAGTCCGCTTCCTTGAAGAAGGAGTTCTGGTGTCTTAAGAGGAAGTACTGTCGTGACCCTGGTGGGGCTCGAACCCGCAACCTCCGGTATGTGTGGCAGACACCTTAACCGCTGCACCACTGCTCCCCTGAATTTCACTTGTATAGTGATTGTGTATGGTTATGATATTTGAAAGAAATATTGGAATACCATTATTTATTGCATATGCAGTGCTCAGTTTTTATGATTTATGGTTCTCTAATTTTTGTATATTTAAGACAATATCAATATAATTGATCTAAATCTCGAGTAGAAACACTGTAAGTCCTACAAAATTTTAAACCCAATCTCAGAGACAGAACCATACTTGTTTCCTAGGTAACATGAACTCTTTTGTAATTATTACCTTTGTTGTATAAAGAAGAATTTTGGTTACAAGTGGAAATACATTGTAAGCAAATTAAAAACACTACAAATATTTTGAAAATTAATCTGTATTTTATCTGAATAAGAATGAAGGCCACAGCTCATATAAATTGCACACATTGCTAAGAAATATTGTATGATAGATAACATAGTATGTTGTGAAAAGTACCCAGTGGGCCGTGATGTCGAGTTGAACACTTTCTGTATCTGAAAATAATATTCAAAAGCACATCAGCAAACAGAGAAGAAATACAAACATGGCGGTACATTTCAGAAAAACTTGGAAGCTGTGAGAACAAATATTATCTTGCCGACTACTTATTCACATGCACATTGACAAGTTGTTTGACAGGAAAGCGTTAAGCTAAAAACCCTGACTTCCGTCCTGCAATGTAAAGAACTTATCCCCTTGTAACACATTCAAACGAAAAGCGCTTATAGTTTAAACTTCAAATAACCTTCAGGTGATAGCTAAAATTCCTTTATTACTGATTGTGGTTAATGTTGATTCCTTTATTACTAATTGTGGTTAATGTTGATTAATTTATTACTAATTGTATTAATGTTGAATCATTTATTGCTAATTGTGGCTAATGTTGATTCCTTTATTACTAATTGTGGTTAATGTTGATTAATTTATTACTAATTGAATTAATGTTGAATCATTTATTGCTAATTGAGGTTAATTTTTTATTCATTTATTACTAATTGTGGCTTATGTTGATTCCTTTATTACTAATTGAGGTTAACTTTTTTATTCATTTATTACTTATTGTGGTTAATGTTGATTCCTTTATTGCTAATTGTGGTTATTGATGATTCATTTATTACTAATTGTGAATTATGCTGATTCCTTTATTGCTAATTGTAGTTAATGTTGATTCATTTATTACTAATTGTGGTTAATGTTGATTCCTTTATTACTAATTGTGGTTAATGTTGATTCCTTTAGTACTAAGTGTGGCTAATGTTGATTCTTTTATTACTAATTGTGGTTAATGTTGATTCCTTTAGTACTAAGTGTGGCTAATGTTGATTCCTTTATTACTTATTGTGGCTAATGTTGATTCCTTTATTACAAAGTGTGGCTAATTTTGATTTCTAATCTCGTCTATACTTCTAGACTTCTGTTCATTTTACTTGTAACTGGAATTTTACGTGACGAAATAATATTTCAAATTCTTAAACAAAATGAAATAATTTAAATATTATATGCAACACGTTCCGCGTTATTTACAAATGTTGAACACATTTTACAGTAAGAGACTGGACGAGAAAAACTACTCCAGACCTATGTTTAATCTATACGGAAGGTTAAACAAGTAAAATTATTATGGTTTGAAATTATTTGTCCGTAGTTACAAACTTTGATTAAACAAAACGATGTAAAATAAATTGACTTTCCTTTTTACGCTTGGTCACACGTATAGAGTTCCATTTACCTTATCATAAATAAAACAGCTAACAACATGGTCATAACCTAATATTAAATGTCAACACAGTTTTGAAAAAAAAAATGAACTCTTCTTATTGAATGTTAATCGTGTACTTTATCTAGTCACACGGTGTCACCACTGACACGTCCCTGGCTTTAGGTGTACTATGTCTTCCACACCCTTCGGGAGCAACATTCAATTGTACCACACCCAGAAAGGAATCCGCGGCTTTATTTGCTCGAAGTTGATTATTTACCCCACCAATAGGTCTATACATGTGTCACCTTACATGTGATCAAAAATGTTAAATATAGAAGTATCACAACTTTGTAAGGTATGGATATTATATATCTGTTTCAGACTACTTTTAATAGATCGATATAATATCCGGCCGACGTCTATACCAGATGAAAATGTTGTCACATTCCGGTATTATTGTCACTAATGGATGAAATTATACAGATCAGCAGTTCCAAATAATTGTACAAAAACACGAGTAATAAAAATGGAAATGCAGATTCAATGTTCTCTTTTATCGACTACGCATATTATATTTTTTTACCTATTTTGTACTCGCTCTTCCGTATTATGTAGATGAAGGCATCAGATTGATCAGTGAAGTTGTAGAGGTTTACTAATAATTATGAGTCTATCAGAATACTGCGTATGACTCTTTGGTGTTAAGAAATTGTCAGATTTAGGAAATAGATTTTACTTTTGAGTGATATACCGGTTAGTATATCACTGTGGGGAGTGTAAATGCGTAGTAATCTAATCACGGAGGCCGAAAGCCTGAGTGATTAATTACGAAGCATTTACACGACACACAGTGATATAATAACCGGTATATAACTCAAAAATAAAATCTATTTCCATTCTAACACGTTAATCTAAACAAAAACATGTTCGATGGGGTACTATTTGCTGCGCTTTCATGAAGTCGCTGTCTTGAAACTTGTAGTTTTGCGTGCATTCCTTGCATTTCGTGAAATTTAAGCTGTTCTTTTTTACTCCTCAAATAAAACGCTATTCGTCTTATTTTTGTTGTTTTTGATATTGCTGGCGATAACGGAAGTGTAGAAAATTTTACTACGATTTGATTTACATCACGTGAATTCATTCACAACAATACCAATCGCGTATTAGCGTATGCACACTCTTAGATGTTGTGTGAAAATTACACGGGAGTGAATTTCAGCAGTCAAAAATAGTTCCGGACGCCTAGAGTGATATACTTAATAGTTTTATCACGCTCAAATCCTTTTTTGTGTCTATAGAAGAAATTTCCAATAGTGTTAGAATATGAAATAACCAACTAATTTACAAAGCATGAAGTATATTTTACTGCCAACGGCAAACACAGAAAGAGTAATGATAACTGCCCAATACTTTAGTAGTAATGTACCGTATAGATTAGACTTATGTTGAGATTGAGAGGTTATTTTTCTCTTCAAGTCTTTTTTCTTTTTAGAAAGTATCTCTATCAAAAATTTGTCTCAATCAAAGCTCATTTCAACAGAGTCAAGGAAAGGAGAAATTGTGAAGATGTTATAAAAATGCCCTGAAAAGACATGAAGTCATGACTCAAACGACTGATGCCAGTCTAAGTATAGATTAAACACACAGACAAGTGATTATATTATAAAAAAATCATTTTATATTTTCTCTGGAAAGCAGTTTGCAGATATAAGATTTTTTTATTGACATTGTTGATGTAATTGTTGTCATATAATGATGAAAATAAATCCTACGATGGACTTCTTTGTGTTTTACTGCGCAGGTTTGGAAGGTCGGTGCTGATTTAAATATGGATATCATGCATACTTTATATTCACCACAGGCCGTTGCTTCTTTGGCAGGCAGACAGCGCCAGTGTATTATGTGTCTCCGGACGTCCATAGCCAATACAGTCAATATTCAAATTTGAGGGTAACAGAAGAAAACAATGACTCTGTTATGTACGAAGTGTAAAGAAATTTTACAAAAAGTACTTTGAACTTTTTGATATTGTTAAAATCTCACATTTTTTGTCAAGAGAGAAATCATTTTTGATTTCGGTTCTCAACGTTCGTGGCTACACAATATAATGCTGTCTAGTTCAAAATACAACTTGACTTCTTAGAGAACAAAAACGCGAATAGTATAAATTACCCTAAATGTACCTCACGAAATCCTTCAGTCTTCAGAAAGTGAGTAGATACAATTGGATATGGGCTTCATTAAATGTACTATAGAATAGGGAAACTTTTACAGCGATGAGAATTTTGGACTGTTGCCAATACTTTCAGTTAACTGTGCAAATGTAAAATCCATGTTCAAAAGACAAAATAGCGCATAAATGTAGAAAATTGGAAATAAAACTATTTCTTTTGTGAAATTTTCCATATTTTGCAACACAATACTAATTGGACAAATTAGCTCGTTTGTAACTATTGTTTTCAGTCAGTTGCTTGTTGATAATTCTAAAACCATTATGATCAGGCAAATCTAGCTCTTAAAATTATAGTACTGAAAATAGTTCGGAGTGCGTACGGAGACTGATTGCGAGTTGCTGTTTAAACGTACATAAATGACATAAGAAAACGACTAGAACAACTGAATGAATCTTGACTCTGCATTGAGTTTATCAATTAACACTCATAGGGTATTGACATTGTTATCAGTATACAGGTTTGACACATACCCATACCCATACCCATACCCATACCCATATACTGATTACCAATACCATACCCTAATGACCAATGGAGCAGACACTGTTTTACAGCATTCAAGCAACATGCATTGTTTTTGTTTTCCATTAAACATGTTACGATCACGAAGTAAATAAGCTAAGAATTAAGACAAAGAAAGATTGATTATCTGATACGGTAAATTATACATCAACATCTGCCCACTCGTCTAGGCAGTGGAAACTAAATTTTAATATAAAGAAGAAAAAACTAAAGTTCTAGAAATAAAATTATTCAGTTAGTTAAATGCATGCATCTCCTTATTATAATTGTGTATAATAATTTAAATGTTTCAGACCCGCAATGTTGATCAGTATTAAATGTTTTTAGATTCAATGTATAAGTTAGAGTTTATTAAGTCAAATTTTTAGCGTGTAGCTTATCGAGTCACTCTCGAGTCCGCTTCTTGGAAAAACCAGTACTGGTGTCATATGAGGAGGTACGGTCGTGACCTTGGTGGGGCTCGAACCCGCAACCTCCGGGATGAGCGGCCGACACCTAAACCTCTACACCAAATTGTCACTTAATAAACTCTAACTTACTAAGTGTTTAATCTCATTTGACCTTTTGCATAGCCACCGACATGTATGGTATGGTATATTAGGGTTTTATCGTTGGTACCGGTTTCCCATATGACCAACGCCCCCAGAAGAGTTTAGTTATTTTAGGTTTTCGGGGGATAGTGCAAGATACAGAAAGCGTCCCAAATTCCAGAGACACCTCTGGTTCTTTATCATGCCAGGTTTTCACCCATACATGGGACCTCGGTTTTAAAGTCTCATCCGAAAGACTGTTAGTAATTTTAGTTGGTCAGCCCTGGGAATCGAACCCACAACCCCGAGATTACAAGTCTCGTGCTCTACCTATTGAGCTATCCGGGCTGATATCCCGACATGTATTGTAGCACGGACCAATGTGTATATAGGTCCGTGATTGTGGGCGGAGCTAAAGTGCTTTCTATTTAGAGCGAACTCTAAGGATACATATGTATGTTTATATTTTAACTTTGATTATCCAACTCATTTTCTTTTATAATTCGAATTTTATAATATACTATTTCAAAAACACAATTTCTCAAAGATATAATCTAGAAAATAATAAATTGGTAAAGACTACTTTGAAATCAGTATTGCATTTCATAAAGAAAATTGAAGAATTAAAGTCCTCCATTGTACGACCCCCTTTTCATATACTACTCAAAGTTTGCTATGCACCAAAAGATGATGGATTCATAATTTTAGTTTCGGTTGGGATAAAGAGTTGAAATTTTGATATGTTATAGTTTGATCTTATCGTTGATGATTCTGGTTGGTATTTCTGATGCTGTTGTTGTTTTATGTTGCTTTTAACCCTTGAATATGTGAACCATAGAAAATATGTGTTTTCAGTAGAGAGTGCAAAAATCAAAATTGGTTTGAAACTTGAGGAGACCTTATTTTGCGTGAATATTGGGTATGTGACCCGTTGCTATCAATAACAGCTTGGTAACGCCTTCTCATGCTTTCTATCAGGTTTCCAATGGACCTTTGTGTCATATTGTCCCATTCTTCCACAAGCATGGCACCAAGCTCTTGAACACTTCTTGGTTGGACTTGACGGGATGATATTGCAGTCTGTAAATTATTCCAGACGTGTTCAATAGGATTTAAGTCTGGAGAGCGAGTAGACCAGTCAAGACGCTCGATACCTTCCCTTTCCAGATACTCCTGCACGGCATAGGCAGTGTGAGGACGGGCGTTATCATCCATTAGAATGAAGGAATCTCCGATTGCACCTGCATACGGCCTTACATGGACATCCAGAATGTCATCCCCATACCGTTGTGCGGTCAATGTGGCACGGTGAAGGACACAGAGGTCAGTACGCCCATCCCAACTGATTCCGCCCCAAACCATCACTGAGCCCCCTCCATAACGGTCGTGCTCAGCAATATTGTCTGCATGTAGCCTCTCTCCTGGTCTTCGCCACACTCTAGCACGCCTATCGGTGAAGTCAAGGCAATATCGAGACTCGTCTGTAAAAAGGACAGGCCTCCAGTCGCCAAGAGTCCAACCAACATGGTCCATGGCCCATTCGTGCCGTACTCTGCGGTGATTCAGAGTCAATGGGATGCGTATGCACGGTCTTCTCGAGAGCAGACCACCTTCATGTAACCTTGACCGAACGGTTTGAGTCGAAATATTGACCCCGGATGCGTTTTGAAGGTCAATGTGAAGCTGGGATGCTGTTGAAAAATGGTTTCTGCGTGCTTGGATCAATAAAAACCTGTCTTCCGCTGCAGATGTAGCTCTTTCTCTGCCACAACCATGCCGTCTGACTGGCGTGCCATACCGCTGAAACCTTGACCAGGCTCTGGTTATCACAGTGTGGTGCACATCAAAGACGTCCCCTACCTGACGGAGGGTAGCCCCTTGCTCCACCATTCCCACAGCTCGCCACATTTCTTTCTGCTTCAGACAGATGTCGTCTTACATTTACATATTCAGTCAATAACACAATGGTTATAGACCTGAATTGAAAATTTGACAATCTACACGTGTTAGATACTCTAACAAGGAGCGTCAAATGACATGAAAATAAAGAGGAACCTGCTTTCCATGCCTTGCACGAAATTATTGCCTTTCACTTGGGGTAGTATACACACGGAGGACCATCTCAAAATAATAACGCTTCATATCAAAAGGAAATCTCACAAAAATGTTAAAAACAGTTTTCTAAATAATACGTCAAACTTTTGGTGCTTAGCAAACTTTGAGTAGTATATTAAGCAGTGGTCTTCAGGATCTAATTATTTGTCCCTTATCTTTCACAACCAGCACTCATACTCCTCCCTGCCCCCGCGCCACCACCCACACCCAAATTTTCAAAGTTTCAAAGTTAATTTTACAAACATGCATGAGTCCCGCATAAAACGGGCAGCATCAGCAAAATACATATCTATATACAAAACATATCCTGCGCTCTGTGTCCCGCTCTCTGTCTCGCATCTTTTTATTCTTACGAAACAGGTGCTAACAGGCGCAATTACAAATCGTATAATTGTGTGTTGTTGTTTTTTTACTTTTTACATCGCACAAAACAAACCTATTAGTTGTTAGGGCTTTTTAAATGTCAGGATAATATTATCTCTTTTTTTCTTTGCATATGTAGAAAGAAAGATCTTCTCTAGCAAAGTTTGTTGAAAAGGTAAATGGCAGTAAAAATGTCATTCAGTCGAATATTTATCCTAAATACGTTTAATGTATTTTGTCGCTCCGAATTGTTACACAGCACTTGGTCTACCAGTTCAAAGACAAAATGAAGTTAAACTCTTTTTTCAAAACCGACTTTAGTGCGAACATTTGTATCATCTTGTGTGGCCTACGGATAGATGGGTGGTTCCGCTGACCGCGTCATTTGCTTTATTGTAAACAACTGAGTGCGCTGTACTTAATGACGTTTTTTTCATTCATCACATTTGATTTACATTATTGTTTTCCAGGAATGTCATTTTTTCATTTAAAAGGTACACTGCCATGGACTGTTGAATTTGTATTATCTGTATAACTTTTGCGAAAGCAGAAGAATCAACATGGTAGCGTACAACAGTTTGTTCGAGTCCATTTTAAGCCCGACAGTAATGAAAACCAATAATACTTGGAAGCATCCTCCGAGTAGCCTGGGAAAGACAAACGCTTGGAATATATTTTTTTATATTCAGCGTTTTCGTAACCATATGAATTTTCCAGGCCGCAGTCCCGTGGATCGTCGCTTGCATCTCATTCTTTTTTAAAGGGACATACCCTACATCTAGCCGACTATATTCTCGAAACATTTATTATGCGTTCAATGGACGTAAAATGATAAATGAATACAATTTCAAAGAAGAATCTATGGCGAAAAATGCCTCATTTTACCACAAATAATCAATATAAAGGCATTCTATAATAAACCGCATCCACCCATTAATTGTACAACAACAGCTCTACATAGATTATTGAATGGTTTGCGGTACTACGGCATATTTTAAACCGCAATTTTATCTATAATGTTGAAACTTTTAGGTTAGATTATAATACTTCCAAAGATTCTATTATTTATGTTTTGAAGGTTATTTAGTTTGGCATCAGTTATAGAGTATGATCCTTTAAGTATACGCATATAGTTACTTTTAAAAGAATTGAAACAGTACATGTATTTTACTTATTTGTTGGTGAAAGAAATTGATCTAAGCTTAGTATAAAGGTTATCTTTAAAACCTACCGATGTTGGAAACTGAAGAAGATTTCAGCTACCTACAAGTGTGTTATATAACCCCTTCACTGTCTGCAAATACATGACAATGCTAACTATATGTTAAAACTATTTATTACCACTGAATGTATATTGATGCTCCTCCTATAGGCTGCATGTGTCTAATGGAATAAACAATCTGATTCTAGAACGTTTTAACCTTTCTGTTGCGTTCTTGTACACCACGGCATGCCTTATTTCATACACGTGATATATACTGGATAGGATGCATGTGTCTAATGGACTGGATTAATTTGTACTTGTTCTCGATTGCGAAACAAGATCTTACAACTTAGATTAATCGCTCTCGAGACCTATTCCAGATGGAATCAACCTCGAAAAGAGAGAGAGACAAATTGAATGTAAAATGATTCATGTCTTGCCTACATACGCTGCCTACATGGCTATCGTGGTGATCGAGCCCGAGACCCTTCGATCATGAAGATGGAATGAATGAGTGATTCTTTGTCGTCGGGTCTAGCAAAAATTACAGCTAGAGAAATATTATTTTATAGCACTTTTGACACCAAAAGACTTTCTCTAATGATTTATATTCGTATCTGATATATAAAGAAATTAATTACAAAATGTACTTCTAAAACCCACGATAACACATCTGCTTGAAAATGTGAAACCACTACAGGTTAACAAACACGTAGGTAGAAAATTAGCAAAACATGTCGTTCGTGTGGAGAGACAGATAAATCATCCTATATGTCATTTACATCTTTCTTCTGTTTGCTTTATTTATGATGACCTGCATATATAAATAAATAGTCATTTAAAGAAAACAGTCACTCCCGTTCATTTCATATACATGTACGTGTATATGTATTCCATTTTACGATGATACACAATGTGCTGGACAATAGACAATATTTCTGGACTCCATACTGTTGCTTTTTAGTTCAGTTTATATCTATTTTCATCTAAAATCTTACTTTTAAGTCATAAAGATACTGGCTATTGCCCGCAGACCTTATAGAAAATAAATCATGTAATGGAATACCCCGTCGAGTTTTCAAGCAAAGCCGTCCATGTTGCATTTTTCATAGACAGTCTGACAATACATGGACACAAATAAAACAATAAACTGTTTAGAACATCCCGGAAATAAACGACTGTTCCAGATAATCTATATTGATTGTTTCTCCTTTTGTTTGGAACCAAATGTTTTACGGTGTAACTGCGATCACTAGAATATGTTTGGCTCCAAAAGAAAGTTTGAATTGTTGAAGGTTTTATAATGAAATATTGAGCAATATTTCTCTGAAATAGACATTTAAATTCAAATTTCTTCCATCCTCCTGGTTTAATGGCTTAGAAAAAAAAGAGATTGTGGGCCTCGATAGCTCAGTGGTTAAGGCGTTCGCCTGCGGAACGGGAGGTCCCGGGTTCGAATCCCAGCCGGAGCACGAGGTGTGTCCTTGGGCAAAGACACTGAAACCACACGTGCCTCAGTCTACCCAGCTGTAAATGGGTAGCAGCGATGAAAAACTCGTTGCCTCTCTCTCGCGAATGTGATGACATTCTGGAATGAGTGTTCGAGAGCGTTTAAATAAGCTACGGAGCTTTCTTCGCAATCGAACTAAAATAAATTCGTATAAACTAAAAGATCTCTCCTCAGTAAGTTCTCCGCAGATGTGCAGAAAATATGGTGTCAACTCTATGTTAATATTGAGATAAGCTTTGTTGTTTATTACGAAAAAGGGACATCGTTTGTAACTGTGATGTCCATTGATTGAAACTGTTTCTAATTAACGTCAAAAACTCGCCGGCTAAAAAGTTTGTATCCAATAAGTATGAAATTCCGTAAAGTCTTGAACTTCTTGATTCATCGTGTTTTATCATTCAATATTGCATCACTGAATTTGTTTTCCGATTCCCATTAACTGATAGTTCTGCACGGACATGAAATAATTTTGTTATCGTCTTGACATTATAAGATAATATTTCAGTTTCTTGTGTAGCACAATGTTGTTATACAGCGTCTGCTTTCGCCAAACTAAACATATTACTTATTATGACGTTCCGCGTAACAATTTTTTATTAACATTTTGTTTGTATGATAATGTCGACCGCTTTTTGCTGTTTATCTTGTATTATGTAGTTTGTGAGTCTTCATGATATGAAGGAAACTTCACCAACAATACGTGTTCTTCTTCATGATTTAAAGGCATGATCATCAACGTTTCGGCTGACGCCTTTGTATTTCATAGTGGGCTTTTAGACTTAGTAGGTGCGGTAAAATTGTCTTGTCTTTTATGATAAGCTTTTTTAATGGAAACAGCACGTTTTCATAAACACTTGCTTCGATCAAAATCTCCTTCGAAAGTTCTAGAGCAGTTATATTCAAATTGTATAACCAAAAACATGCTTGTAAGTTGTTCAATAAAACATTCCATTGAAAACTTAGTTGATACGTATAATTAATTGGACAAAATAATTTAGATAGTCATCTGTTACCGGATTACTCAATTTCAAAATAATGTCTAAGAAGTATTCCTTTGGTACAATTTAACCCTCTAAACTGTTTAAAAGAAAATGATTTGTCAAGATTTCTTTATATGATTACTTGTAAAACTTTGAAAAACTTATTCCTTGACACAAGTCAACTTACCACTTAAACCTTTTACAGGAATATTACTAATTTGACCCACCAAATTTGTTTAAGAAATTTTAATTCGCCAAAAGCAACGTCAAAGGGCTTTCAAGTTACTGATTTTCCCACATGTTTGTACACTTTAGATATTTTTAGAAAATATCTCATTAGAAGACAGATTTTGAAATCATTTCATTAGATTTAAGTGACATTTAAGTGATTCTCTTCCTTAACTGCACAAGAAATGTTGATCATAAAAGAACACGGAGCAAACTATAAACAGAACACGGAGCAAACTTTAAACGGACGTCTTCCATTATACCCTAGAGTCACTTGAGTTACTCAATGCACCAAAACGCATATAGCATCACCAAGACGTGAAACAGTGAGCTATATAGAGCCATCATGGACCTCTTGTTCGTAAATTATTTCTAGTTTTTACGCTATTGACACATCTGTCTTAAAAACGACAAACAGGCTTTTCAGCTGTCATGTCGAAATAAAATGCTAAAATTGGAGCAAAAACCCGAATGAATTCGCAATACAACCAAACATTACTGACGTTTCAAGTTACTCTTTCTGATGTAAAATCTCTCAAACACAGAATCAAACACAGAAATCTAACACGTAGATTGATGTATAAACCTCAGGAGCTGTCGAAAGTTTTTTAGGCAAATACATTGATCATTGTCATTGGCTAGAATTTATGGTGACACTTTAATCAGTAAAACGTTAAAATTGGATGAAATTTTAGCTATTTATATGAAAAGCCATATCGTTTCGAAGCTTTTCTGCAATATCTGGGACAAGTTCTAGACATGAAAAGACAGGACCATTGATATCTGACGCGCAAAATGCATTATTCAAGGAAATTTAATAAAAGTGATAAAAGAAGAGAAAAAAATCGGCCCAAAAAAATTTTTTTTCCGGGGGAAAGAAAATAATAAGAAAAATGTTATTTTCCATATTAAATCGTACATAAAAAGCAAGCAAAAGATTTGTTTTAAGATATTGAAACGTCTATAAGCAAACAAAACCATGAAACATACAACGTATGAAGGTTTTGCACCGTAAATGCAACTAATTTTGCACACATCTAACATTCTGTTACTGATTTAAGGTTTTAAAGCTGATATACCAGTATTTATCAATTGTAATACACTTTCCGTTTCTTTATGGCTTTTGTTTTAATTAATTTATAAAAACAGCGTTCTGTATAAGATTAGGCCTAAGCTTTTCATTGAGAATTCGTATTTTCTACTCTTCAAATATTCTTTTATCTATTTCATTACTATGATTTTTATACTTCTAATATATTTTTACAATCTAGTAGGAACATTTAGCAATTTACTGTGGTCACGTCCCGTAGCTACACTGAGGCACAGGGAGGCCGGTGCCTCCCTGTTTTTCTGCCAAGATTATGAAAAAAAGAATATATTTTGAGGCACAATCTTTTCAGCATAGCCGAGCTGAGGTACTTTTATTTAATTTAATTTATTTAATCTATCTTCTTCGTTTTTAATATCACGAATAATTACACTATAGCAAAGGTTTCGTACAAGCAGATCTATATGTAACTAAAATGTACGCGAATCTTTTTAATGTCATTTATTGTTTCTGAAATCGGTATTTTAAAAGTATCAAAAACATGTTTGAAATGCAGGTAAATGCACGAAATGGCACCCTCAAAAAAAATTCAGGGGGGCCGAGCATGCCCCCATACACCCTAGAAAGTGCCTCCCTATTTTTTAATCTCTGGTTACACCAGGTGTCAATGACTGCTTTGAACTGATTGAAAACGAGGCTTCCGCAACATCTAATGAAATGGAGAAGACTCTACACTGCTTGATTTAAACAATGGTGTGATTGGACAAAATAGTGGGACAGATTGAATCGCATTGATAAGTTATCATCATTTGAATTAATCAATTTACTGCTGCAATTTATAATGAACGTTTAGTGCAGCTGTACTCCAGTGGTAACGCGATTGACTAGTAATCCAGGGTCGCAGGTTCAATCACTCGCCCCACCACTAACATAACAAATTGTCTTTCGAATAAGACTTTAAACGCGGTCCCGTTTATCTCGTGAACTAGCTTGTGTTATCCCTCAAAACCTCGAAAGGGATGTTTAGTTTATAGTTTATATCAATTTATTTTAGCTGAAGGTGAAGAAAGCGTGTAGCTTATCGAGTCACTCTCAAGTCCGCTTCCTGGAAAAAACAGTACTAGTGTCATATGAGGAGGTATGGTCGTGAACCCATTGTGGCTTTTACTTGCAACCTCCGGGATGAGCGGCAGACACCTTTACGTCTATACCACATGTCATAAGAAATTTCAGGTACCGACGACAAAAAGTAAATAAAAATGGTATTTCATTGGTGCGAAACTTAGCCAGAGCACGAGATGAGTCCTTAAAGCTTGCATGGTGAATACACGTAAGTCAAGCAGTACGTACATGTAGTTACTTTCATACACGTGTAACACTTTTTGGTTTAGGAATTTAAAATTTTCTCAACATGTTGGGTTTTTAAAGATAAAATAAACAATATTGGGTAAACTTCAAGAGATAGTTCTTTTTAAGTATTAGTCAAATAGTTGTATTACTGTTTGGCATACATGTTTATGCAGCATCTTATGAATACTGTGGGTTTTCTTACATACTACATTACTTTGTTTATCTCTATTTAAGCACATTGATTTATTTATAAGCATTTTACGGATATATGACAATGTTTATTCGAAAACAATGGCATCTGGTGTACATGTACAACGTTCTTGGTTTAATGAGTGTGGAATGGAATGAATATGTTATATTCTCAATATATTTGTAAAATACAAATACTAACTTCGCAATTGTGTTCGATTAATTAAGATATGCGGATCAAACTGCGCATCCAAACTTCTGGTTGTATGTTAATCGACGATAACATTAAATAACGAGTTTGCGGTCGCCCTCTTACTCCCAAATACTGACATTTTTCAATATTGTTTTCCCTTTTTGCTATAGTTATATATTATATGTAAATGTATGGGGTTTGACGTGTTAAATGGGGATATATTACCCGCCTAGATTAATATTACCCGAGCAGTTAGGCGAGGATGATATTATGTCGAGGCAGGTAATATATCCTGAGCGCCGCCTTAATAGTATAACGAACTTACTTATAAATTGCGTATTTGAGCCACAAAAGTATCATTTTCAGGATATATCTATTAACTTTTTCCCATTTTCTCTAGAGAGAGATGGTTTTGTTTGCGCTTTATTGTCAAACATTATATATAGTTGTGATAAATACTTTTGAAAGAAGTTTCGTCCATTTTTTTATTGATACTGTATTGATTTTTTGTCGTTACGATGCCATTTTGCGTTTTTGACATAACAAACAGCGAAAGGTTGTTGTGAAGGGCGCATGGTCTCACTCAATCAGTAAATATTAAAGATGTTTCTCGCGTATAGAAAGAATGATTATTGAAAGCTTGTGCGGCAACAAGCGCCTGTCATCCACGATCAATATATGGAAAACTAACTCGCGATTCCCCTTCGTTTTTACGGCATTCACTAACGCGTAGGCTCTATACTCAGCTCCAAACTGAAAGTCTGTAGGAGAAATATATTCAACGTGTTGCTGTTTCCGGTAAAACTTGGATATATTATTCAAATATTATGGAAGTTTATTTTATGTGTAAAGTTTTTTCAGAAAATAGTGTTGGAGTTATTAGATAAATGTTATTTATAAATAAAACTAGTGTTAGTAAAGAGTAAAACAATACTTTTGATAGATATAGGAATAACGGATATATTGGTGCGCGGGCAGTTTTTTTTTTAAAGCGGTAAGTTTACAATTTCTTATTGTATTTATACAGAATATGTTTGAATTTCTTCCATATGCGCTTGCAAAAACAGTTTTTAAAAGAATATTAATTTGCATTTAATCAAATGAATAGTAGAGTTTATCTTTTTTTTATCAAAATTAGTTAGTTGTTAGTTGTTTCCTTCTAAAGTAGTTTTACATTCAGTCCAAAAAAATCAAATTGATTTAAGAAACATATCACTCAAGAAAGTATTTTATTATATAATCTGATTAAGATAGCAGGTACTTTTGTTCTAAAGAAAATTGTGAAAACACTCAAAAAACAACTTTCCACAACAAACCACTTTCATTTTTATTGTACATGTATATAATTGTACAGGATATTCGTAAGGACCGTGATCACTATCATGGAATCACTGCTTCCTCTCATAAATTGAGGATCGAGCCCTGCTAACGACCATGTATCTTTGTGTGAGAAAATTGACAGTTTCTGGCGGACAATAGGAGTCTAGTACTGGTTCTTCCCAGGAACGATGATTGGATAAACTCCCCGCCTGCTTAAGGGACTATAATACGGTTTGAACGGGTGCAAAATTCAGACAACAACAACAATAATAACAACAACAAATAAGGTTTCACTTACAACCGACTGTCAACACCGACAGAAGAAAATAATAGAGCCTGCAATGTTAATTTGTCTTCGTATCTATACCGTTTATATTTTATTAGAATTTGTTTGCCTGTTATCATTTCAAATTATAAAACGCTGATAACGTTCTTCATTTCATAACACTTTAATTCATTATTTATTAATATCTTCAATCACTTGATCAACTTAATGTATTTTTGATTTTGATTGCATATCCCGGCATGACTTTGCATATATACTGCATATTTAATTATGCACTCTGTAATTGCAAGCATCATAATATCTAACACATCGCAATTGCACACATCTATATATAGCTATTAATTATCTAATAAGATATGCCGTAATATGCTGCATAACTTATCTTTAATACATTTGTGTGATGCGTAAATGAACCATGTCTCAATAGTCCAGAGCAAGAACGTGATTTTAGGGGTTTCCCAGTAAATATAATTTCTATATTTAGAACAGGTATAAATTGTGACTTTTACTCGTAAATTAGTCCTGCGTTACCGTTGGACATGCATGTGCAAGCCTGGAACCAGGAGGTTCCCGGCATGGGTACGCATAACAAATTATAAGCCTAGCTGAAGACACTTTATAGCATAGTAGTTATACGCACCGGATTACTTTTGGTCAGATGGCAGAATAAAAAGGGTGCCGTGGTATAGACCAACGTAGTGGGAACACACCTGAGAAAATTGACAAGTCAATTATCAATGTTACCTTCCCGACCTTTGTGATAAGTAATATGACGTATATATTATTCGATTACACAGATCCAATATTATTATTGTACATATTGAAATTCTCTACCTTCGACAGTTTGCTTTCAAGAGAAGCCCATTTTTAGCGGTTTTTTTTTAATTATGGTTTGATAAAGAAAATAAGACTAAAGTTGTTATTTCTTTTTCAAAAGTTGTTGTTGTTAATATTGCATTTCTCTACCTTCGATCATGTTTGCTTATCCTTGGAAGGTAACAATGGCCCATTGTCTTTAGCAGTTTTTTTTAATTATGGTTTGATAAAGAAAATAATGACTATAGTCTATAAGCTCCTTTGTCGGGGGGGTACTTGCCGTTAGTCTATACAGCTTGCACCCTTTTTCGGTAATTGTTTTCTTATAAATATTTGTATATTACTATATATGCACCCTTTGTCACATTGATACTTGGCTACAGTCTATACAGTGCACCCTTTGTCGGGGAGGTAACATTGCTAATTGGCTATACAGCTGCCCTTTTTCGGGGGGTTTTTTTTTTTTTTTTTTTTCCCTTGTTTTCTAATATATGCTCCCAGTACACATTATGGAACCATGGGCCAGATTATACCTCGATTATAACTCCGTTGATGGTGATAAAATGAATTTAATGTCTGAAATATGGTTAATACATCAGGAAAACATAAAATGAACTATTAAAAGGATACCGTAAGAAAATTACACGTTTACTTTTCTTGTAAAATAAAAAATTGATATGCTTCAACGGAAAATTTAATATAAAAAATGAACTTGTCCTAGCATAAAGGCCGCCTGCTTCATTGTGACCCTCTGTCACGTCGTGTCTAACGTAGTAGTTAAAGAAGATAAATGAAGGTTACCGCTGCTTATAAGACGTAAATCGAAGAAAATTAGGGCTCAGAATATACTTTTTGTATGTGATATTTTTTTGTTATTGGTCCGCATATCTTGTTATCTACTGGTGGAATCCGAGTTAAGTATATTTTATTATATTGTAACTGATTTAGCGCAGAAAAAAAGAAAATGTAAATTCAAAAGTTAAAATTTACTAATTCTTCTTAAATGTTAAACTAGCATCGAATATTGATCGGCATATCGACAACGATTTATGAGATTATATATATAAGAACCCTGAATTGACCAATCAGACTTGATACTTTACTTAGATCACAGTAAAGAGTGCCTTATACCATGGATTTAGAAAGCACTTAACTTAAAAGCAAATAAAAAATTGATGTTGATACATGTACTCATCTGAACTTGACCCTGTGTTTATTAAACCTGTTTACGTGCTCAACTCAGTCCATGCTCAGACTTTGCAGCAGTAGAACTTTTCTTTTATTAACTCATTTATCATCAATGTTATTTTTTCAGTGTCTCTTTTCACAGCATAAACGCAAAGAATTTAAATTAAATAACCGTGTAGGCAATTTCAATAGCTTTATTTTGAGACCAAGTTTATTGCTTTACGTCAACAAATGATCTCAGTACAGTAAGTGTAAGACAAAACTTGTCTCCGTACAACAGACGTAAAAATGGCACGCGACATAGTCATGTTTGCGACGTCATGGTAACGTTATGTACATAAATAACGTCAAATAATATGTAGATCTGAATCAAAAATATCGTCAAGTTTCAGTTGATACAAAACACTAACTTAAAGGTAGATTAGAGATTTTTTATAGTTTGCTTCCACTTTAATGACTAATAAACAACGTATCGTTTGTGTCTTATAGTAGACTGAGTACAGTGTTAGAAGGTAAAATCGTTCTTTGCCGCAAACTCAGTTGAGAGTGAAAAATGTTTTATGAGTGAAGGCTAGAATACTCTATTTAAAACCTCTTATTATTTTGGTGTTTTAAATTGTTGTACATTTCATTTTTGTCTGCTCTTTATTTCATTTTGCTTGCCAACGATAATGTTTTCATGGCTTTGTATCGTTGGTGTTTAAAGGCCCCTGAACACTTTTATTTCGACCTTACAATTATTCATGATACTTATGCTGCAAAGAAATATGTCTAACCACCGGTTATTTGTACACACAAAATAATTATACACGCTGCTGCCATGTTATAAATATAAAAGAGCATGTTTTCAATGATTTGTCAATAAAACACTGTCTAACAACTAATTTTCCTAATGAAACGACGTGAATATGGAAGTAGACATACCACAACATTATTTTAGAGTTAAATGAAAAGAGTTCTTTAATTATTCTATCAGTAAACTCATTATTATATCCCATCAAATTCATTGTGATCACGGGGCTTTAATAAAATGTAATGGGTAAAAAGGTATTTATAGAACCAGAAAGGAGTAAAATTGCCACAAAGGCCACATAACGTTAAATCATTCTTCACATATGTCACAGCTTTCAACAAGAATGGTACTCTCACCCTAGCCCTAACACAAATATGAAACAATTAAAACCTATACGTAAAAACTTTACAACTGTTTTTCCTATTTATCGAAAATAATTTCACATTTGATTTAGAGTTACGGTAAGTTTAATCATTTTGACAGTGTGTCCATTTTCACATTATTACATACAGACATTGTACGTTTGAACGCTAGTCATACAAATGTACGATGTAAGTGGTCACTTTACACCTGTAATACACATGGTTACGTGCTATCGAGTACGTTCGAGCTTCGGAACTTAAGTCAGTCAGTCTTGCTAACTCGTCTACCTACCAATGTATATATGTTTGTTTATGCCAACAACGCTAAAAGTATAGTAAGAGTACTATATCCTATTAACATCGATAGCAACGGCATAAACAATCAGGTAAAGTATAAAACGTCAGGTACACCATTCTGTTATCGACAGTTACCATGGAAACGAAATGAGATGGCAACGGTATTCCTAGGCGACATCGCTAATTAAAGGTGAAAATTATTGATTTGTGATATACGAATGCGATATTTCTAATTGATGAAAAAACATTCTACCTAATGAGGTCCGCGTTGTTTGTCATTCAAATTGATCATCGACGCGGCTTTATATGTAATTAAAGAATCGGAATATGTATTTGATATAGTTTGGTAATGAGCGACTAATCTTGGTCGTGACTATATAAAATTATTTGAGTGGGTGTGAGTAAGGTTAAAAATGGGTGGCCTGACGGTAGAGTAGGTGATTAAATTTGTAAATACAAGAGGAGCGGGATATTACGATATGATTACAAGCCGCCCGGACTCACGGAAACAAAGGAATGTATATTGTATTGTCAAAGAATGAATTAAATTGATTTCTTGTTTCAAATGTTTTAAATTAAGTTCTGATAGGTACTGTTAAAAATAAAGTTCCACTGGTAAATGGTTATACATGTGAGCTTTTATAACTTAGTGTTTGCCCTACGTTTTTGTCCAATAAAAATATCTACATTTTTAAAATGTTCACTGTCTATTTGCCATAAACCTCGGACAGGTTTTTTTATGTATCGCTCTATTTTGATAGAGTGAGACTCTATGGACCTGTTTGAGCATGACGTCATAAAATTGAGTAAATAAAGACTAAATGTAGGGCAAACGCTAAAATAGAGAATTTTATACAACATAGAAACCCAATCGGTCGCTAGCTAGCGCTCCATCCTTTTGGTTTTTATATTGTATAAATGTCTCTATTTAGCCTCTAGCTATTACATCATGTTTATAACATCTGACGCAAAACATGAGTTAAATTGATTTCAACAATATAATATGAACAATTCAAAACAAGTTCAAAATAAATGGTCTAGAATAAAAGATAGCTATGTGTCTATTTACTTTGGCAGCACATAATTGTCATGACAGCTAGTTATGTCCCCCTTAGAAGGCAATGTGTCTATTTACTTTGGCAACACATAATTGTCATGACAACTAGTTATGTCCCCCTTAGAATGCAATGTGTCCATTTACTTTGGCAACACTTAATTGTCATGACAACTAGTTATGTCCCCCTTAGAAGGCAATGTGTCTATTTACTTTGGCAACACATAAATGTCATGACAACTAGTAATATGTCCCCCTTAGAAGGCTATGTGTCTATTTACTTTGGCAACACATAATTGTCATGACAACTAGTTATGTCCCCTTAGAAGGCAATGTGTCTATTTACTTTGGCAACACATAATTGTCCTGACAACTAGTTATGTCCCCCTTAGAAGGCAATGTGACTATTTACTTTGGCAACACATAATTGTCATGACAACTAGTTATGTCCCCCTTAGAAGGCAATGTGTTTATTTACTTTGGCAACACATAATTGTCATGACAAATAGTTATGTCCCCCTTAGAAGGCAATGTGTCTATTTACTTTGGCAACACATAATTGTCATGACAACTAGTTATGTCCCCCTTAGAAGGCAATGTGTTTATTTACTTTGGTAACACATAATTGTCATGACAAATAGTTACATGTATGTCCCCCTTAGAAGGCAATGTGTTTATTTACTTTGGCAACACATAATTGTCATGACAACGAGTTATCTGCCCCCTTAGAAGGCAATGTGTTTATTTACTTTGTCTATTTGTAAGACTGTGCTGCACGGATGGGCGTAAGATATGAAGCTAATTATATAGGTTTAACTTTGAACCAATCGGACTTCAAAATCCCTAACATCACAAATATTAACGTCGAACTGTAATTATGTGTAGCATTTTGTTATAATGCAGTGCGTGTTCAGATCTCATCGTTGATATAGCAGCATCAGGGTAATTGCTTTAAAATAAACAGAAAATTAAAATAAACATACATGAATACAGTAAGTGCACGAAAAAAAATGTATTTATTTCAATCAGACTTCACCAATATACAGACGTTCGCATGTTGTAATTATTATTCACTCATCTTAAATTATAAGAAATGTCCGTTGAATGTCGTTAAGAATAGAAACCTTAAGAGTTTTCAAGAGTTTTAAAGTTGTTTAGTCTAAAAAGGGAAATTCATATGTGAAAATTTCCCCATTGATAAAACTTGACTGCATCGTTTCATTCAATCTACAGCTGAGCAGTAAACTTAGATGATTTTGTTGATTGTAATACCAGAGTATTGTAATTAATATACATTATGTTTGTACTTCTGTATTTCATCAGGCCACGCTGTAGTTAAACATCAGTTCTGAAACCTTTCAACTTCGGGGTAAAGAAATACTTCGACATTGAACAGAACACTAACTTTTAAGAACGTTTATATAAACAAAACAATGGTTGTACATGTATTTTGACTTTAGCGAATTGTTTGCCTGGGACAAAGGAACCATCTCAACTACATGTACATGTTTAGATGCTTAAATGCAATTTTGGTCAGGTATTGTCGTTCTTTTCCATGATATGATTATCTTTAATGTTTGATTCAAAGGTATTATAATATTGTATTTAAAAAAAACCTTTTAAATGTCAAATAAGGTTGGTTGTACTAATGCGGACTACTTCGCGGAGTAATATCAGGTTTTCATATATGTGATAGCAGAAACGATAACTCTGGATAGAGATTGGTTTAAGGGAGGTAATACTTGACTGACCTCATTAATATTCACTGTAACTTCGTAGATAACATAGGTATACACATTCAAAAATGATCAACTTACAGATAGCTTGTTCCATTTTACTTCTTCACAGTACATTTGTATGCCTAGCCTATGTTCGTAAGAAGATACGAAATTGTTAACATACAAAATCCCACGTATACGTGTAAAGTTTTGACTATTTGAGACTTTAAACAAAGTCCTGCCAAAGTTGGAACATTCTAAACGAAATCTTCTGCGATCAGACTTAGATTTCTCGTCATTGACAGTATCAAATATTCATGACTGTATAGCATAACACTTTCTGATAATTCACAGAACCAGTTGCTATTGAATTTAACAAATTGCATTGATGGATGTGTAGTTGTGCTCACAATAGCATTTGTTGAACATAAGATTTAGTGTTTCAGGATGTGTTTTGCGATATCAGGGCACATAACTCTAGTTCAAGAAGTATTATCTTACCAATAATACAACTTCATGTAGATGAGCTACATTGTTGACTTTGACCTTTTCGTGTACTCAGCCTGTCCAATTGTAACTCGACTTGTGCTACCAATCACCACACTGATCTGATCGCAGATGGATAGCATAAAACCATAAAGTCAAATGTTTTCAAAGTCATAAGGAAAATAAATTGATAGTTGTAGCTGGCACTTTTAATAACGCAAAATAAACAAGAGCAAAATTGTTCTGATTCAATTGTTTATCTTGTAGCAATCCCAGTTTAAGGTTCCTTACTTCGAACTTATTAATCATCATATATTCATATAGCGACAGTAAACGCTTTATCTGTTGTCATATTGCAAAGACTTTTATGAGCGGGAATCACTAACTTACACTCGAAACTGTGAAGGACAATGTAAAATGTAATTTGAAAGTCGTTAAACATATCCATGTAATATATCTCGGAGCGTCCCGATGGAAATCTCAGTATTCCGTACTCAGTCAATAAATTAAGTTGCCAGCGCAGACACAGAAAATTAACGTACACAGGTACCTAACAGCAAGACCTCCAATTTAATAGCTGTGTAGCAAATGGTGCCCAGTCATTTTATCGGATCAAAGTAGTTATAAGGCAAGAATTCTGCATCTTGCCGTCAAACAAGTAATAATGAAATAAAGTAACACACAGAGGAGTCTAATCCATTCACCGGTAGGTTGTTTCTAATTCTTAATTACATAATTCTTCAGCTACTGATATACTAGTATTTGGAAAGTCTGCACAGACCAGTATTAGAATGCAGTCTGAAAAATTTCTCGCGTCATGGAAAGTTAAAAATATTATAAGCACTTCATTGTATTTTCAAGTACAGTTTTAAAAGTCTGAAAATATTCAAGAAAATAAATTGGTTACGTAAAATTTTATTATACATGTATCTAAAATCGTTCATACTGAAGCACTATTTTCTAATTAACTTACAAAAACGTAGAGCAAAAATATGTTTTAGATCAACAGTAAACTCCGCATAAAAAGACTCCGGGTATAGCGAAATTCGGGATATAAGGAACAATTTTTCTGAACCCGATTTTTTTTCTTACTTTATTTAATGTGAAAGTGCAATTATGAATATAACGTACTACGGATATAAAGAACAACTTGAAATGACCCCAAGGAGTTCGTTATATACTGTATTGGAAGTAAAGTTACAGAGGCTTGAAAACTTCGCTGTAAAGCGTTTCCGTCGTTGTTTCTGTTTTATTAACTTGTTTTTGCTTTACTACTTCTGATGTTTTACAGTCCTGTTTCATCTGACAGGTCAATCTATATTATGGATACAATTTCTAAAAACGCTTTGATCATTCCAGAAAACATGGCTTTAGACTCGACAAAAACTGTGCATGTTGACGCACAAACAAAGTTATATGGCGAGTTTCAAAAGCAGCCCATAGTGGAACGGGACATTCTAAAATAAAAAGCAAAGAAACAACAGCAGTCAGCAAAGTGCGTAACCATACGACATGCAAATATTAATAAAACAACACGAGTTACATTTCAAATGGAGCTGAAATTGTACAAGTAACATTTCAAAACAAAATAATTATGAAAAAGACTGGTGTCAAAGTTTATTTACAACACAAACCATATTCCAGATTCATATCATATGACACTTAGACTTAAATATATCACAAGTTACCATTAAAATGAGTTGACATTGTATATTATATGTATATACTAGAAATGTTTCAAGATAACATTATAGAAATGTTGTCCAAGAAAGAAAGTAAACAAGAAGTATATTTGAAAACAGGTACAAGTACAAAGCATCCAATTGAAAACAAACCGGAAACTTGTAGATAAAGTGTGTTTATGTCTCATGTATACCAGACACACGGCGTTTCCACTTACAGTAGTTAATTATCAAATTCAATTTATGAAATTCATCTATATTATGTATAGATAAGTAGAACTTTATTTTGTTCCAAGTTCTGTGAGACTATAAAAGTAAATGGCTTGCCATAATTTTTAAAATTCCTATCAACCTTCACCCATGCAAATGTATACAGTAAGCCAGTGAGTTACCAGATAAAGGGAGTCAAGAAAAAAACAATGTGTCGCGATAAATACTTAGCATGTAGACATAAAAGATATCACAAGTCATAACAATTAAAATTAAACTGACATTGAACTAGCAACAATGTCAAAATTTGTTATAAAGGACAAAAAGCAGAAAAAAGATGCGTAAAAAGCGACATGTAAACATAGAGATATCAGAGTAACGGTTCAATTTGGTGCCTGAGGTTTATTATCACACAGGAAGTGGCGGGTCAATATACAAACATGTGGTATGTTACTGCAGATCATTGACAAATGGTCAGACGAGGTTTTTGTTTGATTTGATAATGAAACCTCCTGTGATTCTATTGATCCTTTTGAGGTTATTTGATATTCTGATAACTGGCGAATTAGATGACCCATAGTCATGAATATTATCAATATTAGTTCCAACTGTGTTAGTCTTTAGAGACGTTTGTTCCTTGCAGAATGAATAGGTTTTGATTTTACGCTAAGATAGATAATACAACATGGCGTCAATCAATCGGATTAGTTCTGTAGAAGGTAATGACTCTGATTCAAAGTGATTAATGAAGTATCATTTATATTGTTGAAAAGATATTTAAAGTATGAATACTGTACAAAATTTAGTCGAGATGGATGCTAAAAACAAACAAAAATGCGTTGAAAACATTCAAGTAATATTAGTTTTGCTGGGGCATTTCTATCATTACCAAATGTGCATAGACTGGATCTATTCAGATTAATATTAGGATAAAGATAAGATTCATTTTGGTATGGAGTACATTGTACATACATGGCTAAAACAAACATGAATGCAATTGATATTAATAACAAACATGCCCCCACCCCCCCCCCCCCCGCCTACTGCAAGTCAACATGATTTCTTGGTTTATACACTTTATTATTAACCATACCAACGTGGGTTTATATAGTAATATATTATCAATAACCATATGTAAATGCCTGGTTCTAATTAATTCATTAACAAACATGAAGCATGCCAACTAGATATAATTGCACAATAAACTGAGTTTACACTTAATTCATTAGCCATACTGCAAGCGCATGATGGTTCTATACTAGTATTATATACATTGTAGTCATTAACGATATTAAAAGCCTGCAGTTCTACCTTAATTCATTAACCATACTCAACGCATGTGGTTCCATACTAGTATTATATACTTGTAGTCATTAACGATATTAAAAGCCTGCAGTTCTACCTAATCAAACCATACTCAACGCAGTGGTTCCAACTAGTATTATATACATTGTGTCATTAACGATATTAAAAGCCTGCAGTCTACCTTAATTCATTAACCAATCAAGCATGTGGTTCTACACTAGTTTTATACATTGTAGTCATTAACGATATTAACCTGGTTATACACTTAATTCATTAACCATACCAAACGCATGTGGGTCTACACTAGTATTATATTGTAGTCATTAACCATATTAAAAGCCTGCAGTTCTACACTTAATTCATTAACCATACTCAACGCATGTGGTTCCATACTAGTATTATATACATTGTAGTCATTAACGATATTAAAAGCCTGCAGTTCTACACTTAATTCATTAACCATACTCAACGCATGTGGTTCCATACTAGTATTATATAGTCATTAACGATATTAAAAGCCTGCAGTTCTACACTTAATTCATTAACCATACTCAACGCATGTGGTTCTACACTATATTCATTAACGATTATAAACGCTATACTCATCATTCTTTTTAGAGGAGCAAAAAGTCTTCGATACATGTCTTTATTAAATACAGACAGTATACGTAGCATTTCAACACAATAACCTAAAAATTGAGATAAGATAATTTTTATATGGATGTGAAATCCACAAAATTGGTAACTTGTTGAACAATAATTTCGCTTAGATGAATTTTGGTTCTTTTTAAATTTGATATGAGATGATGTGAAAACATTGCTGACAGCTTAAGTAATAACCAAAATAGAACACTTTTCGTGTAGTCTTAAATGTACGTCATAACGTATGACTAATCTTCGATGAATACATTTATTGAGAAAATTAAACAGCAAAGTTGCAAGTTAATTTGCTAGATCGTTAAAACTGTTAGTTTTTTCCATGATATAATTACAGATAGCACACAGTACGAAACCATACTTGAACTGTAAAACCAACAAAAGAAATGAGCCCCACTATACAACTGTAGTAGTTTTTCACTCAAAGTAAGTGTGATTAAAGTGAGCAATACGTAAATCACTTATTGGAAAATACTACGTGACTTACAATGTACAAAGGTGACCATAAAAGGAACAAACAAGCTGCAAAAAGTGTTACATGCTATATTGAACCGAAGTCGAGTACTAAAAATAAAATGGAGAGGGGAGCTAATGGAACCTTTTAGTCTTATAAGAAAGAAGAAAGCCTTATAAATCCCCTTAATAGCATGTAATATTGCATTAAAATATATAAGAAATACACACCGAATTCTAACACCCATAAAACATCCAGAGTGTTTGTAAGGCATTTAATACAACCTCATGCCAAACGAACACGATTTATAAGAACCCTGAAATATCGTTTTGATATTTGTTTGCTTCAGCAAGAATGAAAATAAATTGTTACCGATCATGCAACGCCGGGGACCAATACTCGTAGCTCTAGCTGTTGCCAACTTGCGTGCGACGGACATTTGTCGGTATTAATTACGCCGTATCACGAACGATATATTTGTCCAAGGAAATGCAGATAAAAGGATTATCGTTTGAATTTTGCTTTTGGGAACTTGTTTAAACAAAATACGTTCGACGTCGTACATAAAATGAACGTGTATGTCATTTATAGACATTTTGATTACCGTCAAAACAAATTCCTAGCAGCGCAGTTGCATAACACGCAGTAAGTGATATTCCTCATTTAAACAGCAACATGCTTTAAGCAGTTAGTTTCGATGCATAACAATCAAGCATTATACAGTCAAACCTGTGAACAAAGACCACTGTTTAGAAGCTACAGTGGCTTTGTTAAAGGTGGTCTTTATTCCCAGATGTGTATACTATGTATGAAAAGCGCAGAGTGATCTCCATGCTGGTCTTTATTCGCAGGGTGGTCTCTATTCGGAGGCGGTCTTTAACACAGGTTTGATTGTACTTGCATTAAGCTATATAGCATTTGTCAGGAGGAAGTCTGCTATTAGAGAAATGGCAAAAGAAAATGTACATGGTATAAATTTGAGCGTTTTGAACTATAAATATTAGCGTTAGTTTGATCAAAATCAGAGGAAAGTGGAAAAAACGCCAATGCTACAAAGGACGAAAAAAAACTGTTTTTTTTTTCTGGAAAATTATCTTAAAGATAGAGCATAACACCAAAATGATACGTTTTTCTGACTCGCACTGGATTGTCAACTGATTCTTTCCGATTTCTCATTCCATAAAGGAAAGTTGAATGCGTGTCCTAATAAAACAATGTCTTTGCCGTTAAAAAGTAATTTAACTTCCGAGAAAATTATTGCACGTGCTTTTTCTAATGCATGTTAATGACGAACTTGTTCTATATATGGTAACCTCGTAATAGTCTATTGTTACGCAATTTGATATCAGATATTCACTTGAAATTAATGTTTCAATCAAACTGGCACTCATATCAACATGTGTCTATCAACTGGTTTCTATATAAAGTAAAAAGAAATCTTGACAGTGTATAATCGAATACTTATGACGTCATTCTAGCGGTGAATGGGTAAAATGATCCGCCTATGAAACAGCTTAAGTCAACAAATTATGCTTCTAATGCAAAAAACACGATTAGCTTAAGGCAATTAATAATACTTAAGTCTAAAATAGCATCATTTATAATATTTTGGTAGACTCATTAAACATTGTTCATAACGTTGTGCAGACACGTGCATACATCTGTCATTTTAAACATAAGAGTCCCTAGATGAAAACAGACCGGTCGAACGAGAAAATACAGGATCTACTTCTTCATTTAGATTGTTTATATAGTACCGGCCGTCCCTAGAATTTCTCCCTGGGTGAACTTGCCAAGACTCCTGCCATCATCCGGGTACCAGACCCTAGCTCGTATGCGAATAGACCCTTTGGGGTTTTTTACGTGTCCGGTGTATAGCACTAACTATAGCCTGAACATTGTCGCTCTTTCACGTGTCTCTGTCTGATTGTGTGTTTGTTGGCTGTGCGGAATATTTTCCTTTGTCCTATATATGGAGACTGAATTAAAATCAAATGACTCAAAGTAGAAACAAAAGTGGCGCTTTTATATTTTTTACCATATTGTTAAAATACTCGCTTTTGACGATTTTGTGTCTGTGGTATTTTTAATATGATGTAAAAGGCGAAAATGCTATCTTTATGTAGTTGATATGATAACTGCATATACCATGTCTCGTGTCTTTCCTTGGGGTTTGAAGATTTAATCTTCCGTGTTTAATGTTATAGGGTTTGATGGCGTTTTGAAATTACTTTCTCTTAATATGTTATTTCTGGAGCCTGCATTGAAACGCAATGGTGTTTGAGAGTGTTTGGGAAATGTAAATTATGTTATCTTTCACTAAAGGTTTTCAACTGCTTTTCAACAAAATCGACATGCTATATCCAAACACAAATACATGTATTGAAAAAAAATGAATGAAAAAATGAAATTCAATGCCCAACTTGAGCAACACAAAACACTTGGATTATTTTGTAAACATTTCACAAGATTGTCATTATTTTTTGGTACCATGCGAAAGATCTTTGGAGAAATTCTGTGTTTGCTTTGAATGTAAAAACAAATAAGAGAAAAGCAGAAATTTATATTCCTCCAGCTGCTCAAGAATGAAGTGGTTCAGATTTCAATAATGAAATTGTAACGTATATAATGTTACGCTAGGGAACGACTTTATAAAGTTTATTACAAATTGCTGGAAAAATATACATTACTGTTCCAAAAATGTAGGATATAACGTTCATGGGTCTTAAACATCAAAGAAACTTTAACATCCCAGGCTTTTATTTTGCCAGTAAGCATATTTGAACGTTCAGTAGGAAACTATGTGACATATTTGAGGACAGAAAATGTTTAAGTTTGAGATGGGAGTGAATTAGTTGAGTTTTTAATCAGACTTGTTTGTACAATTTGTTTAAAAGAGTTCAATCAGGAATTTTACAAAACAGCGAACAGTGCAGTGCCTGCCTCAGAAAAAAAATCAATTTATTATCTCGGCTGTTTTCCTTTGGTCCTTAGGCCTTTGCTTTACGTGCAAAACAAACGACAAGTTTAGGGTCAATAACAGTAAAACAAATGTACAAATAATGTTTGAAGGAAAACTGGATAAGCACTTTATATAGTGTTTGTTCAGAGAGGGTTTAGCAGTTTCCCGAAACATGCCACTTAACGGCATAGATTTTTCTTTCTACAATTTTATCGATTTGTCTGGTAAGATACATGGTCAGATACTCCTATTGTTTTCCCCATTGACTTACATTATAACTCTAGTCAAAAGGGGACCCTGTATCATACCCACCTATAGGGTGTTGACCAAGAAATTACTTTTTCGAACAGATTAGTCTCTCAGGCACCAGAAAATGCTGTTTTATAGGGGTTGACCAACCCAGTTTTTACAATTTGGCAAGGGAGACACCACCCCACTCAGTCAGGTGAGATTTGGGGTCTAAACCGCATGTGTACACCTTCTATTCAAGGCGATTTCAGTATTATTTATTATGAACCAGTCCTAAAATATTCATTCGCGTGCAGAAGACATTGCTTTTTTTTTCAAATGGTTTTTTGCTTTGTAAACACACCTGTTCTACCAACAGGTAATGTCTCATTTAATCTTACGGTTTCCCTGTACTTTTTTCAGCCAATCCCTGAGCCGGACTGCAATAGGATCATTTGACCACATGTATGTAGAACTTTCGGAATGACCTTGCTACTCTTGCAAACATGTTAACTGTTAAGCTTATTATCTCACAGTTTAGTTGGTACATTTTGTCGGTCAATGACGTAAATTACTTGATAAAGTTTATGACATAAAATCGCACCTTCAGAAAGAAGAGTATAGTATAACATCCCTTTTTTAATTCGTTTGCAACTTTTCCGGACAAAGACCCCTCTCTCTCTCTCTCCCCCCTCCCTCCTCTCTCTCTCTCTCTCTCTCTCTCTCTCTCCTCTCCCTCTCTCTTTCTGTCTTTATCACTTTATCACTGTTCGCACGTGGTTATAGCCAAAGTCTGATAGTAGTTTATTAAAATGACTTTAATTTAAGGTTTTATAGTGTTGTAAACTAGTTTCACGATGTGACACTTAATCATGATAGCTTCCTGTTTCAGATAAGCAACTCATGTTGGTTATATCAAATAAAAAAGATTTCTAGCATAGTGTCAGTTGAATTTCAACAACTTAAACTTCGAACAAGCGTATTTTGCAAAATTTGTTAAGTTTGCAAATAGCAATATTGCAGAACAACAATAAAATAAATCAGAAAATAATTGTTATAGCTCAAGGACAGTTAAATTAGTTTAGACGTCTTCAAAATTCAAAGCCATTTCCTCTGCTATTCTGTAATTAAACAACTTGTAATGTTTTCAGGAATTATCCAATTGGCGCGCTTGTTTCAAAGACGTTCCGGGAATTCTTACTTGTTGACTCGGGAGCTTTTTGCAGTGTGTCCATCTTTATTACAACTTTTGTTTTCATTTAAACGTAAGGTTATTAATCATGCGTAGTTAATTAATTGCTTGTACGTCTTCTCACAAAACGAAATAAGAAATTATTTTAGATGATCTTAAGTGAATGCTTGTGTACTTTACGTTGACCTGAAGGAAGATAATCCCTGTGTCTTCGGAGAGTCCCTATCAGTCGAACTTCTTTAAATTCACAAATAAAGATATACCAGCAAAATCAATATCTAATTCAGCAAACACTATAAATTATCTTCCTGTAAAATGAACTAATATCAGTATTTGAATTGTCATTCTTGCATCCATCAAGGATGAATACTATCTGTCAAGTGATGTTAAGCACCAGTAACGTCACGTGGTGCTTCGGTAAAGGCAATTTTAGAAACTGCATGCAGACAATGACGTCAAGTAATAAGTGGAAATTTTTACTTGTTCATCTAGTGTTTCTGGAAAATTTAGATGTTGGCACGTTCATTCTTGCTCTCTAGGCGTTATTTCAACAAGTTCGGTCCTCTAAATTGACTCATATTGAACATAATAGTTTATTTATGTCTCACAATACATGTTACAATAAAACACGTTTTATACAGTATAAAACAGTATTCAACATGTATGTCAAAAGACAATTATGAGAAATACAAATGTAGTTAAGAAAAAGAGCATAAAAAGTTCGGTTATCAAATGCAAATCCTTGCATACTCACATGTTGAGTTGTAAATTAAACAAAAGAAAGTCGTACCCATGTACAGTTTGCACTTACGTGTATTATCAAACCATGTCTTTGTCACGAATATTTATTGTCATGTGAAAGAAAGAGGTTTTATCTAAATGCATTAGGTGTACCGATTTTCGTTCCATCTCAATTTTATCACCATAAGGTGTGAAACAGTTTTCGGTTTACTTTCGTTTCTTTCGTCTACGTAACGCATATTTTCTCACAGTTCCGCATCTCTTGTATCTCGGTCCTCGGCTGGTTCTTCCTTTTCCCCCATTTGTGCTCCGTCTTTTTTTATCTCCCGTTACTGAATTATTTCATGAAAAGGCGGTCACTGAAATAACTAGATAGAGGAAATTATTGTGTTTACCGTTGATGTCATACGTCAATACTGTGCTAATGGCTCTGAAGGGTCAGCATGAGTGCTGGAGAAGACAGGAAAACGATAACATATCGCTTAAAGCGAGATGCTCAAGGAAGTACAAGTGTTAACCAAGTGTCACAGCTTGGAATAATACTCTTAACAGTTGTTAACAACGACGGAATTACCGCGCGCTCACGACTTCATGGAAATTCTATCAGTTTTGTTTGTATATGGAGCCTCATTGATTGGTTTGGTCCCGGACATTTCATCTCTGACAAGTGTTTGACAACGATAGGAACTTATCAGAAGTTGAAGTAATTTTGCGTCATATCACATTCAAGAGAAAAGAACTGATGTGTGCATGTGCTTCTTATCAAATATTTGTATTGGATATTGTCTGATCTAGAAAAAAAGGCAAGCTTGGCAGTAAAAGAAATAGCTAATTTGATATATAAAAGAACATTGGTGGTACATCTGGGAATCATGAATCAATTAATATGCGTTACGCTTAAACCATTTTGTAAAAAGAGAAATAGCAAAAAATTTCAATAGTTGCAGAAGTAGTCTTTAAATATTCAGAGGTGTTCAATAAAACATATGAAAGTCATGAAGATTTAAAGTAATCTCTACATTCATGAATACGGCGCATATTTTTTAACACAGCCTGACACTCACATTTCTAATAAACATCAGCTGTTGTAAAAGAAAGTAGCTTTCGCAAGCATTAGGAAAGTGAATAAGGAGAGTACATCGATAGCCTAGATAGTGTATGTCATAAACATTTATTACTATAAATAGAATGTTCCACTTAATATGTTGATTGACCAGCCAGAGCGATATGCAAAGTAGCAGATCTTTGTTCGCAATTTAACACGACTTTCGTCTGAGCAACATTGTGGGCAAAGTTTTTGTTCAAAACTTGACTATGTAAGGAAGTTCGAGGAAAATAAACATTTATTTAACAAATAAACGTCATTTATCTTTTGATTTTGAATCCGCATTTTGTAATTTTGAACAGGTAAGCATGGCTATAAGAATATTAAGGTACATTGGAAAACGCTGAAAACTATTAATAATTCAGATAATAGTTGTTCAGAAACAATAACATTGCCACCAAGTCTAAACTGTAAAAATCAGATCATTGAGGGACAAGCTAACATACTGGATGCATTAAATGATCATTTTATAAGCATATCTAATATAATAGAAAAGACGAAGTTTATTAAAGGTAACTTTTCGCAATTACAGATGTATTTACATGAAAACTCTCTAAAACGTTCGTATTGAATATATATCACCATACCAAGTTAAGATGATTATAGATAAATTAGATACTACTAAATCAACCGGTCTAGATGGAATTGGGCCAAAGATCTTAAAGCAGAGCGGTGATTTCATTACACCAGCGATTGCACATATAGTAAATTGTAGCATCAAACATGGTATATTTCCAGATACTCTTAAACAAGCCTTCGTTATTCCAATTTTCAAACAAGGTGAAAAATCTGATCCACATATTACAGGCCTATATCAATTTTAAACACAATTTCTAAAGTATTTGAGCGCCATTTGCTAATCAAATTCACAATTATTTCAAAGACACAGACGTCTTACATAAACACAGTCTGGGTTTAGAAAACAGCATTCCTGTCAAACGGCACTTACACTTTATAGATATTGGTTGAGTGATATTGATTCCGGTAACATGTTGGTGCAGTCTTTCTTGACCTCAGAAAAGCATTTGATCTTGTTGACCACGAAATATTATTATATAAGCTTAAATTATATCCTTTTCAGACAAGTCATTAAAACTATTTGAATCATATCTAAGTAACCGGACACGACAATTAAAGTAAGCAATATATTCTCTAAAACCAGATTTGTAAAATCAGGTGTTCCCGCAAGGATCCATACTTGGCCCCCTTCTATTTCTTATTTTATCAATGATATTGCACTGACAGCCAAGTCTGCTAATATTGATCTTTATGCAGACGACTCAACACTTTAAAATCAAGTTATGATGTATCTGACATAGAAAATAATTTCAAAAAAGTCTAAACAGTATAAATGAATGGTGTATACTGAATAATATGTCTTTGCACCCTACAAAATCAAAATGTATGGTGTTATCTTCAAAACATAAAATCAAAACAGTAAGAGAGTTAAAATTGAAAATAGGACGAACTCTGATAGAAAATGTTATCACTCAAAACTCCTAGGAATATGTATTAATAACACACTTTCATGGAAATATCAAATATCAAAAGTATGTAGTAAACTTAACTCAAAAGTAGCATTATTAAAACTATTATATACTTCTTGTCTGAGGACTGAAGCGAATGTATTATAACGCATATATTATGCCATTATTTGACTATTGTTGTACTGTATGGGGAAAGGGAATAAATTGCAAATCGGATATTAATAAAATAACGAAAATTCAAAAGAGGCGGCTAGAATTATATTAAATAAACCATTCGAACTAACTCATGTGATATGTTCAGAGAATTAAAATGGCTTTCGTTTGAAAATAGATGTGTTTATCACATGGGGCTACTTATTTACAGTGTAAAATAGCCAAGTTCCAAATTTATTTCAAATCTTTACTTTTTTCAACCAATAGCAGATATAATCTACGTTCAACTGAACGTCTTGATATTGTTCCACCGAAACCAAGATCGTTTTTTAAAAGATTCTTCCATACAGCAGCGCAATATGGGACCATACCACCAAGTATCAGAAATCTTCCTTCACTTAATTCATTTAAACACACTACAAAAACATGCTATTAGACGAACGACCAAAGCTTAAACTGTTTATTGTATTCATCGACTGTTTTATCGTGCTTCGTTTATAGCTTTATGTCAGTTCTTAAATGTTTTTCTTACTGTTACTTTGTGATACTATTGTGTACTTGCCATTGAATTTAAAATCTAAAATTAAGGAGTGTTTGTCGGGTGTACAAATTCTTATGTCTGTTTCGACATGTGTGTTTTTAATTATGTGTTTTTCCACTTGATAGTTTTGTTTTGCTTTATTTTCTTTTTAGTTTTATCGATGGCCCATTGTAAATAAGAATATGTAATTTGTTACATACAATGTAATCCTCTAAATATATGTAGCTCAGAAAGGGACAGTATTGTAAGTTTTGCATACCGTTATGAGACGAATTTTGTTTTGTCTAAGCTGGTAAGCTTCTATGATTGCGCGACCTTCACCCTTTACAGCTCATCAGTTACAAACGTTAACTTTGACCATGACCTTCTCAGAAATATCAGTCAGAAGTTTAGGAGGTTATTGTCATGCCTTGTTATTATACTAGTAAACTGGTAAAGATGGAACACAATAATGATTAAGACTTGCATTTGCCGTATGTTCAAATTATCTATAGAGAACCCATAACTACCTACATTGCAGCAAATTGTTCTCCCTTTGTAGTGCTTAAGATACACTTAACTGTATTTTATTATCTGTGCAACTAGAGACATTAAAAAGTATGCTGAATAGCATGCATGCTGCTTTACAGGAAAAATCTGAAAACACTCCCATTCGTTTATTATATATTGTTTAATCTGTGGAGAAAACAAATATCTCTTTCCGGTAAAATCAATTTGACTCAATAACCCTGCCGTGACAATTTTTCTTCAGGCAAAAAATCCTTCCCAGATTAATTCAAGACTTTTGATTTCTCTGTCCTCAATTATACTGTGTCTTTCATCAGCTTATATCGAAGAGTTTGGATAAAGTTGAACCAGAGGTATAAAGACGTCAGAAAAAGCCAATTACAGATATAATGAATACCACTGTGGATTTCACGCTAGCGCGATTCACCAAAACAACACCGAAAAATTCCATTAATATTTTCTGGGAAATGTCCAGTGTATCTTGTCTAAATGTATCGAGGTTAAAATACATAGTCAGGAGGGTAAATATTGCCGTTAGGAAAAAGGAATGGATCTGTACAATTTACAAGATGATAGAATTTGTACGATCTAAAACGGGATATTGCCCTTTAAAAGTTCTTCGCCCGAACAATGATATGGTAGTCATCATAACCAGATCTGTAATCTTGTTTTGTTTGAAAGCTACCTACTTCTACGAGTATGAGAAAGACTTTCAGCCTTCTGTGTAAATCATGACTGGCTGACAATACCATCATGGCTTTGTTCAAACTTTCAATTAGGGCTGCTTGTGTCACCAAGTATAGACATTTTACTGATTTGCATATTAACGATGTCGCGGAGAGCGTAATATTTTTTTCTGTTCTTACTGCACTTTATTTCATATTTGCTAAGCATTTTCATAGACAAAAGGGGCAGTCATATTTATTTTGGCAAAATTCTACTTTCATACGATGTTAAGATATTTGTACTTTATTGTTATATACCAGACATGTATGATGGGTCTATGGAGACAAGTACCCGTTAAGAGCAAAATAGAGGACATTACTAATGGTGATATTGCAAAATGTATTCTCCTGTCTTTTCCGTCAGAAGATCTTTATGCATTTATGGAATGGCAAATATCTTTAGATTTTATCCCAGGACCTCCAATAATAATAAAGGGATCATTAATTGTCGGGTTTTCAAACCTTGAGGGAAGACTAATGCACTCTTTCCTTTTTGTGATAAAAGGTTCTGTCTCAACGATGACGTCGTCTGTTAAGAAAACAAAATAATTTCAGTTCTTTCAGGTTCTTTATTGATGTCTGTAAGAAATTGTCATTTAGACAGTAAATGTTTTATAAAACGTTTGAATTTGTTTTGATGGTGCAGACGCGTAGATTTAGACTTTATTTGTTCAAAATGGTAACGGAATTAAACTCAAGTCTTTGAACATAGCAAATAGTCAATACCAATAATTGGAAAGCTGCTTTCTTCTATTCTGAGGTACTTTGATCATTGCCGTCCGTCTAATGTCATCAATATCACGTCTAATGTCATCCATATCACGTGTCAGTTAGTATAACGTCTTTCTTTTCATTCAACATAGCCGCTAAAACTACTTGGAAGAAGTTGATGAAAAATGGCTTAAAAGTTTAGAGAGTTTGTGCGTAGCATTGTCTGTAAGTTCAATTAATACCCGTGGAATCAAAATTAGCCCACCTGGGGATCACTCGTTTTACATAGATGTAATTGTAATTTTCTAAGACACTATTGGCTGGATTTTTAAAGTTTCAAAGGAATGCTTTTTGTATAAACCACTACAGCAATTGTTTATGCATTGTGGAAGCATTGCCCACGTGGAGTTTGGCTAGTTGTCTTATATATCTAAAAGGTACCCTCTCTGAAACCATTGGAAACGTTTAAAACAGTTCTCAAGACTGATTCTTATCGGATATAGATGTTGATCTTATTGAAAGACATGGCTGTCAGAGAGCAAGTCTTACATCCCCTATATATCTGTGTGACAGACTCTAACAAGACGTATTAAGAAGAAGTCAGACTGATGTTGGAATTATTTCATAGAAATGTAACACTCTACCGATCTTGCTCAATGCTTATTTCTCAGAAACATGTCAGGTTTTGAGTTGGCATTTTCCAAAATATGTACACCATGTATTGGCGGGAATAGCACTTACATTATGCCTCTTACCTCTGCTTTTTGTGTTGATATTTACTTTAATATGGAGTTTAAGGCCAGGGGCCTATTAAGTGATGTTTTTTTCTGTTTCTGTTTTTGAACTCATTTTATGTATATATGGCCATAATGACTCAGCGCTATAATTTATCTTTATGGTCGTTCGGTTTAAATCAATATACACATGTATTGAGTGTAACTTCACATTGAAATGCTTGATTTGAGTTTTGAAAAGTTTCGAAGACAATTCTCATTTTCATATAAGGAACCAAAATTATAAGATGTGGTTTATTTTGAAAATACTGCAAATCAAACAAATTGCTCTTGGAACACTCTAAAAATCATTGGTTATATGTCATTTTCCGAAAAGAATATTTGAAATAAACTTGTAAATATGATTGTGTGTGTGTGTGTGTGTGTGTGCGCGCGTGTGTGTGTGTGTGTGTGTGTGTGTGTGTGGGGGGGGTCGTTTTTTTCCCCCCCCCCCCCCGGGGGGGGGGGGGGGGGGGACTTCTGGGTGCTGTGGGCTCGTTTTGGGAGGCTGCTTTTGGTACGTGGCGTTCCCTGTTTGATATTATTTTTGTTTTTTTGTATTTTGTAACCTTACGAGAAAAGACATTAAATAACAATATATTTTATTGATATTCTTGATCTGTTGTAGAGTACGCCAGAAGCCAGAAAAATATCAATAACGCATAAATCCTTTCTACAGTAATTAACCTCATCTTCTCTATTGTATCAGCTATGCAATAACAATACTTAATTCTGTAGAAATACTCGCTCATCTAGTGGATTTATATCCGCAATCACATGTATCATATTTTCCTTTGATAACCAGATCTTTGATTCAATGACACACAGGGACTTCTAAATGCAGATTTAGGGCGACGTTACTTGTTTACCTTGATATTCCTCAGAGTATAGATACATCGATTGTGCTAGGCCATTGTTTGCAGTGAAAATAACTCGCAAATGAGTTTACCATCTTTGTCAGTTGTAAATCATTGTTTTGTTTAATCTGGTGTCTGAGTTGGCGGGGATGGCACTTACACTATGCCTCTTACCTCTGCTTTTTGTGTTGATATTTGATTTAATATGGAGTTTAAAGCCAGGGGCCTATTAAATGATGTCTTTTTTCTGTTTGTAAATTTCCTTAGAACATTCTTTTCGGGAGATGTTTTCTTGTTGATATGCAATCGTGATCACCGAAAAATCAAGATTCACCGTATATTATTTTACGATCGAACTGGATTTTTTTTAAACTTTGATTGATGCCAAAACACACTTTTAATCCGTACGCCCTACACAGATTGTTAAATAATGGTTGTGAACTTACGTACCTCTTTGATCGTACAAACTTTCAATGATTACCTATGTTTGATCCGTTTTTCAAATTCAGGGTTATAAAATAGCTGCTTTAACTTTAAACATCAAATGAGTTGACGCCTTCTTGAGAGGCAGTAATGCAGGTTTAATAAAAGCGATTTATGGGACCATTCAACTGTGGACAGACCAAGGATTTAAAATGAAAAATAAACAAATTGTCAAAAATGATTTAAAATTTCATTACGGAAACTTAAAGACAAATATTTTGAAAGGACTGCTCTTCAGTCAGTTTAATTACAATTTGTAAAATAAACAATTTCTTAAATATACAACAGAAAACGTGAAATTATAATTTGGAAAATTAGATTACTTTAAATTCGTACTAGTTCAAAGGATTACTTTTCACTTAGTGTAAGTGAACTAACAATTAATAATTTGTAAGAGAAATTACAATTTGCAAAGTTAAAGTTTTCTCTTTTAATGTAATTCACTTGTCAAATGACTACTACGCTTTAATTTGCAAAATTAATGTTTCGGTTATAGTAAATGTGACTTCTTTTCAGTCACTGAAATAACAATAATTGTAACATTATCCCCTTCTGACTCTTTCTTTCCTTTTTATCCTTTTCTAACATATACTTTAAATAAAAATAATTTATTAATAAAAGTAATTTATCTAATATATGCTGACTTGTATCTTAAACAACATTTATTTGTAAATATTAGCAACAGGCATTAACCTTTTTGAAACGCCGATGTGAATGATTCATTTGTCCTCATAACTGAAAATTCCTTCTTTTTTGTGAATGCCTAGTTGATGGCGTGATTGCAATTTTCAGCATCACCTGCACTTGCATGTATTTAGTTATGTATTATTATAGAAACGCAGTGTCTCTTGCATTAATCAATAATATTTAACGTCAATGTCAATGTTTTGCTTCTGTATGATGTTTGATTTTGTCTTATTTCACGTTCGGTTCTCTAGTGTAACAGGCACATTATACTGACTAATTAAGATAGGAAAATTAATTATGATACCTAGAACCGAAACATGGCCCACTGAAATTGCCTAAATAGTCAAAATTAACCTGCTCGGCTTGAACTAAATATATTTTATTGCAACATATACAACACCAAAATGACAATTTGTGTAAATGAATATAAAGCAAAAGGTGTTTTGGTTAAATTTTGATACAGTGTTCTTCTTTTGTTTTCTTATTTTACCATTATGGTAAAAGTAAATAATTTGTTTTTTTTTTCATTTTTGCGTTAACAGTGTTAAACAACGTAAATAAAAGCCATCTATCCATCATAATTATTGTAAGTTTTAGTTGAGGACATCTAAAAATATTGGTAGTCAAACGATTTAAAGATTTACACAAAAGTGTAAATAAGATATAATTAAGAAATACACATTATCGCATTTTGCTAATGACAGAACAAAATAAGTTTGCTACTCTAGCTCTGCATCGAATTTCAAAAACTTGTTAACATTTTCAAGTCTCCTTTACGGATACGTATGTTAATCTGATTCGTCAACAATGACACGGTTCGGTCGTGGGTATCCGACGATGATCGAGTACTTGTCTGATGCCGACGACGCTTTGAGACTGGAAATATCTCATCATCTTTTAACAGATCTCATGTCAAATACATTGTAGAAATAAACTTCAACAAAACAAATCAAGATACTGAATCTTATTAAGATGTCTCTGCAATTGTTAAACATTATTGCATTAGGTTTTACTTTGATATTACAGAATTTCAATCTCAGATAATGACTAATTTCTAGAATTTCGTGGAATTTAATAGACTTTCAGACAGCAATTATGTAGTTTTTGTTTACTTGAGATACAAGCTATTAATGAAAATTCAATCGTTTTTTTTATAATGGCGGAGAAAACTGATTCCGTATCCTTTAACGGTGGCATGTCACATGATTTTCCCCATTATTTGAAATTGAAAAATTATAGAAAAAAAACAACGAATTCTGGAAATGTTCCAGTGCAAATTACAAAGAGGTTCCCAGCAAGTAAAACCCAACGGTACATTTAGTCCAAACACATTCTGAATCAGATATTAACAAGAGAACTTGCAGAGCTGCGATGTTCAATATAAGAACTTGAGACATTAATCTCACAAAATAAAAATCAAAGCATGCATCGTATATTTCAGAATCATCATCTTTTACACGAACTGTCTTGGATTTTAACCATTGAAAAGAACATTATAACTTTATTTGAAAACACGGTTTCAATATTTTATTACAGATGACATCTCGGTTTCAATATTTTATCACAGATGACATCTCGATTTCAATATCATATTACAGATGACATCTCGGTTTCAATATTACATTACAGATGACATCTCGGTTTCAATATTTTATAACAGATGACATCTCGGTTTCAATATTATATTACAGATGACATCCCGGAGACGGTGACATGGCGGCGTCGACAAGTAACGCAAGGGAAGACGGAATAACTGTGGTACAAAGTAAAGCAGCAGACGACGACGTCGTGGAGAATGGGGGACTCAGCCCACAGTTGTCTGTGAAGACAGAAGATGATGCTTGCTCAGAAATTATTCGTATAGAACAAGAAGCTAAAGATGATAATTCTACCACAGGCGTCGGGAGGATTGTGAAGACTTTACAGGTAGGTGGATAGTAACACTATATTTATTTTGGTAGGTTGATTGTTACACTTTTTAGACAACAATACATTTTACAGACATTGTGGAGAGTTATATGGCAGGTGGGGTGAACGTAAACTTTCCACACTTGGATATTTATGATATGGTAAGACTATAGTGAACAAAATGTTATCTTGGACAGGAGATGTGGATTGTTTATCATAGTTATAATACAGAGGTTACTTTAGTTTGGTGTAAGCCTACAGAGGACGATGGGTAATAAGCCTAAATATTTGTTTGGAAGATAACGGGGATAGTAAATGTTTTGCTCTATAACAATTTTAAAACATAGGTTAAGGAACAAAATAAAACTGTCCTTTTTAAAGATAAGTAAATACTAAGTGTTTCTGCATAAATAGTGTTACTATGCTATTAATGAAAGCATATATTTGTACTTTGTATTACAATATCGTCCTCCGCACTATGTATTTTGGAACCATCTTGTTCTATAAAACGGAACAGTTACTGATTTCAAGACATAGTTTAACTTACATTATATGTTATCACACGGGTTTAATGCAATTTAGTACGATATGGTATGACATACACTAAGCGATAACATTTATCATGTTACATTACAATATCCACTTTTGTAGGACATCACCACACGCCTTGCAGGCCAGTAACCTAACAAATGATTCGTGACATGATCCCATTAAGACTTTTGCATCCTTAACTCGAAAGTAATGAAGCCATTTCAAATTTTACCGCTGCAGTAAACAGGGACATCAAACATTAACGGCTCTTCGGGAAATCTTACAGAAATTCTCAGCTATTAATGTCTCTTTGGCCCATAAACTAAGGATAAACCCTGTGGTAATTTTATGGTAATGGGTTCTTTATTCGTGACGCTTCGTTAACACTACACAAACACAAAGCAGTGGTATGCATGCAAACGCACCATTTGGTTTTACGATCCATTTACAATTCAACATATTTGTTATTTATTCAATCAAGCTCGTGTTTATTTCCTTTAGCGACCTTAAAATGACCGTTATTATCTATGATGGCGTAAGTATTTGCATTATAAATCAAACAACATTGAGGATTATCATGTTATTGACATTGACATTACCTTAGGACGGTAAAAGTTATCTATTAGAAAAAATGCTTACAGTACAAAATGTGCGAAGATCTAGTCCAATTCCTGTTAAAAGGCCATTCTGCAAATAAGAACCTCTCTGTGAAGAAAGACAGGAGAAAAAAAGTGCACTATTTGTCTAAATCTGTGAATAAAAAAAACCTGTCAGGAAAAACAGAGTTGTGTAAAGGATTGACTGTAAAAATCAAAACAGTCAAAATAATTACTTCTCTTTAAAAATATTGGCGGTTGAAATGGTAAATACTTCAGTCATTGGGGGTATTTAAAGCTGCGAAATAATAGGTTGAAACTAAACTTAGGTGAAACGGCGATAAAGATTAAAAGACAATATCAACATTTACATATAAACTTATATTTGTTTGCCTGTTCTTCTTAATACTACCATATTTCACTGTAGCTATTCAAACACTATAATATTTTATCAAAATCACTTTTGTAAAGCACGTGATATCTGACTATCTATCACAAATATGGTACAGTCCAACAGCAGAAAGGACTGACGTAGCTGATCTTACCGATTCTAACATCATAATAATGAAGAGAGGTGGTAGTTGCTGTCATCGATTTTGATTGGTTAATTCAATTTTGAACGCTTGGGAAAAATTTAAATTGTTTTGACGAACAGTTTTACAAGTCCCAGCATGTCGCGGCAGATTTCTTTTAGAAATTTCCTGATTCACATTCCATAACAATTATGTAACAACACAATTACGTTGACTCTGATTTTTCTAAGAAAAAGAATATTGATCATTACAACAAATAAGAAAAAACGCTGCTGAAGCACTGCAAATATCATGTTCTTCAGCAATCATTCATATTTTGACTGTATTACGGTATTTTCTTTTTCATGCTACATCTCGAGAATCAGTTGCTCTGTAAAAATACGTTTTTATTATTTATTTTTTTCTATTTTTTACTTTTTTAAATCAAGATAAATCATAGGTTGTGTACGTTGAGGGGTCTACTGACCTGGAAAATATAATACAGTTTCATAGTGATATATTTGTTAAATATTAATTTTAATGTTCTTTCAGATATTATATTAAAGTGTGTTTTAATAATTGATAAAGCATTTAAAGTAAGCATTACCAACTACAATATCTTCATACTGGTGATTCTTGCACAAACATGGTTAAGCCATTTATTTCTGAACATTTGACTCATTTGACTGACATTCCTAACATCTATCTTTGAAACACTCATGCGAAAGACACCTCTTAGAACATTAACCTGATGTAGTTGTCTAATGAGTACTTCCAAAGCAATTGGGACGTAACAAGTAAGCTCCAGTAACTGTAGATATTAAATTGAAACATTAAAGCTGGAATAGATTTCAATACAGCTGTTCCGTCTTGAACCGGTTTATGTGTCCTGTATGAAGATTTCCAACTAGATTATAGACTTGCGTGACCATTTTTTTATTTTGATTGATATAATTCCCTTAATACACCATTACGCCTACATTTCATGTTTCTGTCGTTAATTCAACAATTACCTTCGATTTCACTGCGTATTTTGGCAGTTTGTTTGAATAAAATGGAAATATGTCTGTACATTCGAGATTGCTAAGTTGATGAACCAGTTTTCACGGTTATACCATATGCGGGTAGCCAATTTATGCAAAGACAGGCGGATAAAGCCTGACAGCAAATATTTCGAACGAACAAATGTTACATTTTGAATTATGATCAAATAACTTCCTTTAAGTTAATGGAATACGCAGATTGGAGACAATACTGTCTTATCTATGTCATGGTTTCTCCAATTGTGTAAATCCTAGTACACGTTTATGCGAGAAAGAGAATGTTACTCAGCAGATCTAAGCCCCCCTTCAAACATATATTTCTATACTACAAAGCTTTTGATTACTCAGATGACTGCAACAGAAAAGTAGTTCATCGAATATCTGGTCTGTACTGGCTCGTAATTTAAAAGATACCGATCACAAATGTGTATTTTAATATCAGTCATAAATTACTGTTTGTACTGACCTGTAATATTTTAGATATTACTTAATGTGTATTATCTATCATACGTTAAAATAAATTTCGTACTATATTTGAGCGTATACTTTTATGCTGTTCTTTTTTCGTTGAACAGAAAAACATAATAACCGCTAATTGAATACATTTATTGACTTTTGAACATTTATTGGCCGCTAGTTAAAATATTCAATAGCCATTAGTTTAATTAACGTATATTTGGTTAATTTTGGCATGGAACTGAATATAAAATTGAATGCAAATTGAAAACATTGAATGGCGGCTAATTTGCTCGCTAGTTGAAAACCTTAAATGGCCGTAGCTTGCACAGATGTTGTGAACGCAAGTTGATATATATTCTTGGTTGGTTGATGCAAGTAATTGACATTATTTTGGGGCCGCTTGTGTGTTACAATATTTGAGATAATGTATATCCTTTTAAATTCACGTGCACAGATGCTACAATATTTGATTATAACCATCTTCATTCGTATAAAAATATCTCTGTATCATTGTGTATTTGATATTTGCAGTTGGATTATTTGTGTGAATTTAACCAGGTTTTACAAATATAACTTTTTTCATATCAACAGAATATTTGCTTTGCTTTAGAAAATCATACCTCTAAAAGTTTATTCAAAAGGATGATCGAACATGAGCGTCTGGGTGAAAATCGACTGCGGTCTGTAAAACTCTCGTTATTGATCTGTCACGTGACATCCGACATCTAAATGAACCTGAAATATATACCATATGAGCAAACAGACTGGAGTCTTCTGTGACCGACCCCATTGATACTGTCACTCAAATCAGTAGCCATTGCCCCGCTACACGTTAAAGTTCAAAGATGAGCATGTCTGTATATCAAGAAGGACAGTATCATTGGTTGTTTAAAGTGACGATGAGTGACAGTTTACTGACCAAGCAATGACGAGTGCAGTCGCTAACAGTAAAAAACAGTTTCAGGGTTATACAAACTTAGGACATGTCCATCATTTGTTATTTTCATTTTTGTCCGTTTGTAATACTACTTAAGTGTAGCATAGGACCAACCATGAGCAGAAATTTTAATCTATTTGCAGAACTACTATTATTACATTCATGGTTTTCTAATCCTTATTAGCTGATATTATTCATTTTACCAAACCGAGCAATAATAACCTTTGACAAAGTTTGTCTGAAAATATGATTGGTTCTAAATTCCAATTTTTATTTGGTTAATGAAGTCCATTGTTAGTTATTTCATTATAAGTTTATGTTTGGGGCAGTCCACGTCGTTATGAAGGTCGTGACAGCGTCTGCTGTCTTCTGAAAGCCGTATATGATATACGTTGCAGTAAATTCGCAGTACTGAAATATTAATAACAATAAAGTGACAACCGCGAGACAGAGATTTTTTAATCATGCCCACTCGATCAGCTCCGTAATTATCCGTAGAAAATCCACGTTTTTAATAAGGCCAAATAATATTAAATGGCTTTGACCAAAACATTGCTGATGAAGTTTGGTAATATTACTTTATAGTCTGTGGATTGTAACATATATTATTAAGTTCTTCAAACAAGGGGACATGACTGGCCAGGACGAAGAATGAATATGCAATATGGGGCCTAGTTCATAAGATAATCTTGCATCAGACGGGGCCACCAGACTTGGTGAACAGAAGTTTTGATTTGATTTAAAGGAAATTTTATAAAGGTCCGTCCATAAGAGCAACTATATTAGCTTGTATTTGTGGATGAGGTGAACAGAAGTGAATCATGTAGCAAAATTTAGCTGACGCACCTTCACATACCCGTATGATAAACGAAGGATATATATATAACAGGAAGTCTGAAAAATTGTCAAAAGAGGGAGGGGGGAATTTACTCTTATGTCGTAACTATAGTTTCGTTTTTAACGAGGAAAGCCAATTTAATTTTATTTCTAGAGTCAATTATAAATTTTGGTAAAAATATGTCTGGGAAAGACTGTTTTCATGATAGAAACAGAAATATACTTTTACAGTTAGGCAAATATCTAAATGCAGGCCATTACACGTTAACATGCAGTATCAATTTACACAATTATACCAGACAGATTTACAATTACAAGATAGATTGCTTCCGTTTGACAGGCAAACAAGCAAAAACTTGAAATTAGAATGTCTGTAACGGTTTTTCGCTGTATTTTCGAACTTTACCCCAGACGGTACAAAAACTTTGGTATATCGCCAAGCCAAAAATGAAACAACCGTCTGAAATAAAACATATGCAAATTTTATCTACTGCAAACCAAATCAGCTCGGTACGTGCTGTGACGTCTCAGAATTGTGCGGTTTTGCTTACAAATATGAAATTTTACCAAGCAATACGTCCGGGAAAACACTATAAAAGAACACCTGACGCCAAGAAGAATAACCAGAACTAACATATGAAAATATTTAGAGTAGAAAAATTGAAATTCATTTCTCAATATTCACAAGAACAGTTTTTATAGACTGTTACATGGTTAATAATTGTCGCCTAGTGAACGATATGCTTACATTTTGTAAGAAGGGTAGCACTGTAAAAAGAGATTCTGAAACCAACTGCAGTTAAAGTAAAGTTCAAAAACATATTGCAATAGAATGACTAAAACAGATATAAAGTCTCGCACAGTGTACATTGGTTCTTGAATGTATTCTACTTTTGTTACAAGTTATGTAGACATGTCATGCCAGCAATACATAAAACTGCTAAACGTGTGGGCAAATTGCTAGCACGGGCACCTTGAAGTACTTTAGGATCACAAAGAGTATTTGATTATCATCTACCGTATTTGACTAATCCGCGATGGAAACTAAATAGAGATATGGATAGTTATACTAAAGTAATAGAGGTACAGTGAAAGTTATCTCCACACAGAATATTAGTAACACAGGAATTGTGCATAGTCATATTACAGTTTGGCTATATATGTACTAGTTGATCGAAATACCTGAATAATGAATATAAAAAACAGATATTTTAATCCAAAACTTTTTGTTAAATATTCTCGAGCGGTTGTCCTCGATAACATTTGTGTAACACAAGGTAAGGACAAAAGAAAACTGAACTTTCGAACAAATGAAAGTTATCTCTGTTTTCACATTATAAAAATATACTATAAATTAAAGCACCTTGTTTGAGGCAAGTACGGAAACTGCATTCAAACTGCAAGGATTTTTTCTGCGGTTTATTTATGGAACCATCTCTTTCTATGAAAACCTAACATCTACTGAATCAGATATAGTGAGTTGGTAAACCTTATATCACCGGAATCATATGAGTTGATACACTTTAACACGTTTAAATACGCCATAAAACGACATGTTGTAAAATGATACGATAAACTACGCACATAATAACACATATCATGGTACAATATTCACTTTTGTAATACATCACCTAAACCCCTTCCAAGCCAATTACCTGGCAAATTACTCGTGACATAATGGTATTAAGACCTTTGCACCCTTAGCTCAAAGGTAATGAAGCCATTGCAAACTGAACCACTGATTTCAATGACATCAAACATCAACGGCTCTTGGATAAATCTCACAAAAAATCTTCTTTGATCCATAAACCATGGATATACCATGTCATAATTTAATGTTAATGCGTTATTTATTCGTGACGCTTCGTTGACATTACATAAAAACAATCTTTGTATTCATGTAAATTTTACGATTCATTTAACGTATTTGTAATATATTCGATCAATCTATGTTAAAATACATGCATAGTTGAATCTGTATTACAAACCAAAAATAATCAGGGCGAAAACGAAAGTGCACTATTAATCTATGGCATATTTTCATTAATCTATCTGTCAGCTAAACACTGTACTTTGGAACTAGTATAAGAGTCGCAATTCCAAATTGCATACTAATATTTAATAATAGTTAAGGTCTTGTCTGAAAACGTTTCTTCTCTGGTTGAAACAGTTTCTATTCTAGATATGGAAGGTATTTGCAAGAACGATGTAGAATTGATATGTTGAAAATAAAATTAAAATTTAGTGACACGGCCATACAGAACAAAAACAATATCACTTTTATTGACTATAATAGCTTGAAATTGGTTATGCTGGCACGAACACGGTTCAGTCATTATATTCTAAACATTTAACATAAACTTGCTATTTATTTGATTGGCATTCTTAACAACTATGTTTGGAACACTTAAGCGCCAGACACCTCTTAGAGTATTGACCTTAATTGATGTTTTTCTCTAATGAGTACTTCCATAGTAACTGTTACTGTAATCGGAAATAATTCAGGTCAGGACGCTACAAGCAAGCTCCATTACTGTAGATGTTAAATTCAATCATTTAAGCTCGATAAGATCTCAATAGAGCTGCTCCATCTTGAATTGGATTACATGTGATTGCGCGTCTTGTATGAAGACTTTCAACGAAGTTAAAGACTGGCTTCTTTCGTGACCAATTTTTTATTTTGATTACACAATTACGCCTACAAATTATTTTTTCTGTCGTAAATTCAACGAATTTCGATTTTATTGCGTTTTACGGCAGTCTGTTTTAACGGAATTGAAATATGTCTTAACTTACGGTATTGCTTAGCTGACAAACCAGTTTTCCTGGTTTGACCTATGCGGGTGGCTAATTTATGCAAAATCTGGCAGTAAACCTGCGTGAACACAGGGAAATATGTAACATTTTGAACTTAATAAAATAGTTTACATCAAGGCCTAAGCAACATCGTTGAAATGCTATTTTTATGTCATTTTACCTCGAATTGTTTACATGTAAATGCTTAGAGCTGCTGCTAGCAAAGTTGTTTCGTACAATCCATGGATGTTGCTAAACAAAACTAAGCTCCATCTAACGAAGCTTTCCATATATTTTTTATTTCTTAGATGAGTACAGCAAAAACTAATTAATCAGGAGACACCCCCGATTTTTACAGACACATGTTCTTATGTTCATAAGCAATCTGATTTGCTGAATATTTGGTTTCTGTTTGCTCGTAATTTGAAAGAAACCGAGCACAAAATTTATTATAAGATAAGGCATAAAATAATTCTGTACCGGCCCGTAATCTTAGAGATATTACTTAATATGTACATTTGTAAGCTACATAAATTATGTGCTCTATTTAAGCCCGCTAGTTAAGGCATCTAATGGCCGCTAGTTAAAGCATTTAATGGCCGCTAGTTTAACCAACGTATTCTTGGTTAGTTTAAGCATGAAACTGAATTTCATAATGATTGCTAGTTGAAAAACGCCAATTGAAAACATGAAATGGCCGCTAGTTTGAATCATGTTATGACCGCTAGTTGAACGAAAACATATATTGTTGGTTGGTTTTTGTATTGTGTACAAATGTATTGCGGTGTTACATTTGGCTTGTTTGACGTGAATTTATGCAGATTTTACACATGTAGCTGTTTTCATATAACAGAATAGTTTCTTTGCTTTAGAAAATCTTCTCCCAAAGTGTCTTCTAAACGATGACAGAACATTGGCGTCTGGGTGAAACTTGACTGCGGTCTGTTTAACTCTAGTTATTGATCTGCCAAGTGATTTCCGACATCTAATATACCATATGCACAAACAGACTAGAGAAAGCGGCCCGTGATACCACAAAACAAATCATTAGCCCTTTGCTCTGCTTTATTTTTGTAAAGATGGGGATGTCTATATTTCAATAAGAACGGTGCCGGTGATTGTTCATAGGGGCGATTGGTGACTTTTTACCGGCTAAAAAAAGTATGTAGCAATGGATACATATAATGATTACACTGCGCGGATTTGCAAGATGGTCCAGATGTACAATCGCCATCAGGTTGAGGGCTATAAGAACTTAGGAATGTCCATTTTTGTTATTTTCGTGTTTTTAGTTTGCAATTAAAACTGATACAGTGAATTATGAGATGAAATATGGTACATACATGGAGAAGAAATTTAATTTCTGCGCAGAACTACTAGTAGTACATAAATGGTGAGTGTAAAATTCAAAATCATTTTACAATACTATAATACTAGCCAATATCCATTCTAGCTAGCCCACCAGTACTAACATTTGACCAGTTATGTCTGCAAATATGATTGCTTGAAAATTTCAGGAAAATGTATTGGTTTATTAAGTCCATGGCCATAATCAGCTTATGTTTAGGGTAGTCCATGCCATTACATAGGTCGACACGTCGCCAAGCGCAGATGATAAATGCATTATTCTTATATAAATGACAGTCACAATACTAACACAAATTGTCAGCGGCGATAACGAGGTTCATTAAGCAATCGTAATCACTCGTCCATCTCCGAGATTATCCGTAAGAAAAAAACTTGTCTGTGAATAAGTCCAAGAATACACAAAATGTAATTTTACCATAAAATTATTTTTAATATCAGAGCGCTGATTTAATTGACACTGCTTGGCGATGACATGAAGTTTTGTAATACTGCTAGGTACTACATATATTGTGGTTTGTAGCAAACATGTTCTACGCTGTTCAAACAGTGTGGCATAACTGGCCAGGACAACGAAGACTGCGTTTAGAAACGTCATGAGCTATGCAATATAGGGTCATTTTTATCTTGAATCAGACGGGTACATAACAGAGGTGAATCATGTCGCAACATTTAGCAAAAATAAATAAACTTACCCTCAGGTTTCATAAAGAAATATACAACTGGAAATCTGAGAAACGTGTTAAAATGCGGGGGAAAGTTTATACTCACGTCATAACTAAGGTTTCGTGCTTAAAAACAAGTTACATTTTTAATTCAAGATTCAGTGAAACATTTAGATAAAACTATGTCTGCGGGACTGCTTTCGTGAGAGAAACAGGAATAGACTTTCACAGTTACAGGCCATTAGAGGTAAATAGGCACTACCAATTTACACCATTATACTAGAGTTGCTAGTCATCAGACAGATTAACGAGATTGATTTTTTCCATTTGAGGCAGTTTTGTAACGGCAAACAAGTAAAAACTTAATCTTAGAATTCCTGTAACGACTTTTGTAACGACTTTCCACTGGATTTTCGAATTTTACCCCAGGCGGTACAAAAAATGGTATATTGCCAAGCCAGAAATGATACGACCGTCTGTAATGCAATAAGTACAAATCATAAACAATTGTTGGGAAAATGCTAAATATCATGGCAAAGAATCACTACAAATCAAAACTACAGTTCAACAACAGTGCATGATCCATTTATACACTTTCTTCCCGGCATTTATCGTAATATCACTAGTTTAGACATGATACACTGAATGTTGTTTATATGCAGTACCCACAACTTATACCAAAATTACGCGCAGTCAATGCCTAATGATACATAAATGTTAACCATTTGATTGTATTACATATACAAACATTTGACATTTTATATATTTTATATATCTATATTAATTTTGATATATTACAGATATAAGGGACAAAGTGCTTTACGTGTTGATTTTTAATTTATTTGATATGAATTAGTGTTACATGATTTTCAAATACTAAGGTTTAACAGAACAAATTAAGTTATGCATAGGGTTCGTACCTACGTCTGCGTTTTGTTTTGCCAAAAATAAAAGTCAATAAAAGTTACTCGTTGTACATGTATTTACTTTTAGGAAATGCTTTTTCGAGAAAATACTGTTGTCTTAAATGAATTGTGTCAACAATAAAACTCTTGTTAAATGAACGTTTATTATTTCCACTTTATGCAATTTATTCACTTTGTATAACAGTATTGCGTGTAAGTCTGGTACGACGAGAAGACGAACAGCGACCTCTTTCATCTGCTCACGGTATTCTGTCCCATAACTATGCAAACATTTGGCCTGATATAAAGAATCTATTTGCAAATCGAATCAGCTCGCTACGTGCTGTGACGTCCCAGAATTGTGATGTTTTTGCATACAAATATGACATTTTATTAAGAAAACTTTCTGGTAAATACTCTGGTAAATACTTGATATGAACACTTGACGCCAAGACGGGTCGGAAGAGCTACATGTAACACGAGGAAGACAAAAAAATCTATATTAATCAATATTTCCCCGATATGCATATGAACAGTTTAATCAAATGATGCATGGCTTAAAAATTGTCACCATATAGAAGACGGGTTTAAGAAGAGAAATACTGTAAAAAGAACTCTGAAATCATTTTTGATGATAAAGTTATAATATCTGAAAACAGATTTGAATTTTTGCACAAAGAAAGTTGGTCAGTTCTTGGTCGGTCTATTCTAGTTACAAGAAACGCAGGATTGCTCTTCTAGAATTACACAAAATATACTCCTTAGCGTAGCCTAAGTTGCTGATAGGGATACCCAGGCATTTAATCTGCTTTATGACAGTTCATACTGATATTAATTGATAGTCATCTACCGTAGTTGTCTAACCTGCGATGAAAACAAAACAGAAATTACAAGAAATATGGATGGTACTACTGCAGTAATACTGTAGATGTACAGTGAAAGTGTGTCTTCAAAAAAAATGATAAAAACTTTTTACAGGAATTGTGCAGTTATATTAAAGTAAGACCATATATATATTATGTAAAGTGAATTATGTGACATTGTACTATGAAGACTTTTGCATCCTAACTTGAAAATGTGAAGCCATTTCAAATTTTACCACTGACGCAAACAGGTACATCAAACATTAACGGCTCTTGGGGAAATCTTACAGAAATTCTCAGCTATTAATGTCTCTTTTTCCCATAAACAATGACCTTGTAGCGATTTTATGGTATTTTTAGTATTCGTAACGCTTTGTTAACACTTCACAAACACAGGAAAAAGATTGAAATAAAATCAATCCTGAATGTTGTTATAAATATATTGTATTTGTTCCTGCTTTGGCAAACGAATAAATACTGTTTTAGATAATGACCAAAGAGTTGTTTATAATGTCTATACTAAATAACATTTGAATTAGCAAAATTCAAAATAAAGCAAATACCGATCCCATATGTATTATATGCCAATAAGTAGTGCGTCACGTGACAGTTTAAACCGTGGTTTCAATTCATTTGATTTGTTGACTCTTACACTATGGGTTTAGCAGACTTTAAACTGCGGTTTAAGACTTTATCAGTTATCAAATTAGTGTTTGTTTTCTTAATTCACCTTTAGATGTACGTTATAATATATGATGGCGCAAGTATTTGTACTAAATGTATAAATCAAATAAATCAAATAACATTTTCTAGGATGGTTTATCATGTTATTGACTTTACCTAAGACCAGTTAAACGATATAAGTATATTCAAATATGTGCTAAGGACCATCGCGCTGTGAATAAAGGCAATAAGGGAGAAATGCACAGTTCATCTGTGAAAGAAAAGCCTGTACATAAAACACCTGTCAGCAAAGACAGGTCTTTGTTCAGGCCTTTGTTCACCGGTTTAACTGCACTTTAGAATTATTCAGTTATCTTAAACAGTTTCTATTCTAATTGAAACACTTTTTATTTGAGTCATGGAGGTTATTTGTAAGTTGTAAGAACGATGTAAAATTAATAGGTTGAAATTTAATTTAACTCTAGTGAAACGACTATAGAATCCATATGATGAAAAAAAAACAAGCACTGTTCATTTATTATATTCTGAACATTTAACACAAACTTGCTATTTATTTGACTGACATTCGTAACAACTATATTATGAACACTTAAGCGCCAGACACCTCGTAGAATATTGACCTTAATAGATGTAATTCTCTAATGAGTACTTCCAAACCAATCGGCAATGATTCAGGTCAGGACGTAACAAGCAAGCTCCATTACTGTAGATGTTAAATTCAGACATAAGAGCTCGATTACGACTCAATGGAGCTGTTTCATCTTGAATCGGTTTATATGTAATTGCGACTTGTATTAAGACTTTCAACTTAATTATAGACTGGCTTCTTTCTTGGCCATTTATCTAAATTTTGATTGACAAGGTTCTTTGAATAAGCCATTACGCCTACAAATTATGTCTCCTTCGCTAATGCAACAATCTTCGATTTCACTGCGTCTTATGGCACTTTGTTTAAATGAAATGGAAATATGTCTTTATATACGATGTTGTTAATTTGATAGCTTTTTTGTGTAATGATTATATCTGCGGGTAGGCGATTTATTCAATTCCTGCAGTTCGAGCATGGTAGCAGATATTACGAATGCGTGACCAACAAGGGACCAATGTAAAATTTTGATTGAAAATAAAATAACTTCCTAAATGGCCAAAGCAACATCGAAACAAATACTTTATTGTATATATCGTCATGGTATTTCCAATTGTGCAAACGCTAAAAAAATCAATTCTGACAGAAAATGATGATTGGTTTTCTTGGGTGTTGCTAAAAAAAACAAAAATAATATCAAACAGGGAATGCCACGTACCAAAAACGCAGCCTCCCCTAAGCCTCCAGCTAAGCATTTCTAACGCATTTTCCCATAAAACTAGTACAAAGCTTTTGATTAAGCTAAAAATGTTTGTGTTTCCGGTCTCCAGACCAACCTTAAATTTTAACTGCCGACCTCAAACTTTTTTATAAGAAAAGGATCAAATGACTAAAGTGTTTTAGAGCATAAAATGTAAGATAAAAGCATTTATAAAAAGTGCCGACCGACTGACCCTAATGTTTTGGCAAGGAGAACTGAAGAACCCAATACTTTTGCCTTTTGATTTACGATTTTGGGCGGCTTATGCGTTGCAAAAACTTGGGACACATTTAGTACTATGTTAAGTCATGCCAGTGATTGTTATAAGGTTGTTTTTTTGTACAAATTATATATCATATAACTGTATCACGGCCGGGAATCACATGATCAAAGTAATCTCTAAACAAAAGTAGATCTTTGAAAAATGTTAGATTATAATAAAATCTGTTTGGCTGTATCTGTCAAATGTAGCCTATTATATGGTAACATTAGAATATTCTAGAACTACACAGGTTGCATTCCATCTCCCATAATGTTCTTCTATACGATGATCGAACATGCGCGTCTACTGGTGCAAATTAACTGCGGTCTGTTTAACTCTCTTTATTGATCCGCCATCTGATATCCGAGACCTAAACGAACCTGGCCTATTTTTTTTAAATTTAACTGATACATTGTTAAATGAGACTTACCAGAATATATCAAATTCTTTGCAGAAGTACTACTAGTGTTACTTACATGGCGTGTGTAAAACTGAAAACAATCTAATTATTCAAGATCCTTATTCACCATGCCGAGCAATATAACCTTTCACCAAGACTGTCTGCAGATATGATTGCATGGACATTTCTGGAATTATTATTTGATAATTAAGTCCATGGTCATTGTCTATTTGTGCTTGGGGCAGTCTTGATGTCGCACCAATGTTTGTCGTCTTCTCAAGAAACACTAAGATGATAAATGCTGATGTCTAAAGTAGATGTCAGTCGCAATACTAACACATTATCAGGGATACAAAGAAGACAACGAAACAAGGTTCATTCGATCCGACGTTTGCAAAAGTGCCCACTCGGACTTCTCCGGAATTTCCCGTAATAATAAGCTCGTGTCTAATAAAGCCAAAGAATCACCAATGAAATGTCTTTTGACCAGAGAATTGTAAATGACGTCAGAGTGCTACTATTTATTAATAATGTCCAACAATGACAAGAAGTTTTGTAAGATTCTAAGCTGTGCAGACAATAGGGTATGACTGGCCTCGGCGAAGAAGTCTGCGTTTGCAAGATGGACATATTTTAGCTTGTTTTCAACGATCACTAACGAAAGTGAATCGTGTTGCAAGATTTAGGTTACACGGTTATGAATACGCTTTGGTTAAATGGCAAAAAGGTATATTTGAAAGTCAGAGAAAATTGTAGTTGCAGGCGGCTAAATTGTTCATAATTACGTCATAACTACGTTCTGATGCGTACTGTACTGGGGAGGCAAATTACATTTAGAACTCTAGATTCAGTGATAGATTTTGATAAGCCTAGACTCTGTGGGAAAGATTGTTTTCGTGAGAGAAACAGGAATAGACTTTTACAGTTAGATAAATGTCTAAATTACAGCGGGCTGTTACACAAACAGGCACTTCCAATTTCCGCCATTATACCAGAGTTTTTGGTCATCAGACAAATTTACAAGATTGATTTTTCCATTTAAGGCGGTTTTGGACGGGCAAACAAGCATAACTGTAATAATACGATGTCTGTTACGGCTTTCCACTGGATTTTCGAATTTTACCCCAGGCGGTTCACAAAAGTTGGTATGTTACCAAGCCATAAATGATACGGCCGTCTGTAACGCAATCATAAACCAGTAACACAGTAGACGAGAACAAGCTGGTACATTAAACAATTGTTGGGGCAATATTAAACATCATGGGTAAGAATCACTACAATTCAAAACTACAGTTCAAAAATAGTACATGGGTAAATAATACACGTACTCTTTGGCATTTTCCATTGAATGTCAATAGTGCAGACATGATACACTGTATTACCCACAACTTATTCATATAATTTTCGCAGTCGAAAAGGAATCCACTGTGCTCGATAATACACAACTGTATACCAGGCAGTCGTATTATTTTTCACAAAAAAGAATTGCTTTAATTCAGATTTAGGAGAGTGTAAATTTTCACTTTATTTAAGTCTTAGTGTTACATGATGTTCACATACTGACGTTTTACAGAACAAGTTAGATCATGCCTATTTTTGCATTTTGCAATGCAAAAAAAAGTAAAAAAGGTTAATACTCGTTATATAAACTGTCAGAAATTTTCAAGAAAACGTTGTCTTAAATAAATTGTGTCAACAATAAAACTCTTGCGCGAATAGAAAACAAAGTTTTTTTTCTATATTAAATGAAAACTCATTATTCCTAATTTACGCAATTTATTCACTTTGAATTACAATATTGCGTGTAAGTCTGATTCAACGAGAAGACGAACAGCGACTTGTTCGATCGGCTAACGGTATTCTGTCCCATAACTATGCAAATATTTGGCCTGATATAAAGAATCTATTTGCAAATCGAATCAGCTCGCTACTAGCTGTGACGTCTCAGAATTGTGATGTTTTTGCATACAAATATGACATTTTACCAAGGAAAATTTCTAGAAAATACTCGTTAAGGACTCTCGGCGCCAAGTCTGAGCTCAAGAGCTAACGTAAGAAAAGATATTTAGAAAACCATTTAAATGATATTTGCTCGATTACGACTCGATCTGTCTTAGAGGATATTACATTAATATGCATTGCCTTCTGAACAACATGATTGAGGAAGAAAAGACTGTGAAAAAAGTCTTAAACTGCATTAGTAATAAATTCACAATATGTTTTAAGAAAAGTGATACTTTCTAAAGTCAAAGATATTAGTTCTGCAAAAAGGTTTTTGTTTCACTATGTTCGACTTCTGGAAGAAATTTTCATGGACGCTCATGCAGATCATACAAAAGTCCTTTCAGTGTGGGCAAATTTGCGCAGCAGGTCACCTAGAAGCCCTCACGCAGTATGTTCTTTGAAATGCTTGATCACTTTGTAAAACGTTCACAATAAAGGCTGTTGCTCGTCTACCAGATGTGTCCATACTGTGATAATGTGATACTTCACAGCGTGTAGGGTCAGTTGAAAAGAACAAAACCTATAAGAATGTTTTCATTCACGTGATTACGTCTGACAAGAATACAAGTACTCCTACGACAGCCTTTCACTAGTTTAACTTCTGTAAATCAGTGGTCAGTCAAACTGAAATAGAAAAATAAACCGCAAAACTATCAACAAGATAGGAAAAGACTGTCAAAACGTTATTTAAAATAGATGGTTGGGGGAACATTCATTCTAGATATTAATATATCATATTGAACAAAGGAAACAAATTGGAACAGCCGAACGTGTGACTACAGAAGGCAAAGATTGACAAAAATTAAATTCAGTAGCTTGCAAAAAATATTTACTTCATTATGTTAGTCTTACAAAATGGTGCCGCTTACTTTATATACTTCAACGGTTCATTTGAATCTAAAGATCTTAGAGTGAGACTTTAAAAATAGTTTTTGAAGACATGATAAATGATGTCGCCTTGAAAAAGTAATGTTTATTAGTTTAATAGTCTTAATGAAGTATAAAACACAATTTAAAACAAATGCAAGAATGTACATTTTAAAGTAGCCTTCTTTACACTTAGTCTGTTCGGATGAAAAATATAGTTTTTAAACGTTTTTATGACTCATTTAGCCTTCCTCCTTCCCACAAGTGCTTGTTAACAACATTGCCAGTACAAATCATCTGCCCTTCTGTATTGTCTGTTGTATTCACTTCTTCAATTTTTACAGACATTTCTTGCAGCGTTTTCACCACCGCATTCACTGTTGTATTCAATTTCTCTCAACATGGCCGTTTCGAAACCAACTGCCATAGCACAGTACAACATTCCATAAGATTGGTTATAAATCATATCTCAGGGGATACAGATGAAATCATCCACTTATTCGTTTCAATCTGTTTCTATACAAAACGCTATAGTTTGGTCATAAGTCATTGGATGACATGTGCGCCAGAGATAATCAAAGTGTCGCATTAGACCAGACAAACAGTCAAGAACAAGAAATTATTCAAGCCTTAATGCATACTGCGTACGCCTTTGGATGATTTCAACACGCAATTTATTCACGGAATATCCTGAAAGACTGGGAACGATTCACTTGATAATTACCTGTGAAGGATGGGAGATTAATTCGATTTTTATCATGAAATAGGCGGTCATATTTCACAATATTTTATACCTGCATGAAAATGTTTTGTTGGAGTGAATGTTTTGTGACAATGATCGCTTATCATTTAGACATGAAGGCCCTGTTCCCCGAATTAAGACTTAATATCAAAAGATGAGTAATATACATTCAGTACTGCATCTATAATCATTATAACAAATCTAACTTGTGTGTCAGACAATCGAATCCTTTTTCTTTCTGTCGAACCCCTTATTTCAAATACAACAATACTACTGTCAAACCTGTCTAAAGCAGCCATCCAAAAGATGTATAACTACAACAATTAAAAGTAGGTGGTTGCTCTATACAGTAGTGTTTGATTGATATAAAACTTACAGATTGTAATCCGCTAAGTAAAGTTGACCTCTTAATTTTGGTGACCTTCAACATAGGGTTCAGCCGTTTATTGAATCTTATGGATGAACTTCTATCTGTTAACCTTCCCAGACAACAACCCACAGTAGTTGACAGTAATAGCTATCCGCCTATTAACATCTCTTATGTCTTAAGTACAATCATTTGTACGGTATCATAGAATGTATACCACATGATTTTTTTCTTGTACAGTAATATGGAGACGAAAAAGAATTGTCACCCGAGCTGACATTATAACTACAATGTACATACATTTTATTCAGAGCAAACCCCCATTTTTTACTGTCAACAAGGGCCTGATGCTGTTGTGTGATCAATTTTACAGAAAGTATAACAGTTATAAAGTTACACAGCAATTTCTAATATTTTTGAACAGTGAATATAAATCACACTCAGTGTGGCAGTAGACAAAAATATACTGTCTGACGAAAATCCATTTTGATATTTATTGCATAATACTGGCAGTAAGCGTTTAAATATAACTGTTATCATAGTAACTTTTAACGCGAGTACACTTTAAACACCCGTAAACGTGGTCGCCCCCAGACAAAAGCATCTCTTTATCTGCATAATTACTTCCACAGAGAATACGTAGTCCTCTTTCAATCTAAAACATTAAACAACTGTCATTTTATTAAATGGAAACGATTTCTCAAGTTACAAATTTTAGTGCTTTTGGACTGACTTAATGTGTTTGTCTCAGATGTTGAACGCCTCTGCCAGAGCTCATGTATCCGGCATTGATGGCTTTGATATGAAACTGTTTTACGGTATTATTTAGCTTTCCTGTCACATTACATAATAAAAACGGAAATTTATGAGTGCTGCGTTACATCATCTATGACAACAAAAGACGTGCCTGATATTTTTTGCCAAGATTTGTCATTTTGATACAAGAAAATATGATAATACTATTGTTTGGATTATATATTTTGCGACAGGTCTTTTTCTATAGAGAGTGTGTCTTTTATGTATTTTCGTGATGTACATTTCATGTAAAAAGTAATTGAAATTATCATCATACGTTCACAAGTCTCGGATTAGAAGTTTCAGTTTATCTATTCCAAAGATGTCAAGCCAATATTCGTACTGCTAGAGCAGACCTGAAATCATCACAAAGATACTTTATTTGGTTTGAAAATTCACATTTTAAAACAGAAATTATAAAACATGCACGAAATTAGAAGTATAAAACATTTGCGCATACAGATATACGCGTATGTTGCTACTTAAAACCGATCTGAAAGTACTAACACAATGTATCTTGTTACCATATTACCTGTCTTCTATCTCCAGTTAATCCATTAAAATAAACCATTAACCATAAGTGAATAAACATCAATCAAACACCAAATGTTATTTTTAATCAATATTTACCCAAATGAAATTATTACCATTACACAACAATCCAATAAAGCCATTTAACAATTACACAATAAATTATTAATTAATAACTTCAAGTGTTAGGAAATAACCCGACATAACATCTAACAATAACCAATAAATCATTAAAAAGTAACGCCAAAACCCTTTAAACAATAACCCAAAAACCCATTAAATAATAACTAAATAAACTTCAATACCCTTTTATCCATATCTATTCTAACATGACTCACGATTTTGTCTCTATATACAAAGAGTAGAAAAATTATGTTATATTAAACCATAAACAACGCGGGAACTTATATGCTGTAAACATGTGGTCATATTGCGCCGCATGACGTTAAAAGAGCGTTTGCGTAGAAAATGACGCTTTGGATTTATTCACCTTTTGTAATATCTGGTCATGTTAGAATCGAAAAAACATCCTTTTCCTATTGTTATCGTCATATAAACAATGATTTGTCGTACTGATGCGTAGTTATTAATCACTCAGGCGTCATGACTAATTACTGCGTATCAGTACTCCAAATCGTTGTTTATTAAACGATGAACACCGCTGGAACGGCTGTTATTTCATAAATAAACCATTAAATACCATTGAACAAAAGCATTGTATAACAACAATTGAACAACATGACAGCAGCTGTCTTGTCGAAAACATTGCATTTTTAAGAGTTTACCATTTTTTCCAAGACACTTCTCCAAACCTAATGTAACCAAAAGCTGACTGTGCAATTCTTATATCTTTAAGCTATTATGTACATAAGTGTCTTTCTCCAATGTAGACAGGAAAACATCTCCAGCATCTGTACAATTTACCTCTCATGGTAATTCTCAAAATGATGCACAGCTTTTGTGCGGCACTGGTAAGTGTCTGAGGAAATGAATGTGAACTTTTTTCACGAAATCGTGGAATCGAACATTATTTCAATGACTAAAGATGGCTTTCTTTCGAAGCCAGTTTTTCTTATAAAATTAAGTACGTCTGGAAACAAGAGATAAAAACTGATCGCTTACCGCTACAGAGAACTATTTTATCTAATGTAATACGGTTTAAATGGCGACTTGGCGTGTTGTAGAGATTTTGTCTTCCGTTTGGATATCGACTTGCGCCTTGGCTCGTTGTTTATTGAGTCTTAAAATTATGTCTATAGAGGATAAAGAGTCTACTGCTGAACCGGAAGATGTATGCCACATTGTATATCTAGATCGGTCCTAAAATTGACAACATATTTAGGCAATAATTTGGTCTATTGCTTGATAAATTAATTACATTTAAACATGCCATACGGCTAGCTTTATACATGTAGTAACATTATAGGTTCCAATGAGTCATGTATATGTATATAGATTTATTTATTTATTTACGATATACTTGCAACGCTTGGACTCAAACAGTAACACTTATTATATAATAAGTAAATGTAAATTCGGGTTATGCATGTTCAGAAATGTTATGTAAAGCGTTTTCGTTTATTCTGGGATATAGTATTAATTCGGAATAGTTTTAACCAATCGCTATTTACGTTCTTTTTTTTTACTTGAAACTCGTAGACTGTTTGAGCAGAAAAGAGCGCATAACTTACCTTTTCTGGTTTACAAGTTTTACAAGTGGCAGGATTTGGAAATAATGAAAGAATAAATCGGACATTAAAGGAATATTAATTTGTCAACTTAACTTAATTTTAAACGGAGCTCTTTGCATGCATGTTTTTAATTTAAAGTAAGCTCTTACAAATACGATATAAGTTATTCTGAGATAAAATTGTATATTTGACTGATAATAAACACTCAATATTTTTAGTTTCTGGAATGGCGAAGGGTGACTCTGATCTCTGGACACCCCGATTTGGGGTATTTCCTACAGCCTAGATATAACATTCCTACACACACTACTTAAAAGCAGACAGCCAGTTTCCACTTTATGCCGTGTACCATTGCTGCTTTAGCAGCAATTCTTTATTTGTTGGATAAATATTTTATATTGGCATGCACACAAAGCACACAAAAAGAGAAAAATTCCAAATTTAATAAATGCAAAACATTTTATATTACAGCATTCTTTGATTTGGCCTATCAAATTTCATGACAGACTGCGTTTTGAGGCTTTCAAATTTGTCTGCAAATTACAAAATAAATCTACACAATATATAATGCATTTATTTGTATCGACGTGAAATTAGAAAAGTATTGGATAGTATATTCGAATATCCAATATCCAATATTCTTCCAACATTACGGCGATTTTATTTGTACGTAAATAGGCGTGTATACCATTGGCCTATTAATTTGCATGCCTTTCGATACATTTGCAAGAACAGGAGACACATTTTACAGTGCGTATTAATTTGCGGGTTAAACATACATAAATATCTGTGTGTATCAAATTGCATGTCAGACAGCTGTTTAATACAACTATTACAAAATGTGTTTGATTTATTTGTACTAATTAATTTCCTCTTGGTTGTGAAACAGTCTTGTATTTATCGCTCACGAGACGGACTCCGTATGGAATCCACCTCGAAAAACGAGAGAAAGGCAATGTACAATTATTGCGACATGCCCAATGGTCACTACCACTTCATGACAATGGTTTGTTTCGAACCAAGGCATAGCAATGCATTTGTATCTCAATACTTGAGAATATTAAAGTGCATGTTTAACATATCTTTCTCTATAATTTAAGTTTTAATTGCCAAAGTTGTTTGAGAGATGTTTGGAATTTTCTCATTTTGTGTGCCTTATTTCAAAAAATTAATCCATGAAGTCGAACACATATTTATATAATACTATATATATTTATAATTAATGCATCTATACTGGTAAATGCACGCACGCCAGACAGCAATTTGGTGTATAATTCACATCTATTTGCAATAATAATGCGAAAGATATTGAGTTTCTGCAATTATATCAAGTTTTTGCGTCTATCAAAGGCCAGACATTGGATTGTGTAATTAAACAGAAAAAAGGTACGTCATTGAACTCGTTTTCCAACGGGTAGCGTCAAACTAGCACCTAGTTATTTGATTAGTCCGAAAATATGGCTTCATGAAATATCAGTATCATGTAAGACGTACACATGTGTACATACTTATTTAATCATAATTTAGTCAATATTCATAAACATATGTACACAAAACACATATATGACGAAACAGAACAAAAGAAAATGGGTCAGGCTACAAGATTTTCAATGGTCGGCCCTTCCCAATAGAAAATAATAGAACATTGCGATATTTTAAGGTGACATCAAAAATAAATACTTAGAACATGTATTTGATTGCACGTACAATACATCAATAAGTATGAATGGTTATATAATAACAACTTTTCCTACTGAACATCTGTAAGTTTTCTATTTACCCTGCAGAGAATGTAGGTCATATTCTCCAAGGGCTAAATAGAACGAAATTCAATAGCAGCATTGAAATATTAGATGTTGATTTGCTCGATGAAAAATGCCACACATAAACTGTGGGTCTCATTTAGAAGCATAGGTTGATGCACTAGCTTACTGAAGATTTAATTCATTGTAAAACCCGCACATAACTCCCTGTACAAATTTAATATCCATTTTGCATCAGAGAAGAAACAAGATACGCTCTTACGGACCTGCTGCTATTTCTAAGCCAAAGTCTTTTAAAACGGTTGCATTTACAGTGAGTCACACGCGTTCTGTTCAGAATGTATTGCTTATTTCACTATAAATATTCAAATTACTCCTAGAGACCAGACACATTTGCAACATTATATTTATTCTTACTGGAGGTTTAAGCTATATATCTGCAATTTCTCCTATTTTTCAAATGTATTTGAAACTATTTCCCCACTAACCAAAATGATTTATATCAGGCAAATAGTTTCATAAACATTTTGAGGTGGCATTCTCTTTATACGATAATTCAGCTTTTAGATGTAAGACAGATATGCATAGGGGAAAAGTATAGATTCATATTTTAAACCAAAAATGACGCTTACTTTTTATTCATGAATTAAAAGATTGGTTTTAATGTCCAAATTTTGTTCTTATTAAGGTAACAGGGCATTAAAGACTAAAAGAGAACACATTCAATTCAATTCAATACAATCAATTCAATATACTTTATTTAACGACGGTTGAAGCATCATTTATCTCACTTGCGGCCGTCAACAATGATTAAAGAATACATTTATACAAAATCAAACATTCTGAACACATTTAAACAAAGGTATATACAATGTACATATCAATTTTTTAAAGAAGAATGAACACTGTGAGCGAGTTGCCTGGATCACTACATATAACCATTCTTTTTATAATCATGGTTGTTTTCCAAACAGATAGTTTCTGTTGTGTTTGCGAAACGTGTATAATTTATCACAGGTACGGATTTGAACCGGGTTTTCATTCCAGATCACTATAGCATAATATTGGAAAGTGTATTTTGTATAACGCCATTTAATTAATGGATGATGAATATCGTTTTTGTTTTTGGAACGAAGACAGTAATTTGCAGAAATAGTGATAACTTACAATTTAGGTTAGAATGTACCTTGTAAATATTATGTTCCCAAGAAAGTGTTTTATCAACATGTACGCCCAGGACTTTATGATTAGTAACGCAAGCAATATTGTTGCCGTTAATATTTATATTTAATGACGGATATTTCTTAGTTTTGTGAACTGATCCTAGTAACATACAAGTGGACTATTTTGGATTAAGGGACATTTGATTGTGTCTACACCAACATTCGACATTATTTATATCAGTTTGTAATCTTTGTTCAATGTATTGTTCCAATTTCAGAGGCAAGTCGTTAATGTAATTTAAAAATAATAACGGCCCGAGTATCGAACCTTGTGTTATCCCGGAAATAGCTGTTTGAAGATTCGAAGACGTATCGCCCTCCATTACAATTTGTTTTCTGTTGGAGAAATAAGATCTAAACCAAATTATTGCGGAATCCGAAAAGTGGCAAAGTTTGAGTTTTTGAAGTAGCAGTTCATGATTTACTGTTACAGTATCAAATGCTTTTCTTAAATCGAGGTGCAATACGCCAACCATTTTTAGCGCTTAATTTCCCTTGACCACTGGTCTATTAACCTTACAAGAGCGGTCTGGCAAGAATGGTTCTTTCTGAAACCAGATTGTGTATTATGTATAAGGTTTGTATATTGAAAGAATCGGTGTAATTCATTTGCCATATGCTTTTCAAAGACCATTGAAATAGTTGGCAAAATCGAGATCGGTCTATAATCATTAGCATCTTCCTTAGCATTACTTTTATGCAATGGTATAACACGCACTAATTTGAGTTCATCGGGGAAAATACCTGTTCGTATACTATTGTTTATAAATAATGCTATGCGTATGGCCAACACATCACTACATGCTTTTAGTATTCTTGGACCAATGCAATCAAGACCAGTATACTTCTTTGTGTTAAGCAAGTCTAATATATTTTTAACGTCTTGTGGGGTTATGTTATGTGCATTGAATTCTTCAGTCTTTAGTAAATTGTCATAATATGATTTTAAACTGTTGATATGTTCTTCGCTGGGTCCTGAATAATTTTGATTTTGGAGTGCATTGTTAATAAAATGGCTATTTTAGTCCAAGAGCCCAGGTCGATTTCATTACACTTTTGAGCACGCTTGCAAATTTCATATGTATCAAATTGACATAGTATGTAGTATCAGGAACTAGGCAACTTAATTGCCATACCGGGGCCGATTTGTCAAAATCCAAGATGGCGCCAAACATGGCCGCCAAAATAGAAAATCGCTATTTTTCAATACTTGTCACATATACACATTGAGACACATCCAAGTTAAACTACTTGTCACTTTTTACATATAATACACATTTTTCTATGGAAATAGATTATATATTTGCCACAGATATACTACTTAGATGCAAAAACAAGGGTGAAATATAGCCAAAAAACGTATTTTTCTCACTTTTTTCGTCCAGATCGGTTTTCAATGCGATATATTTTTACCTTGATAAATATAAATTGACAATTTTGATCCTGCTATTGATTAGACACTGTAATGTTATGAAATATTCAAGAAAAAGTGATTTGTCATGCTAACCCACAACGGGATTTTGAATATTACCGAATATTACAAATATAATATAATTATTATATAGCAAGCTAAATTTGTCGAATTAATATGAAAAGGAAGCTACTTCGTAATTCGCAACTTTCAAGAGAACGCCACAATAATTAATTCAATTTCAACAAAGCTGTGTAGATTTTAGAAAATAAAATTATATGAATGCTATTTTTATTTTTATTACATTGTTAATTTGTTTTCTACGATATTCTCAAAACACTTTGAAAATAGGCATTTTTAACCGTTTCGAAAAGTGTCATATAATCCGACATGGCTAATTTCGGATATTTGCACTGATAGCCACTGTTTTCGAAGTGTTTGCAAATTATTTTATATGAGTTTTGCCTTTTTTATGTTGACAGGCAACCGTACAATTTTAATCATTTTGTCAAGTCGGGGGAGATAAACTGATACTTGTATAAAAAAGTATATCAAGGGAATACACATACACCTCAAATTTTTATTCGAAAATTGGGACTCAAAATCGTAAATCAAACGCGACATATGGTGACATTTGCGTGCATTAAAAGTTCTTACATATTGAGCAAATAAACCCAAGAAAATCGTAGACATCTGCAAGTTTCAATCTCTGATTTCACAATGTAAAAAGGTTTTTCGAAAACATATCTTATAAGCGCATCTGATTGTGTTAACGTACATGGTTTTGTTTGCTGAATAACTCACAAATAATGTACGAGTTACTTGTAACGACATACTTTGCATGTTGCATTAACAACCGCTTTTTATACAGTTTTAACGAAATGTTTCATCGAAGGTTTCAATATTTATTCAAGTACAATACATGAATAGACACGGCAATCGTTTCGAGATAAACATGTCCAATCAAATGTTTACGATATTTAAGAGGTAATATATATATATGTAAACAGATAATCTTGGATTGAATAATTATACAACACTGCGAAAATGACTGCAATCGAATTTTATGTGCAGCTCTATATAATATTGTGAAAGAAATTTAAGCAGCGGTAAAAAGTGAGTGAAACAAGAAAAATCTTATGAACAGTGCATCTCGTAGATAACCTCAATATAATGAAAGCAGACAGACACTAGTCCCTAAAATTATTGCCTATTTGAAAGGGAATATGTTACCAGAAATCAAAACCATTAAACAAGATCAATAACAGAAACATAACTAAACAGAAGTCTAGCTATACATTGTTGTACTGAATACATATTAGCTTATTTGTTAAAGTAATCAGAATCAGACTAAATGGCAAAAGTTACCTTCTCACGGTAGAAATGTTGACTACAATAGTGAATTGAGGAAAGTCGGATTGCCCCCAAAAAACAGTTTTGGCCCTTTAGAATTTTCTTCAGTTTAAAAGGTCTCTTATCAATAAAATTTATTTTCAGAATTTAATTTAATATTGTACAATTATCTAATGGGTGTTTATTGAAGAAAATTAGTAAAATCTAGTTAAATATGAGGCCCTTAGTGGGTATGGACTGTTTTCCCTACATAAACTATTTAAAGACTCGAAGAAATTACTTCTTTCAAATAAGTTGCCTGCATTTTATTGGACTTGTTTACTCTAATATTCTTATGGTCCCTAACCAAAACTTCTGTAAGAAAAGTGATTACTCCAGAAATGAGACCAAACAGAGTATAGCATTTTAGAGAGTTCACAAGATTATTTTAGAATTTGACATAGTAACTAAGTTTTATATCCCAGATAATCTTATTCAAGGGTAGAACATATATAAAAAGAAGACAAAATTAATGTTCTGGCCAAATTTAAGGACTGCTATATATTAAGAAATGTTACATTATCTAAATAGTTAAAATGTAAAATGTGTCCGGAAACATATTCTAGCATCACTAGTCAATTTGACTGTTATATCAATTGTACACAGAGAGTATTTTTAACATATACAACAGAAATATCTTCATATATAAGTATCAAAAACTGAAGAAAGAAAATAAAGCTAGAATAATAAGCAATAGTGAATAATAAATACTACACACATAAAGTCTGATTCTTCCGCTTGCGGATACCAATAGATGAATAAAGATATTTTCATCAAATGACCCAGATCTTATAATCAATAGGCTAGATTCAGACTTAGCCTAAAGATCATCAAAACAACAAGCATGTTAACCATTTTGATAATAATCGACCTTTATTTGTCTTCATTTTCACTGAATGACCTAACTTTTAGTTCAATTTACCACGAAATGGTCATGGTGAGCTTTTAGGATCGTTCCAGGCGTCCGTCTGTGGTCTATCGTTCACATTTGCTTCTAATGACATCTCCTCTGAAACCCTTAGGGCTGATAAACTTCGCAGAAATGTTTCATGCATAAAGCTCTACAAAACTTGTTCAAATAATTCCTTTCTATGCAGAACTCTGGTTGCTATTGGAACAAATAGGAAAACATTCAAAATCTTCTCTTCCAAAAGTGCAAGCCCAAGAGCTTAGATAGTAAGCATGTAGCATTGTCTAGTGAACTTCTACCAAAATTGTTCTAATCATGACCCTTGGGTAAAAATTGATCCCAGCCGGGGGGGTCACTTGATTTTTCATAGGTTTCTATAGGAAAAACTTTAAAATCTTCTCAAAAACCTCAAGGTTAACAGCTAAGATATTTAGTATAATATTAGTATTTAGTAGTGTCTAGCTGAGCTCTACGAAGTTTGTTCAAATCACGCCCCTGTGGTCATTGGCACCGCTTAGGGGTCACTTGTTTTACATAGACATATATAGGAAACTGGTCCAAAACACCTCTAAATTTACGAGTATGCAATTTATGCAATATTGACAATAATAGGATTTACATAGGGCGAAAACCTTTAATTACCTTTCTCCCAATGCCTAAATCCTTTGAAGATGAAAGAAAGTTATTTCAAATGAAACCCTTATTTTTAAAAGAAGACCATAGTTACACTTTATACAAAATCAGGAAAAACTACTTAATCATATAAACGTTTCACAATACATTACAACTGTGCAAATTCATAAAGAAAATAATGCTTTCTGTACAAATAATTACTTGTATGAACTAGTGCTATATAGTAACCAATTAGTACCTTAGTTTAGCGTATTTTAATTCCAGCAAGAATAAAACGCATGGCCACCGAATCTTTGTCACAATGTTTTCTAAAATGATATACATCAATGAACATTTGTTATAACGGTACGTTAAATCCGTGCACAAAAGGTCCCTTTTATTGCCCTCACGGTCATAGAGATTGTCCCTTGCGTTTCTTTTCCATATAACTGCGTTATAGTGATCTAAGTGTGAGGTTAAAACAAAAAACAACGTCAAAATACATTCTAAATTCAATGGGAAAAAACTTTGACTTATTTGTTTGTTTGTTTTTCAATCGTTAAAGTGTTCCTTATTTAGAGTATAAGTATTAATATGTTGTTTATTCCATCATCTTGCTGTCATTTTGATATAACATTTAGTGGTGCATTCATTGTAACTTGTCAGATTGTTTTCTCTGACTTTCTGTCTTGCAGTTAGACATATTTTGCTCCTTTGATTGCCTTTTCTTTCAGAAGTTTTGATATCATTATGTACCCTTACACTATTCGTTAATGGATTTTTCCAGTTTAGTGTAAATTTTTCATAAAATTTCAGTCTGTAAACATGTTATTTGCATATTATAATTCTGACTCTCCATAAACACATCTTTATCAAATCAGTAAGTGAGTTAAATGGAAAATGATCAATTCGAAAATGCAGATTATAACATTATTATATGGCATATTTTACCAAAAGTTAACTTTAAGTCAGTTAAGAAACATTAACATTGTATTATATGTCATTTTGCTTGTTTAAATTCTGAGCCTCTAACATATAAGTGTCTTTCCAATGTTAAACCTCATTCTTAGTCATTTGTATCATGAAATTAGTGAATAAACGGAATTTGATTGACTTGAAATGATTTGATTGACGTTAGATATAGGAAATGGTACCTTTAAAAATCTCCTTCTCCGTTGCCACAAAGTCTACAGAACCTTAGGTCTATTTTGACAAAAAGGGTTTACTTGGTATAAGAAAACCTTTAAAAATATTTGTCTTCCAGTTATGTTAATTTTTTAACCCACAGGGCCTAGAGTTTAGATATTTGGTGTGTAACATTGTCTAATGGTCGTCTATAAAGTTTGTTCAAATAAACCCCTTTGTTTAAAATTGACCACGCCCGCGGGAGGGTAGTTCCCTTATCTTTATATAGAGTTACAGGAGAAACCTAGCTTCCAATGAGTTTCTAATGCAACCACTGACTTAACAAGCAACAACTGGCCTCCTTAACAAACAGTGACTTCCCCTTGGAACTAGTGACTTCCTTAGCAACCAGTGACATCCCCTAGCAACCAGTGACGTCCTTAGGTTATTGCACTGGTACTCATAAGCGTTACCATGGCATACAGGCCATTTCAAGTGTGCCACTTCTGAATCTTTGAGAAAGACAGACTTACAAATTTTCGTAATGACTGGGCTTGGCGTGTAGTTTCTGGCGAGTTCATAAAAGGTCCCTCTAATTGCCCTCGTGATCATAGAGTATTGTCCCTTGCTTGTTTCGTTGTGCCCTTAACATTAGGTTATACGTGTTCTCACTTCTAAAAAGTGTGAGGTTACAATAATACAAAGGATAGCCAAACAAACTCTATATTCAATGGGAACAAAACTCTTCTGCAGATTAATTATCAGTTTTGTTAAATCTATGACAGTGTTCATTATTCTAGGAGTATAAATCAATGATCGTTGTTTTTCTTAAAATTATTATGGTCACTTTGAACGGTGAAATCACTTCAAAATTTAGGCTGTCATTTCTCATAGTTGTATGATTCATCCTCGGGTGTGTTAGCCTGGCAGTTGTTGTCTCCATTGATTGCTGTTGTTTGGGAAGTACTTTATATATATATTATGTCCTCTTACGATTTTATAGAAATACATTTTTCCACTCTTTACGGGATCGACTTCTTTAAAATATAAATGAGTCTGAAAATTCCATATTGATTTGTCATTGTTCGTGAGATGCACAGATGTGCAGTATAGCATTTTTATCTATTTAATGCTTATGAAATAAATGCTAAAACTGCATAATCTATATCCATTAACACTTTTCAATGGCACAGCTTGTAGTTCCATTTGATAAACTTAATATAAGTCCATTTAATGCACGTAAAGATTGTTATATGTTCATTTTTGTGAATAGCTATCTAATGTGTGATCAAAGAGATAAGTGTCTATTCCAATTTTCAAACAAACTGCAATCTTAGGCAATGTGTATCCTTGAGTATTTTTGTAAATATTCTGTCTCGCATGACTTGAAATGATGATTAACGTTAAAAAAATATGAACGTGAAATGGTCAGCATGTAAAAATATTTATTTTGGCATTAAAATGATATACATGCACCTTAGTGTACATTAAGTTCAAACACTTTGACAACAGTGGCTTTCTGTGTAAATATCCGAAATTTGTCATATCCAGATTATATTACATTTTTTTAAAAAACGGTTGAACATTCCCGTTTTGAAAGTGCTTTCGAGAATAAGTCTAACTTAACGTTTAGATCATTTTCATATTCTTAGATCTCTACAGGGCTTTATGAAATGGAATTAATTGCCCCCAGAAGCTTGTCATGGCGTTCTCAAGCGGCGAATTCATATCCAAGGGAAGCTATTGAGCAATTAATTGTAAATTAAGTATTGGATGTCTACTGATTTTATTATTTAATTTTTTTTTTTCAATTGCATTTTTATACAATTTTTTTTTTTAAAGTTTTGTAAATATCCAACTAAAAGTAAATTATATATAATTTTCTATCGTTATTTTTTACATAGCTCTTTGCGTTACCATGGCAATACAGGTTATTTCAAGTTTTGTGCTTATTCAGAATTTATTTTCTTCATATTTTATACCTATGAACCTGATTACAGCAAATAACTTTTGAAAATATCATGTAACGATAACACTGTCTGTATTCCGCTACCAGTTTGTTTATCCAATCGCCTGCTGCTTGCATATCTAAAATCCGCGTTGTGGGTTGGAATGGAAAATCACTAATTTGACGCTTATATGAGTATCATTTATAAACATCTCTTGTTTATTTCATTACATTATAGGGTCTTTTGAATAGCACGATTACAATTGTCGATTTATAATGATCATGTTAAAAATGCACCGAATTGAAAAACGATCTAGACCAAAAAAGTAGTGACAGAAATTACGAATATTTGTTATATTTTACCCGTGTAATTGCATTTAAGTAGTATATCTGTGGTAACGATGTACTTATTTTCATAAAATAATGTGTATTACATGAAAAAAGTGACAAGTAGTTTAACTTGGATGTGTCTGAATGTGTATCTGTGACAGGTATTGAAATACAGCGATTTTCTATTATTTTGGCAGCCATTTTGGCCGCCATCTTGGAATTTGACTAATCGACTCCGGTATGGCAATTAAGTTGTCTGGTTCCTGAAACTACATACAATGTAGATTTGATACATATGAAAATTGTTCTCGTGCTCAAAAGTGTAAAGAAATCGACCTGGGCTCTGGTCAATTGAAATCAATATGGTGTCAACGTTAATGCCACTGAACATATGCGATTTATCAAGTAACAAAGACTTGAACCAGCATAACCGAAAAATGAAAACAACTAATTTAGAAGTAGTAAAACAGTAATGTTGTTACTGGCTCAAAGAAATAAGATTGTAAGGCCCTCATGCAAATAAATAATTGTAGATCACATGCCATAATTCTAGATCACATGACATAATTCTAGATCACATGACATGATTCTAGATCACATGACCTGATTCTAGATCACATGACATAATTGTAGATTATATGACATGATTCTAGATCACATGACATAATTCTAGATCACATGATATAATTCTAGATCACATGACATAATTCTAGATCACATGACATGCTTCTAGATCACATGACATAATTGTAGATTATATGACATAATTCTAATCACATGACATAATTCTAGATCACATGACTAAATTATAGATCACATGACATAATTATAGATCACATACATCATAATGTGTCTAGCAATGACAGACAACAAAAGTGATCAAGTGAAACAAGGCTTATGTCGACCAGAAATGGACAGTTTAATAAACGTAGGAACCCGTGCGCTAACTAGATACAGTTTTGAGAATTTGGGTTGCTTGCCTTTACTGTTGCGAAAACAAAAATGCAGTATTTACAGTTTCGTGTTTGTTTTGAATTAATGTTTAAAGACGATGTTATCAGAAGGCTTCAAACAAACAAGAAATGATACAATTTTGCTATCACAACGATCGTTGCTTCGAAACGACGGGAACACTGCAGTGCGATTGATACCTCTGAAACCAGTAACTAGACTAATATTTACTTGTTGTGGTAGAATTTCAAATATTGTATACATGGAAACTAGATGGGTGTTGAGTAGAACATCTGTGTCGCTCTCTTACGCTTTGTTAGTACAAAGAGACATAACTCTGTCAATTATGCCCTTGACCTACAAAATCTTGCAGTATCACGACCCTTTTGTCAGAAGCAATACAATTTCAAAGTTTGATAAAGAAATCTTAAGAAATGGCAAAGTTATAGCCAAGTTGAACGGTACGTGTTTAACGTTTAAGATACAATGAAATGTTGCTACGCGATAAACATAAATCGGGGTATTTTTCAAAGATAGCATCGTGTCAGAATCGAAATAATAAATGCCTCACAGTAATTAATCGTCGAATGACATACAGCCAGTCGTTCGTGATTTAATTACCACGCATCGGAACTCTGGACTGCATTTTAATCAACGGTAAAATACAGGGACACATATGATATTATTATTATAACGAAAGTCTTGCAATCAAAATATCAGAAACTATTAACTCCAGATACGGTTAATTTCATTAAAACGAAACAGAAATCAAATTATCGTCTTTCTGAAAATATCATTTTCACGTTCAATACTAATTACCTTGCATTTTTCAGTAATTAAACATGTTAACATGGTAATCTTAGACTGGTACAATCATACAGATTGTGAAATATCATCGATATAGGATGGTTGTGTCTCAAGGAGTAGATGATCAAATCCTCTGTGAGCAGTTCTAAATGAGAAGTTTGCGTGCAAGTGTGTCTCTTAATTCTCAGATATTGACAAAACGTCCACAACAATTGTAATTGTTTGTCATAAAAACAAAATTGTTTTGCCTTTCGAAATAATTTACAGAAGGAACTCGATCATGTTAATTTGTTATGTTTTCCAGATAGTCTTGGCATATGTCCATAAGAAAAAAAATATATTCAAAATAATAATATTGTCTATATATTTTACATTTTCTGTGAAAAGCAGACAGTTACACAGCAAAATTCAATGTGTCCAGAGTTCGTTAGTAAAATAAACACGCTATTCTTTTATAGAGGAAGTAAAATTGGGATATGGACTGTTCCTGAAATACAAAGCTCTTTTTAGCAACGTTGTTCTAACATAACTGTGCAGGGATATGCACTTAAATTCTGGCTATGTAATACATGTGTACTTATGAAATACGGAGAAGTAAATATAGTAGATTTAGAACCTCACATGAACCGCATGTTCTCTTTGAAAGTAATGTATCCTTTACATGCTTTTATGAACCGTTCTATTGTTTTAGCAGTTGTACATGACGAATGCATTTTTAGATTCAACATGTCAACACTTAGTAACACAGTGCACAGTCGTGAAAAACCATTGTTGAATAGCTTTAATAATTTATGAAACTATAGCCGAAAGGTCTAAATTTCCCAGGTCATGCGAAAACTTTTATAAAGACTGCCTTAGCCAAACTGAAAGGAAATAACGCTGTACCTGAATTTATGTGTAACGTTTGGAAAACCCCGTAACACCATACGGTCAGGCCTGAATCAAAGGCCACCTCCAAATAAAGACAACTCTTAGGGAAAATTTTGAAAATTTTCTAAATTTTGGTCACATGTAAATGACTGTTTCCAGTTAGTAGTCTTTAGTCACATGTTTTACTGTTTCCAGCTAGCGGTCTTTGGTCACATGTTTTACTGTACGTGAAGTATTACTCACGCTCTTTAAGGTAGGTAAGTACAAGAAATAGGTAACTTCCAGACTATGCAGACGAATTCATCTTGGTCACAAATCCAAATGATTTGGTTTACGTATAGATAGCGACATATTGTAATTCTTATGACATTGTTCGAATAATAGTGATGTCTTATGACATTGTTTGAATAGATAGCGTAACTATTTGCATGGTAAGTTCATGTGACATTCTTCGAATAGATAGTTGGCGGTATAAATGTTTAGACTTCATATGACTTTACTCGAAAGGATAGCAAGTATACTAAATGATAGGATTTTGAATTACATTGCTCGAATATATATCAGATGAACTAATTATTGGAATTCGTATGGCATTGCGGATAGCGAATGTCGAGTAATTTATTCGTATTTGATAGGAACATATAATATATTGACGATAACCAATGCAATGCTGGTTGTGCTGCTTTGACTTTTTGCCAATGTCTGAAAATTCTTTAACAATGCACAACGTACAGTTTATCAAAAAATTGGCAGACACATTCAGCCAATTAAGAAAAGGAAAGATTTACATTAATCATATAGAGAACCTATAAAAGGAGCCTGTCCTGACTTGACGCATCGCGCATTAGTAAAGAAAACACACGCATTGAATTAATTCATTCAGTCCCAAATGCAACGTCAAGAAAGATGATCCCTGTGGAATTGTGTACTGCACATAGAATATCAGCACGCGAAAACGTCCATTCAAATTTGTAGATTTTCACTTAGCAGTTAGCTTCCAAATATGGAAATCTTATCGTATATTTATGTTCAACTCTTAAATTAAAACTTTTCAATGGTATGTACAATACAATTGTTTTTGAGTGATTTTGTATTATGAAAGGTCCAGTCTAGTTCTTCAAATGACGTCACAATTACATTGACGTCATAATTACCTTTAAATACCTTTCAGTTCCACGTACAATACACTCTTCTCAGTGTAATAATAATTGCTGTGCTTTAGTGAAGACCAAAACATCATGGATACTGCAAAAATCGATTATATTGAGCAATAATCATTTCACGAATTTCACGAATTAACCTACTACAACAAGTACACCTGACCCAGTTCAACAATCAAGTGACACAAACACGATAATGGTGTTTCTCCGAACGATAAAATTAACAGCGACATCAAACATGTAATTTGTCTTACACGTAGATCTATTTTAAACTAAGTTTATGTTAGTTTTATTAGATTCACTAACTATAACATATCTGCAGCCTTTTCTTTTTAGTTGGGGCACGATTAGTACATTTTTAAAATACAAACGTATCACAGCGGGCCTTAGAATAGTGTCTTCAATCAGTCATTGCCAAGTCCCCTTTCATTTTTTAATTTTCATTTTACCTTTCACGAGATATCTTTCTAGTTTTGGGTGTGTTAAACATGTTACAAATTCTATCGAAAAGAAACATATTTTTAACTTTATCAAAAACAATGACTATAATTGATGAGATACCAACACCACTTTCTTGTTTTAAAAGAAAATGTAACAGAGACAAGTCAAATGTTGATGACAAGCACCAATACGAAGAAAATTCAGTTAACATAAAATATAGGCAGTATTTTATTGGCCTTTTTCATTCGATATTATCCAATTAAAAGGTGTTTAAACAGAGTAAAGTTTGCAATTCAGAAATGTTAAACATTCTACTTGTCCCTTCTTTTGCTGTTGAAAGTACCCAACTTCCGATCGAAAACGAGCTTAATATGGCTGTCGAAAACATGACATAGCAGAAATAAGCCATCCAGGTTAAGAAAATGAGAAGCCATTAATAACAACGCTACTTGGGTCGTTCAATCCTTTTTCCAATTTGCTGGAACTGCCAACATACATGTATATGCATGACTTCTAAGAAAATAACAAAAATAGTTTTATTTTTGCAGGTCATTAAAGCATGGGCATCAGGGAGACTCAGGGGAACCCGGCCCTTACCGCAGCGGCCGGATTCATTCCTGGAACGGGTTGCTATGGGAGGTGCTAACGAATCAAGGTCACACACGCCAGAAAGAAGATCAAGAAAAATATCAGATATTAAGTAAGTATCTCAACGTAATTCAATATAAATCAACGCATTTATGATTGAACAAACGTTTTAGATGACTTTTCTTTGAAGTTCTAAGCCTTTCAAAACCCTGTACGATTTCAAGATAACTTCACGACAGGAATATTAATATCGATTCAACATAATAAAAAAGCAGACTGGGAAACAAATGTGATTTTAAGATTCAAATGCGGGTTGTATTGAATAGTAGGATATTTCAATCGTCAATTCATTCGAGTTACATTATTTTAGTATGAAACCTGGGAAAAGCTGTCCTACATTTGTATTTCTTTCGCAGAGGGAATAATTTTCCAGGGCAAATTTCTGGAACAATAATAAAAATGTAAAAAGCATGTTGAGTGAAGGAAATGAAAGTTTTAAATCATGCAAGATTTTGTCAATTTAACGCTCACAGTTGTATCTGGGTTTGCATTTAAGTAAAATTACAATGTTGTCAGCACACTCAGAAAATGTTCTTTTAGAAAAAGATATCATAAATGTATAATGAACGCAAAATTGAAATCTTATTTAAAGTTTCAACACATTAAACATTCTATGCACACGCATTACGATGAGATTTATTTGCATATTGCTGGTAGGTTTTTGCATGACCCAGTGTTCTGTTAATATAAATACAACTTTTTAGCGCATGTCAGACAAAACTTGCAGTAAATGATGTGCAATGTAAACTAATATATGGAAAATAAACACAAATGTGTCTGCATTTTTGTATGCTTCAAATAGATTTAATACCCGAGATGACTCCATTTTTCTTGGCAAAACGTTGGACAAGACACCGTCGACGGATAACTTGGTTTCTTTTTAAATGAAAACTTAAATTTAAAGTAATATTTTTTTGTGATTTTGAGTTAACAAGGCGTTTTAAATTACTCACAGAAAGGCCTAATTTCCATAACATGTTAGAACACCAATGAGCTTGTTAGTTCACAAATACACACCCAGTTATAAATGAGGGCTGTAAAGGGGAACGGTAATGAAGAGGTTAAGGTGTCGGCCGCTCATCCCGGAGGTTGCGGGTTCGAGCCCCGCTGGGGTCACGACCGTACTTCCTCATATGACACCGGTACTGGTTTTTCCAGGAAGCGGACTCGAGAGTGACTCGATAAGCTATAAGCTTTCTTCACAATCGAGCTAAAATAAATTAGTATAAACTATAAACTAAATGAGGGCTGATTTTCTTAATTCATATATTTATATTCTATCCAGGTTAAACAGAAACAATACATTGGCCACACGCAGTATAAGTAATAGCCTTAAAAGCAGAAGTTAGAAGTTGGCCAGCATCTAGTTAAAGGAATAGTAAGAATCTATTGAGACCACAAAGATCACGTGATCAGCAGCTTAAGGAAAAGTTTGGGCTGGTTCTGTCTGTTCATGATTTACACTGACAAGTGAAATATTTTAGATAACTATCACAAATACTCTAGCACCATTTTCAAGCGGCAAACCATTTTTACAACAGGATACATCGTATAATGTATTGTTTTTCCATGGAAACTCATTTGAACTATGAGAAATCACTAACGTCAAATTTTCATCAAGGGATTTCAAATTCACTGTGATGTTACTCTGTTATTTTGGCAAAAGACATTAATTTTGCATCCACATACCGATAACGCCAAGAATATGTCAAAAACAGTTACATTTATTTCCAGTCACTGGCAATTCTCGTCTCTATATATCTACGGAAAACATCGGCTTTTTTAGATTCCAGTTTGAATGATCATCGTTGCTAAGAGGCTGCTAAATGATCTTCAGAGCAAGAGAAATTGTTGTGTGATGGCAAAACTAAACAATAAATGACATACATGTATTTATACGCGATATTTTTGCACTACTTATTTCATACTAACTTTCAAATATTAGAATTACCATGCATATTCAGTTATTTAAATCAAAGTAAGTTCGGTTCATGCTCCAGTCAGATAACGACTTAAGCTATTGCAACAATATAGGATCGTGCTCACGTTAATTTATGAAAGTGGGATACGGTCTAAAGGCAAATGTGTCGGTGTGGGCCTCGATAGCTCAGTGGTTAGGGCGTTTGCCTCCGGAACGGGAGGTCCCGGGTTCGAATCCCAGCCAGAGCACGAGGTGTGTCCTTGGGCAAAGACACTGATACCACACGTGCCTCAGTCTGCGATGATAAACTTGCTGCCTCCCTCTCTCTCTCTCTCTCTCTCATGAGATGCCATCTGGAATGAGTGTTCGAGAGCGATTAAATAAGCTACGGAGCTTTCCTCGTAATCGAACTAAAATAAATTCGTATAAACTAGAGGTGTCAGTACCAAACGTTACTACTTCGGACGCGAAGACACTGGTTTATCGTTTTCTTTTTTATTTTTAATTGAAAGTGTACTTTTACACTTTTTCACCAGTTAAACAAACTGGGTCTAGTACAGATCAAATTGATTGATCTTAAATATCATATAGAAAATCCTTATGACAATCTAAATTAGCGTGCCGAGGCCAGACACCAGCATATTGACCCAAGAGATAGGAGACATCGTTAGAAGATTACAGTAAACATACGAGGCTGCGGAAGATCAATGTGCCTTCAGACTGTGGTCAGTTTGATTACATTATTGTTAATTTGTTGTCTTCTCAGATGTAGTTAATCTTCTCGCAGACCTGTAATATATGAAATGTATTTATGGAAAGTTTCTATATCACAAGCTTCCCTTTCTTTTTTAGGAAACGTATCTTTAATCGGTACAATTTCATGTTGTTCGGGGCTATTCTTCATATTATATAGATAAAGAATATATATAAAAATGTCACAAAATGTGCCGAAATAAGTAAATCATAAAAAAAAAACAAAAAAAAACGACATTATATCGGTTTTCACGGTATCTTTTTGCCAACCGGTTGATTTTACTGTATATATGGTAAATTCAAAAGATAGATAAAGTGACTGTTCACATGATACATACATTATGTAATGGTGTTTATATTCCAAAGCCATCGCTTCTTAGCCTCCAACAGTCCATTAGTGAGGGGAATCGCGACCCTGTAAAAATGTGCAGATTGTGTTTGAAGCTTAGGTTAAGGCCTGTTCAAGCAGCAAACGCAACTACAACCAATACAGATACTTACTACAAAATATGATTATGTTAAGAATTGGATTTAATTTAATTCTTGCTGTTTTCAGTAAAACATGGTCCTAATCATTTGAAGATTGAAACTTAAAAACAGAGAGAAAAAACAATTCTGTTCAAAATTAGATACATGTTTTAACTGTTTACCATTTGACATTACTTGCTATACTATGTTTCATTATGTCAATACACCTTCTATCTTCATGTCTGTTCTAATAGCCATATTCAAAATGTTAAAATAACCTTTTCACTGGGTTCTAACACTACATAGAATTTGATTGATAAAACCCATTATTTCTTCGTCACTTCGTTTAATGGTTGAATTTAACATAACATTTCCATATAGATGAAGCGCTGATCATATCTTGAGAGACAGCGGTCTAAACAGTTATTGTTAATATGTAATTTTAGTATTGATTGTCAAAACGCGCTCTGTTCATTGTCAGAAGTCCCG